>BSBM01000643.1:600000-1070000 GCA_027924585.1 Larix kaempferi
TACCTGTTGCTCAGGGATAGAGATCAGAGCATCTTCTGTGCAAGCCACCTCTAGTCTGTTAAGATCTAGATCTCGCAGTTCCATCTCTTCGCTTTCTTCCTCTTGCATGGAACAATCCTCTCCCATAGTTGCTTTCTCTGTGTCCTGGGTGGTGTTATCCGATATGGGATTGGGTATCTTGTCCACCTTTTCTTTCTGCTGTGTCTCCTCCCCATCTGTTTTCTCCTCTGTTGTATGCAAAACTTCATACCTATCGTGTGTCTAAGATTTCTTATGTATCTCTAGCCCCGTTCCTTGCTTTGCTGGTCGTTTCTTGTTCGCCACTCTAGTGAACCCTTATGAATCTTTTCCTTCCAAGTTGGAGTTCGCTCCGGGCTATTTATTTAGCAGGAAATATCTAAATAGGTGTCCATGTTCATGAAATATTCGAAAACGAAATGGAATCTGTTCATATTCGATTTCCTGGAACCACTCTTCATCCTCCCAAGTTAAATTGATCCCCTTCGGTATATCCTGGGAGATATCCATATAGATACAAATACAAGCATACGAGGTGTATCTCATTTTCTTTGTTTGCTCAGAAACCTTGACAAACACTCCTAGCGTGTTGCCTATGTCGGTGAGTATGTCTTCCTTCCAGTATTCAATAGGTAAGGAATAGAAGCGCACCCAGATAGGGGAAATCATCAAATTTTCTTTGTTTGTATTAAAGCGCTCTTTCCAGGGCTATAAGTACAGCCCTGCAGAGTTAAAGAAGTATGGTCCATTATCAAAGATGTGCCTACGATCAACCTCATTGAAGAATATTACCGTGAAGAACCATTTGGCTCCAAGCTGCAGGTCATAATGGCCCTATGGCTTCCACATTGTGTTGATCCACCAGACAAGAGCCTTCTTTGCTGGCCATATTCCAACAAATTTTCCAATAAACGCATGATCTTTCATGTATTGAATATCTATCCTAACTCTTTCAGAGTTGATCTAGAGCTTAGAAACCTTTTTTTATTTCTGCAAACACTACCCTAGTTTCCCGATTTCTCCCACTGCCTGAACCAATTTGGTGGTTTTGCTAGTCCCTTCTCCTCCCGTTCTGGCCTAGAGGTATGTTTCAGGTCCCTTTTCTACCCCTTTTCCTTTGTTATTGGTCAGGGGAGGTGCCATGGCCTCATCGCCTATAGCTTCACTCATATCCCTTCACAGTCTGAATTCATAGGAGGCCCTTATGGTCGCCGCCTTACAACTGTAACTAACCTAAGCTTGAGTTCCCCTGCAAACCCTCGTGATCTCCGTCATTAATCCTGAAAGTATTAGTTATGGTTTACAACTTTAATGGAAACCTAAAATCGAGTTCCATAACAAAGTTTAACTGCTATGTATTTATTTACAGTTTCGATATAAACTAATTTGAGTTCCATATTGAATATTACATGCTATTCATATGTATAAATAGAGTACATGAAAATAGAGTGGCTCTGTAGATTAATGGAATCCCATAGCTGTAGATGTAAATCATTATAAACAAAGTATTCTCATTTAATTGTAACATATAGGAATAGTTTAGTTTACAGTAATCCCTTTTGTTTATCTATTAAAATAGAATAAAAAGTATAAGTAATACAATGGATTGACATGTAAACCTCACAGTTTACATGTATGCCTCATTTCTACCATAAATGTGAGAGACATGTGCTCTGTCAATAAAGGGATATGTTGAGTAAAAGAAACATATTCTATGTAAAATATATGCAACATATCCATAGGCTAGAATATAAACAATGACCCTTTCATAATGCCTATCTCAGGCTTGTAAATCATTATTCATAAAATAACTCAGTCTACCTACTGCACAAAGAATGTGTCATTCTTACATCAGACATAAACTATGAAAAATGAAAGTGTCTCCATTAGATCATAATTCTGCACAAAGTTACAGAGGCATAAAATTCCATTTGTGATCCATACACAAAGTTCAGTACAATAATATAGTCATATTCATATCTAGTAAGACAAACCTTTCAACAGTAAAACAGAGTTATACATAGTAAAACCCTAGCATCTGTTCCATAAAAATTACCATACAAATATGTTGAATATTGTAACTTCTAAGAATATTATATTTGTACATTAATTATTCCGGAGATGTTTCATTCCTCCGAGGTAACCCTACTATGTATCTGGAGATGTTTATTCCTCCAGGAGTTGATATTAACTAGGGTTATTAGACCCACCATGTGTGGGTCGGCCCTGCAGTTATATTTTAGGGGTTATTAGACTTCTCCAGGTGAGGTCGGCCCCAACAGTCTTTTAGTGAGTTGAAAGTCAAGTATAAATAGAGGAGGTGATCTCCTCATTATATCATTCACTCACTTGTGGAAGAGTGCGCACTAGTTGAGGAGATCTGCTAAGGAGTCAAGGAGAAGGAGCACATCTTTGTATTTTGGTTGATCATCTTATTGAGGAAAGCTTTACTGGGTTTTCTACCCCATGAGGGTTTCCCAGGATATATTGTGTGTTATCTTGTGATTATGCTTCTTTCAGTGATCTTGCTTGGCTATTTGGTTTAAACTTAACATGGTATCAGAGCTAGACTGAATAGGACATCTTTCACAAGGTAAGATTATCTCTCTCTCCCCTTTTGGTGAAGTTAGGGTTTTCAGCCCAAAGTTGGTATTATTGATTTTTGGTTGCATGGCTGGAAAGCCCTCCTCAAGAGCTTTCTTTTAAGCCCTAGATCGAACTTTTTGGTTGGGTAGAACTCCGGGAATTTCAAACCCTAATTCTACCAAAAGTGCGATACGTCAGATTTTGGTTTCAGAAAAAAGTTGTAATTTTTTATTTCTGATTACATGGCTGGGTAGCTCTTCTCAAGAGCATTCTTTTGAGCTATAGATCGAACTTTTTGGTTGGGTAGAACTCCGGGAATTTCAAACCCTAATTCTACCAAAAGTGCGATAAAATTCTGCTCCAGATTCCGGAAAAGTAAAAGGTAACTTTCCAGGTAAGTCTACTCTGTCTCTTGGACTCCCCCAAGAGAAGATGGCTCCAAATACTAAGCTTGAAGACAAGCTAGAAGGCATAGAGAATTTCCGAGCATGGAAATACAGAATTGGTTTAATTCTCGAGGAGAATGATCTTGCTCATTATGTCAAGGAGGAAGTTGCAGAACCAGAAGAAGATGAAGCCAAAGAGAAACACAGGAAGGATCTGATTAGGGCAAAGAGAATCATAGCTGATTCCATTAAAGACCACTTGATTCCACAAGTGTCTTCCAAGAAGACTCCAAAGGAAATGTATGATGCCCTAGGAAGAATGTATGAAGGAAAGAACATCAATAGGAAGATGAATCTAAGGACTCAGTTGAAGAATACCAAGATGCACAAAGGAGAATCCATTCAAGACTACTTCTCAAGAGTCCATCAAATCAAGGAACAACTAGATGCAATTGGTGATACTCTTGATGAGGATGAACTAGTGATGACTGCTCTTAATGGCCTCACTAGATCTTGGGAATCCTTCATTCAAACCATGTGTGCTAGGAAAGAAAGCATGAAATTTGATATAGTATGGGAGGATTGTGTTCAAGAAGAAGCTAGAGTTGCCAACAGAGAAGCTCTTCTCAAAGAAGATGACCAAGCTTTGGCCACCCATACCAAAAGAAGAAGAACAGGCCATCTCAAGAAGGTTGACCACAAAGGATCTCAACACTTCTCTAAAAGGAGAAAAGGACCATTTCCAGTAAGAGATTATTCCACAATCAAATGCTATACCTGTGATAAGCCAGGACACATCTCCAGATTTTGTCCCTCTCAAAAGAAGAAGTTTGCCCACAAAAGACACCATGCTCATATGGCAGAAAATGATAGTGAAGAAGAAGAAGGGGAAGAAGATGAAGAAGAAGAAGAGGTAGAGGTAAAGCCTAAAAGGAAAAGAAACAAGGTGAAGAAAGAAGATCCAGAAGAATATGTTCTATTCTCTGCACTCTCTGGATCTGTATCTCCTGGAGAAGATACATGGCTAATTGACAATGGTGCCTCCAAGCACATGACAGGTCAAAGGAAGACCTTCTCAAATCTTGAAGAAAAGTCTTCCTCACAAAAGGTATCTCTAGGAGATGATTACCAATATCCCATCAAAGGAATTGGTGAAGCTAGCTACAAACTAGATTCTGGAACACCCTTGAAGATGAAAGACATCTTATATGTACCAGGTTTAAAGAAGAACCTTCTCTCTATTTCAGCACTAGATAAGAAAGGTTTTAGAGTAGCCTTCATAGATGGACAAGTACTCATGTGGTCCAAAGGAAAGACAATTAAAGATGCAGTTGTTATTGGTGAAGAAGAAGGAGGTCTCTATAAACTCAAAGGCCATCCAGAAGCTGCCCTTGCACATGAGATCTCTAGCCCCAGTGAGCTATGGCATAGAAGATTAGCTCACATCAATTATAAAGCCTTACCCTATGTAAGCAAGGTAGTCATAGGTTTACCAGATTTGAAAACTGATCATGATGGCTCATGTAAAGGATGTAAGAAAGGGAAAAATATCAAGAACCCCTTTCCAAAGAGTGAAACAAAGACTAAGAACATTTTAGAGCTCATACACTCAGATGTATGTGGACCTATGCCCACCACTTCCTTAAGTGGGTTTGAATACTATCTTTCATTCATTGATGATTTTTCAAGGAAAACTTGGATATACTTCCTGAAAGGTAAGAATGAAGTCTTTGGAAAATTCAAAGAGTTCAAGGCTCTAATAGAAAATCTATCAGACAAGAAAATCAAAACTCTCAGAACAGATAATGGCGGAGAATTCACCTCAAAGGATTTTGAGGACTTTTGCAAAGAAGTTGGGATTAGAAGGGAACTAACTACTCCTTATAATCCCCAACAAAATGGGGTGGCTGAAAGGAAAAATAGAACAATCATGGAAGCTGTGAAGACCATGATCCATGACCAAGATCTTCCCATGTACTTATGGGCTGAAGCAGCCAAAACTGCAGTTTATGTGCAAAACAGATTATCTCACAGTGCCCTTGAAATTCAAAACTCCAGAAGAAGTGTTTACAGGTAAGAAGCCTGAGGTAAGTCATCTTAAAATATTTGGGTGTCCTGTGTACATCCACATTCCAAAAGAAAAGAGAACCAAGTTGGATCCCTCAGGTAAGAAGGGAATGTTTGTTGGTTATTGTGAAACTTCCAAAGCATTTAGAATCTACATACCAGGTTTCCATCATATAGAAATAAGTAGAGATGTAACCTTTGATGAGGAAGCAGCTCTCAAGAAATCCAGAAAGTGTCAACTCGAAGAAGTTTATGAAGAAGATTCATCACCCAGGATTTCAGAGACTGTTCACATCCCTGAAGAAGTTACACCAGAAGATCATGACATGATGGAACCACAAGAACCCCCTGTTGCAGAATTATCCAGGAAGAGAAGACCAGCATGGGCTAGAGACATTATTCAAGGAGCTGAAAGATATGGTGCTCCTGAAGGCTCCACTAGAGAAAGGAAGAAGCCAAAATTGGTATCCAACTACATGGCCTTAATGTGTGATCTTGTGGATCAACTACCTACTAGCTATGAAGAAGCAGCTCAAAAGAAAGAATGGGTAGAAGCAATGACTGAAGAATACCAGTCAATAATGAAAAATGATGTTTGGGATATTGTTCCCAAACCGAAAGATAAAAGTGTGGTTTCTTCCAAATGGATTTTCAAAATAAAACATGCCGCAGATGGAAGCATCGAAAAAAATACAAAGCAAGATTTGTAGCCAGAGGATTCTCTCAGAAGGAGGGAATTGACTATGAAGAAACATTTGCACCTGTTGCCAGGTATACTTCAATTAGAACTATCATGGCACTTGCATCCATGATGAAGTGGAAATTACACCAAATGGATGTTAAGACAGCTTTTCTGAATGGTGTAATTGAAGAAGAAGTATACATAGAGCAACCTCAAGGGTTTGAGGTTAATGATGGAAGAACTCATGTTTGCAAATTGAAGAAGGCATTATATGGGTTGAAACAAGCTCCAAGGGCTTGGTACGGAAGGATTGACAATTTCTTAACTAGCATGGGCTTTACCAAAAGTAAAGCTGACCCAAATCTTTATCTCAAAGTGATGGATGATGAACCAGTGATATTGCTGTTATATGTAGATGATCTTTTTCTAACTGGAGATGAGAAACAGATTATTGAAAGCAAGAAGAAGCTTTCTTCAGAATTCAAGATGAAAGATCTCGGATTGATGCACTACTTCTTAGGCTTAGAAGTATGGCAAGAACCAAAAGGGATCTTTCTAAATCAAGGTAAGTACACTGTGGAGATTCTCAAAAGATTTGATATGTTGGAGTGTAAAGCCATGGCCACTCCCATGGACTCCAACTTAAAGTTATTAGTTAATGATTCATCAGAACTAGTGGACATAACTTTATATAGACAAATCATTGGATCATTGATGTACTTAACTAATACTAGGCCTGATATATGCTTTGCTGTAAATACCCTAAGTCAGTATCTAGTAGAACCTAGAAAGGTTCACCTAATAGCTGCAAAGCATGTAATGAGGTACCTAAAAGGTACATTAGATTTTGGCCTATTTTATGTTGGAAATCATGAACTCAGATTACATGGTTACTCAGATTCTGATTGGGCAGGAAGTGTCTCATACAGAAAAAGTACCTCTGGTGGATGTTATGGTCTTGGATCTGCCATGATTTCCTGGTTCAGCAAGAAACAATCCAGTGTGGCTCTCAGTACTGCTGAAGCAGAATATATAGCTGCCTGCTCTGCTAGCTGTGAAGCAGTATGGCTTCGGAAACTTTTATCTGGAGTGTTTGACTTAGAAATGGATCCCACTGTGATTATGTGTGACAATCAAAGCTGTATCAAGATGACTGAAAATCCTGTATTTCATGATAAGTCAAAACACATAGAGATCCGATACTTCTATATACGAGATATGGTACAGAAAGGAGCTATCAAGCTGGAGTACATAAGCACTGAGGATCAAATTGCTGATATCCTGACTAAGCCTCTGTCTCGAGTAAAGTTTGAACACTTCCGAGACAAGCTTGGTGTAGTTCAGAAGAACCCTCCTCGAAAGGGGGAGTAGCTCAGTATCTGACAAACCAGCCTATCTCATCAATGATGAGGCTACCTATTTTTTTGTTCTTATTTACTTAAAATTATTTAGATTTAGGACTCTTATATTATTTGTTTTGATGATAGATGTATACATGCTTTTGATGATAGATGACAGATGTATACATGTTTTGATGATGTTGATACATGTTGTGGTTATACATGTTGTGATGATGATGACACATGTTGTGTTTATACATGTTTTGATGATGTTGATACATGTTGTGTTTATACATGTTTTGATGATGTTGATACATGTTGTGGTTATACATGTTGTGATGATGATGATACATGTTGTGGTTATACATGTTGTGATGATGATGATACATGTTGTGTTTATACATGTTTTGATGATGTTGATACATGTTGTGTTTATACATGTTTTGATGATGTTGATACATGTTGTGGTTATACATGTTTTGATGATGTTGATACATGTTGTGGTTATACATGTTGTGATGATGATGGTACATGTTGTGTTTATACATGTTTTGATGATGATGATACATGTTGTAGTTATACATGTTTTGATGATGAGGATACATGTTCTGCTTTGGTGAACAGTTGAGGGGATTGGATCATCCCTGGACTTTCAGTCCTAAAGTGAGCCGTAGACGTGAGGTCTCCGAGAATGAAGTCCTTAGTGGACAGTTGAGGGGATTGGATCATCCCTGGACTTTCAGTCCTAAAGTGAGCCGTAGACGTGAGGTCTCCGAGAATGAAGTCCTTAGTGGACAGTTGAGGGGATTGGATCATCCCTGGACTTTCAGTCCTAAAGTGAGCCGTAGACGTGAGGTCTCCGAGAATGAAGTCCTTAGTGGACAGTTGAGGGGATTGGATCATCCCTGGATTTTCAGTCCTAAAGAGAGCCGTAGACGTGAGGTCTCCGATAACTGAATGACAGGACTGAATCGTCCCTGGACCTCGGTTCAAAATGTACGTGACAAATCCTAGAATTACTCTAGGTTACATCCAGCATGAAAAAGGGCTGGCTCTGTAGATGTGATACATCCAGCATGAAAAAGGGCTGGCTCTGTAGATGTGATACATCCAGCATGAAAAAGGGCTGGCTCTGTAGTTGTGATACATCCAGCATGAAAAAGGGCTGGCTCTGTAGATGTGATACATCCAGCATGAAAAAGGGCTGGCTCTGTAGATGTGATACATCCAGCATGAAAAAGGGCTGGCTCTGTAGATGTGATACATCCAGCATGAAAAAGGGCTGGCTCTGTAGATGTGATACATCCAGCATGAAAAAGGGCTGGCTCTGTAGATGTGATACATCCAGCATGAAAAAGGGCTGGCTCTGTAGATGTGATACATCCAGCATGAAAAAGGGCTGGCTCTGTAGATGTGATACATCCAGCATGAAAAAGGGCTGGCTCTGTAGTTGTGATACATCCAGCATGAAAAAGGGCTGGCTCTGTAGTTGTGATACATCCAGCATGAAAAAGGGCTGGCTCTGTAGCTGTGATACATCCAGCATGAAAAAGGGCTGGCTCTGTAGCTGTGATAAGGATTGATCATCCTGGAACTTGATCTGGATTGCATCATCCATGGACTCATGTCCTAAAGGGAGCAGGATTGATCATCCTGTAAATATGATCGTGTGATGACGATGCTACTGATCGTGTGATGACGATGCTGCTGATCGTGTGATGACGATGCTGCTGATCGTGTGATGACGATGCTGCTGATCGTGTGATGACGATGCTGCTGATCGTGTGATGACGATGCTGCTGATCGTGTGATGACGATGTTGCTGATCGTGTGATGACGATGCTGCTGATCGTGTGATGACGATGCTGATGATCGTGTGACGACGATGATGATGATCGTGTGATAACGATGTTGATGATCATGTGACGATGATGATGATGATCGTGTGATGACGATACTAATGATCATACGACGATGCTGATGACGATGTTGATGTTCCAATAACTAGTCAAGTTATTGATGATGATGAATTGAAGAAAGCTTCCGATGATATATAGATGATGTAGTAAATGACTCCTTGTTCCTACAGATGTTGTTATAATATCCTTCTCGTTAAGGGGGAGTGTTGAATATTGTAACTTCTAAGAATATTATATTTGTACATTAATTATTCCGGAGATGTTTCATTCCTCCGAGGTAACCCTACTATGTATCTGGAGATGTTTATTCCTCCAGGAGTTGATATTAACTAGGGTTATTAGACCCACCATGTGTGGGTCGGCCCTGCAGTTATATTTTAGGGGTTATTAGACTTCTCCAGGTGAGGTCGGCCCCAACAGTCTTTTAGTGAGTTGAAAGTCAAGTATAAATAGAGGAGGTGATCTCCTCATTATATCATTCACTCACTTGTGGAAGAGTGCGCACTAGTTGAGGAGATCTGCTAAGGAGTCAAGGAGAAGGAGCACATCTTTGTATTTTGGTTGATCATCTTATTGAGGAAAGCTTTACTGGGTTTTCTACCCCATGAGGGTTTCCCAGGATATATTGTGTGTTATCTTGTGATTATGCTTCTTTCAGTGATCTTGCTTGGCTATTTGGTTTAAACTTAACAAAATACAACATATAAACTTATTTGTATTCAGATGACCAGTGGAACCTAGCACAAACCTCCCAATGTTTGACCAGCAAGTTCTCCTTGCTTCCAGGTCACCCCCGAGCTGAGTTCACAGTCCCCTTTGGTTCAGAGTTCGTATTTTAATTGCACTTAACTTTTTCCCTAAGTTATTTAGGAAATTTTGTGGCAGCAAGGAACCCAACATCCAACTCAGCGCTCCTAAGCTCCAGGATGCTCTAAGGGATTTTAAGAATCAACCATTAAGAGAATCAATCAACCACAGCCTACTCAGAGTAATTGCAGTGCTCCTGCAATCTTGGGGTAATTCTGCTACCTGAACACAATAAAGTGTTCCAAGTTATACCCAGCTGCTATGATATCTCTTGTTCTGGTTCAGTTTTGTGGTCCAAAATTGCCCCCATTTTCCTTGTCTTCCTTTGCTCTGGTTTTTATTCCCATTTCCCATTTGTCTTATGTGATAATGAATCTGATCCTCCTTGAATGAATTCCTATTTTCACTTTTTATTCTCTTAGGTGTGATTTTTTTTATTTTCTTATTTCTTTTATTTCATTATTCTCCCTAAATTTTCTTTAGGGTTTACAATTGTCTCCAATAATAATTTCTCATTATTATTAAATTGGCATTTACCCTCCAACCCATAGGGGACTATGACTCCCATCTCATTAATGTGTTGGTCCACATGCTCATCAAAAATTAACTTTTCAAATTCTAATGTCACCTAAGTAAAATGAAATAATACTTAGCAAAATATAAAAGGGGTTAAAGTCCAAAATTTCGGGTATTATAGGTCCTCTTCAATTTACATGGATATGGGACATGGATAATGAGTACTTAACTTGTGGTGTATTTTCATACCGACCACAAGTTAAGTGACCATGCTAATTAAAAATATTATAGTTGATAAAAATATTATTATATCCATGTGACACATATAATAATGATTTTTTTTATAAATCCAATTCATACTGTAACATACATTTTTTTCCTTATAGTTTTGGCAAAGTTTTGGACTTAATTTGGTTAATCGGATGGAAATCCCTTGGTTTCATTTGACTAATGTTTATTGTACATGTTGCACACACTATACACAATCTCCCTCCCTTGTAAGTTCCTATAAATCCCACACGGTTTTTGTAGACACTAGACCTACCATTTGTACACCACATTTACTACAAAGGGAAAATATTTATTCTTATGCATAATTTAATGAGCATGAATTCATGGGAGATGGAGGAGAGTGTAGATTAACCATCACGACCATGTAAAATTTTGTTCATATCTGGAGTCTTTGCAAAATTCAACTCCTCTTCCTTCTCACCATTCTGAGTTGCAAATTTGAAGCTTCCATCCTTTTAAATAATGGTCAAGCAAGGGTTTGAAGGGATTTATTTTAGATAATTCTTTCCTAGTTTTGTCTTAGTTGCAAGGTATTAGGTTTGTAATACAAATTTGTAAATAATTATATCTTCATTATTTGCTCTGTTTCGACCTCCTAGAGACAAAGGGCAGATTAGTGTTTTTTTGTGGTGTTGTATGTATTTGCATATAGGACCCAAAAGATTTGTGCTAAAGAAGGTATTTATTTATAATTTTTAACCATGTTTGTATTTTTAGTCTTTAGTTTGTGTTCATGCCTTTTGATTTCTTTATTTTTGTAGCATTGAGAATTTGATTATGCCATCTAAGATAATATTGTGAATTTTGAGTTATATATATGAAATACAAGTCTCTCATCATTGTTTTGACCTAACCATCCGCTAATTTAGATGGATTTAATTTTTATGTGCATTTGTCACCTACTTGGCTAATAATGTCTCCAAAAAATGACAATGTTGATCCTTCTAGAGAGATTTGCAAGGTCGTGTAAATCCCCCCTGCCCAAGTTGTTTTTTTAATGTGGAGAATTTGAGAGATATAGATGGTTGAGTGGAATTGTGTTCTCTATGAAGTTTATTTATTTTGGCATAGATTTAGATTGATGGTCATAAACTTGTTAGATGGCTTGCAAAATATTGAATTATGCAAATAAATAAATAAGTTGAATTGATTAACATTGGAGAAACTAGCAATTGTCATCCTATGGCCAAATGTTCAATTCTCATGAAATCAAGATTTTTAATGTAATGAATAGAATTCATACCAACATAACATTCTTATATGTTTCATGTTTTCCTAGGGATCTTGAACATTGCTATTTTTTGCAATTTCATAGATTTTGGGAATTGAAAGCAAACACAACAAACAATCGTTTTGAAAACTATGTTATTTTGGTTTCTAAATTGTAGCTATTTTGTATCGTTTTGTTATATATATATATATATATATATATAACTTACTTCCTTACTTTCACATTGACATGCTTTCATCAGGACCTAAGGTTAGTGATTATTCTCCAAGATGGTAAGAATTTATCTAATTATTTACAGACATGGTAATGTGTGAAGTGTTCTTGATAAAGTGATTTCTAGTATATGTGCTATTTGGTAGTTATATGAACACTATTGAATTTTGAATTTTTAACATCACCATCCCTCAAAATCCCTCCATCTCTTAAAGCAATTGAATTGGATTTATATTATTTCCAAACCTTGTATAGTTATCCTTATTTAGGCAATGGTCTATATATGCATCTATAATATCGATCAACATTTTTACGAGATTTTTTGCAATTGCTAACATAGTAATCTTTTACATTTGGTATTTTGTTAATCCTCCTCCTTATCCAATTTTCTTTTTCAAAACTCTTGGATCAGACTCATGATGTCAGTAATATTATTCCACTATGTTTTCATTTATCTAAGTATAATGATTTGAATCTAGTAAACCTTTGCACTTAACTAGAAGTAAAGTTTATACCCACATCGTGTTCAATTATACCCTTTTATTCTTAATAATTGCTCCTTCCAAGCCACCTACTTAGTGTAAATAGGTTCATTAGCTTCCTTATTAGTGTAATTATGTTAATCATTTGACGTTGTTTGATATATATAAATGTTTTAAACATTGAAAATTGGACGTCCAATTCTTCTAATTTTTCTAGGAGATCAATGACATGCATTGTTATTTATCTTTAAATTTGTATGTGTGTCAATTTTCTTTCATTTTTATTTGTTGTAAGTAACTTAAGGAAATCACTCCTTTCTTAGGTACATCATCACTTGCTCCCCAACTTGAAAAAACCTTTCTTGTTATTTCTTACAACTTTGATGTTTCTTCATGAGACAACAAATATTAATATTGTTCATAAATTTTCATTATTCATTTGATCTTCATTCTACATTGTATCTATATACTGGTTCATGAGAATAATGGACCAGATTTGACAATTAGGAAGCAACTATAGTTGTTTCCTCCATAGTAAATATCTTTTACTTATTTTCTAATCTAGCCAACAGAGCCAAGTCTATTGACCTCTGAAGGATAAACACAATGCAACATTGTGTCTTTAGAACATAGATATCCTTTCATCACTTGTATTAATGAAGCCAAAATATTTTAGGCTTCAAAAGAGTAGACCTTTAGATGTGGGAGCCAAAATAGTTTAGGCTTCAAGAGAGTCGAAATTTAGATGTGAGATTACTTATTATTTATGCAAGTACTTATTATTTATGCAAGTATCTTTTGGTGAACCATACATCTCATAGACAAAAAAAAAAAAAAAAAAACATATTTGATACGGCTAATCTCCCTATATCCTTAATCATTTTTATAAAGTGGATGGGCATTTTTAAGTATCAACCTTGGTCAATTTGACTGTTAATTTATCTCTATAAACATACCTAGTCATAATCACTAGGCATATGTAATGTGACTCTGGTCATATTTATTTAAAAAAGAAATACAATTTGTCCAAGATCAACATATATTAGTTCTTGTCCAACATAAATATATATTTTCTATCCACCACAAGTAGAATAATTTGTACATAGGTTATATTCCCTACAATGACCATGTATTGTGATCAAGTAGTCAGATTTGTTACTCTCTTTTTTTTTTGTGTAGATTTTGATATTGTGTATCTCATTTTTTATTAAAATTAAATTAGATAATAATGATACATGATACAGATTTTGTAAACATTTGTGTAAATTTTGATATGGTGTATCTCATTTTTTATCAAAATTATATTAGATAATAATGATTATACAGATTTTGTAAACAAAGGAAAAATGACATTGAGAAAACCAACCACATGTGGGTTGAGATGCTTCATTTGAGAAAGAAGTTAACATTTTTTTCTTATATTGCAAACCAAATTCCTCTTATATTTCTAAAGTTATGGTTGCATTGATTGAAAGCTAGTTTTAATTTCCCAGCTGGACTTCTAACCACATATTGAAGAATATTGAATTGTATTATTATCATTACATCATAGTATTTGTAAGCATGTTACAACTCCACATTTCAATTCCTTGAACAGTATTTTGACTTCAAAGAGCTACCTAAAGTCCTCTAGTGCTATCCACAAGGTCATCATGGAGTAGAAAAGGCTGGGAGACCAATTTAGATAGAAAGGATTGACATGGTTGATCTGCTTAAACTCATGCAGGTTACAACTATTGAGAGATTAAGTATCGTGTGCAGAAATTTGGGAAGACTTTGAATATTAAATTAGCTGATATGGTTTTTTTGGGGGGTGAGCATATTGTTTTAATGTGTAAACAGTTTCGATGTATGTTTTTTTGTTTTTAAAATAATGTTTGCACCATCTGCGGATTGTTTATGGATTTTCTACAATGTTAAGTTTATAGATACACACAAATTTTTTATCTGATTCTATTTACAAAATTGTACAATAAGTTTCGTTAAATCTGAAAGTGAAAATGAATGCATTGTAAAAATCTGCCCAATTGCCTTTTTCCCTGCTTTTGCCTCTCAGGGGCTCCTGTTAATTTAGTTATTGAATTCAAAAGATTAAAACAGAATAGTACTATTAAATATTTTATAATGACAAGCCTACATATACACAAACACTAAATCAAAATATACTGTCGCACATTCCTGTACTGTAAACGGTGTAAAAACTTACAGAATAATAAAATTCTATAACGCTACATTATATCTCCATCTCATCACAGTTCACAACAAGAAAAGCCATCTTTTAGCACCACAAGTTAGCACCACTTATAGTTTGTGGTGTAAATGTGGTGGTATTTGCACCACTTACATTTATGTGGTGTTAAAGTGGTGTTATTAGCACCATTTATATTTTGTGGTGTTAAAGTGGTGGTATTAGCACCACTTATATTTTGTGGTGTTAATATGGTGTTATATTAGTTAATATTATTGGAAATTGAGTTTTACTTTTATGAGAAATGCCATGTTGGAAAGTACCATAAAGTGGTGCTAAGCTAGTATTTTCCACATAGACATATACACCTAGGATTTAATTAGGTGGATTTGCACCATAAACAAATTCACAAATAATTCTTTTGAAAATAACTCAATTCAAAAATAAATAATCAAAAATTAATTTATGAGTTTTTGCACCATACTTACAAGAAGTTCAAATATTTATATTTAGAACATTTAAGCAAATAAATTCACGTAGAATATTTAAGCAAATAAATTCATGTGATTCATTTATGAGGTTTACACCACACGCACAACAAGTTCAAAAAAAATATTTGGAAAATAGCTCAATTTATTTATTCATTTTTTATATTATTTAAACATATAAATACAATCCACAAATCATTTATGAGGTTTACACCACAAGCAAAACAAGTTCAAGAAAAATATTTGGAAAATAGCTCAATTCATTTATTTATTTTTTATATTATTTAAACATATAAATACAATCGACAAATAACTAAAAGCGACTATTTTTAATTTATTACTAATATAAAGTAGTAATAAAATTATTTGAATTTAAATTTGATTATTCATTTGAGATATTTTTATTTTCTTAAATTTTTTGATAAAAAATAGTATTATTATTAGGTTTTTAACACAAGACATGGGTCTTAGATCCATCTATATGATCAATAGAAAAAACCTCTAGCTAAGGCCTTAAAAGAAGCTTTTAGGAATCTAGGACCAAGAAAGACACCACAAAGGTCCCCACACATATTCCTAAGAGTATTCTTAGCCTCTAAGTATGGGCATTCACACTATTATAAGCTTTTAATCACTAGGGATAGGTCCAATGGCCCTCAACATTTTTCAATGAACAATCATAGGCCTTGGCCTAAAGGAATCCTAAGCATAAATAAATGTCATGTTGTCAAGTACCATATAGTGGGGCTAAGCTCATATTTGTCACATGGACATGTACAAAAAGGATTTAATTATGATGATTTGCACCATAAACATAACAACATCACAAATAATTATTTTATGATAACTTAATTCAATTTTTTTCATTCAAATAAATGCCCATGATTAATTTATGGGGTTTTAAACCACAATCACAACACAATTATTTGTTTTTATCATTATTTAAACCAACAAGCTCACATGATTAATTTATGAGGTGTTGCACAACAAACACAACAAGTTCACAAATAGTTATTTTCTAAATAGCTCAAGTCGACTATTCATTTTCAATATTATTCAAGCAAATAAATACCCATGATTCTTAAATTTGACAAATAATTAAATACAAGCATTTTTAATTTATTACTATTATAAAATATTACTAAAAATTATTTGAATTGAGATTTCATTATTTGATAGGGCATATTTTTATTGATATTATTAAATTTTTTAATGGATATTAATATTATTATTGGGCTTTGTGCACAAGGCATGGGTCTCAAATCCTTGAAGATGTTCGAGGGAGGAAACCTCTTCCTTGAGCCCTAAATGAATCTTTTAGGAATCTAGGACCAAGAAATATGGTCAACACACATATATTCCTAGGAATATTCTTAACATCTATGTGTGGATATTGATTGCATTATAAGGTTTTGATCACCAGTGATAGGTCTATTGGCCCTCAACCTAGTTAAGAGAAGAAACCTAGGCCCTAGCCTAAATTAAACTTCTAGGCATGTAGGGATAATAATGATTTGTCACACTAACACAAATGACTTTTTGAGAATATCTATGGCCTTATAATAGAGATAATGGGGAGAGTTGGAGGAACTAAAACTAGGTATAAGTCTTTAGGGCATAAGATGATTAAGGAAGGAACCCCATGCCTTGGACCTTAGAGGAAATCTCTAGGCATATAAGATTAACAAATATACCTTGAAACACCACATAAGGCCTCATAAGGGTATCCTTGGCTTGATATTGGGGGTATTAATGTAAGTAAGAGGTTGTTTTTAAGCACTATATATGGGTGTTTAGGCCCTTAACATCTTTTAAAGAGGAAACCTACGTCTTATTCCCTAGAAAAATATTTTGTGCATCTAAAGAAAAATATAACAACTCAAAGCACTACACATGACATATTGGGGTTATTATTTACCTGTAAGTAAGGAAATCAACACCATTATGAGTTTTTTGCTAGTATGCACGGGTCTTAGGTTTTTGTATAATGTCATAGGAGAAAACTTGGGCCTTAAACCTTAAGGGAATCTTTAAACCGTACCCATAAACTCCAAACACTATCCTTGGAATCTGAGCATTCATATAAGTGACACTAGGTATGCAAACCTCAGACATAGTCATGAGAGGAATTACAGGAACTAGGCCCTAAAGGACGGTTTTAAGCATATCAGGCTAATAGCAATTACTCAAACTATTACTTAGCAGATCATGTAATGTATAAGATATCATTATTCTCAAAGTGGGATATGGGTGGAAATATGTGGTTTTGCGTACCAACGATGGGTCTGAGTAAATAGTTGGGGAATAAATTGAAAGAATTATACCCTAACATAATATTATTGAGGTAATGGGCAATGATCAAGACCACGAACCATAGCATACACCATTTAAAGTTGATATTTGACATAATAGTTGGATATGAGCATAATCAAGAGTTTTTGCATAGAGGGATGGATCTCAAGTCCTTTATTGGATTCATAAAAGTAAAGCAAGAGCCTTATGTAGGTGTCCCAAGGCCTTCGTAATGATATTATATAGAATATGACCATGACTTTATCCCTAAAGAAACAATTAAGAAATCTTCTATCCATCCAAGGAAAGAAGGATACCTCAACCAACCACGCATAGCCTCTTAAAAGTAGCACTGGATTATGATTGAGGATCTCAGTACAATTAGATATTTTGAGTAATATCTACTTGTTCAAGGCCTTGGGAATGATATTCTAAGGAAGAAGACTAAGTGTTTGGCCCTAAATTAATTCTTGTGGCATTTAGAGCCATGAAAAATGTGTCAAGGCATCATGCATAACTTCGTAAGGGTATCCATGGCACTATGTATCTAGGATTTTTTCCTTTGGGCATTGGACATGGTCAGTAGAGGACACTTGATCCTCAATCCCTAAAGGAATATTTTAGCCATCTAAGGTCAAGGAGGTGGTATCCACCAACCACACATGGCCACTTGAGTGTATTATTATCCTATGATTTATGATGTTGGTGACAACAAGTTGTTTTGAGTAGTATATAGTGTGTTAGGACCTTCGGAATGATGTTCTAGGGAAGAAGACCATGCCTTTGGCCCTAAAGAAAATTTTGAGGCATTCAAAGCCACGAACATTTCCTCAAACCACCATGCAAAACTTTGGAGTGGTATCTATAGTGCTATGTATTTGGATCTTATGGCCTTAGGGCCTTGGACATGGTTAGTGGAGGAGACCTAAACCTTAGGCTCTAAAGGAATTTTCTAGGCATCTAGAACTAAGTAGGTTTCGTCCATCGACCACACATGGCTTATTGAAGGTATCATTGGCCTATGATTCATGATGTTGGTGCCATTAGGTGGTTTAAGAATTATGAAGGTGTCGTAGAGCCTTTGGAATGGAATTATAGGGATGAAAACCATACCTTTGGCTCTAAAGAAACCATTGAGGCATATAAATCCATGTACAATGCCTCAAATAACTAAACATGAATTTGCATGGGTATCCATTATTCTATGTATCTAGGTCTTGTGGTCTTAGGACCCTGGACATGGTAATAGAGGAGACTTGCTACTCAAGCCCTAAAGGAATATTCTAACCATATAGGGACAAGAAGGTTTCCTCCACCAATAACAAGTTGTCTCCTGAGGTCTTATATCCATGGAGCAATGCCTCTAAGCACCATGCATGACTTCGTAGAGATATTCATGGCACAATGTACATACATGCCTTGGGCCTTGGGGTCTTGGACATGGTAGGGGGAGGAGACTTGAATATTTGGCCCAAAAATAATCTTTTAGCCATCTAAGTCTAGGAATATTGCCTCCACCAACCACACATGGCCTCTTGAGGTATCATTGGCCCATGATTGAGAATATTAATGATTTTAGGTGGTTTTGAATAGAATGTATGTGTCTCAGGGCTTTGGGAATGATTCTCTAGGAAATAAGACCATGAATGTTTCCCTAAAAAACAATTTAGGCATCTAGATCCATGAAGAATGTCTCAAATCACTATGCATAACTTTGCAACCATATCTATGGTGCTATGTATCTAGGTCCTGGGACCTTGGTGTCTTAGACATGGTCAATGGAAGAGACCTAAACCTTGGGCCCTAAAGAAATTTTCTATCCATCCAAGGCTAAGAATGTTTCCTACACCAACCACACATGGCCTCCTTAGGGTTTCATTGACATATGACTGATTATATCGGTGCCATTAGGTGGTTTTCAAATATGTGTATGTGTCCTAAGGACTTGGGAATGACATTCTAAGGAAAAATACCATGCCCTGGGCCCTAAATAAACCATCGAGGCAATAAGAGCCATGAAACAATATTCAAATCACCACGCATGAATTTGTAGGGGTAACCACGACACTATGAATCCAACTATTGAGGACATGGGAGCATCAAGATGGTCATGGGATGAGACCTAAATATCTTGATCCATAAAGGAAAATTTTAGCCATCAAGGGCTAAGAAGGTTTCCTATAACAACCATACATGGCCTTCTTAGGGTATCATTAACCTATGATTGAGGATGTTGATGCTATTAGGTAGTTTTGAGAAGTATGTATGTGTCTTAGGGACTTCAAAATGGCGCTATAGGGAAAAAGACCATGCCTTTAGCCCTAAATAAATCATTTAGGCATCTAGAGTCACGAACAATGCCATAAATGAATTCATGGAGGTATCCAAGGAACTATGTATCTAGGTCTTGTGGCCTTAGAAACTTCAACATGGTCAATGGAGGAAACTTGAACTTAGAGACCTAAAGGAAGAACATGGTCAGCAGAGAACACCTAAACCTTGATCCCTAAAGGAATCTTCTAACCATCCAAGGACAAGGAAGTTGCTTTGACTAACCACACATGGCATTCTGAGTGTATCATTGGCCTATGATTGAGGATTTTAGTGACATTAGGTGCTTTTGAGAAGCATGTAGGTGTCTCAAGGCCTTGGGAATGGTATATCAAGGAAGAAGACCATGCCTTTGGCCCTAAAGAAATTGTTGAGGCATCTAGAGCCATGAACACTTCCTTGAAGCACTATGCATGAATTTGCAGTAGTATCTATGGCACTATGTACCTAGGTCTTGTGGCCCTTGGGCCTTGGACATAGTCATTGGAGGAGACTTGAACCTCCGAATCTAAAAGAATCTTATAGCCATCTAGGGTTAAGTAGGTTTCCTCCACCAACCACACATGGAATCAGGGTATCATTGGCCAATGATACATAATATTGGCACCATTAGGTGGTTTTTAGAATTATGTAGGTGTCCAAGGACCTTGGGAATGGCATTCTACAAGAGAAGACCATGCCTTTGGCCCTAGAGAAACCATTGAGGCATCTGGATCCTTGAAAAATGCCTCAAAGAACCATGCATGGTATCCATGGTTATATATATCTAGGTCTTATGGTCTTGAGGCCTTGGTCATGGTCAATGGAGGAGACGTAAACCTCAAGCCCTAAAGGAATCTTCTAATCAACCATTCAAGGCTAAGAAAGTATCCACCAACAACACATGGGATCCTAGGGGTATCATTGGCCTATGATTGATTATATATGTGCCAATAGGTGGATTTGAGCAATATGTACCTATCCTAGGGCCTTGGGAATGACTTCCTAGGGAAGAAGACCATGCCTTTGGCCCTTTTTCTTGTAGTGCGACTAGTCTTGTACTTGAAATTGTAATTTAGCTTACAACAATTCCCTTTTTAGCAGCGATTTGTTTGGAAGGAATCTTATAGGATCACGGCCCAAGGAAATTTGTTATAGATGTTATGAATAATGAATAGTGTGTTATAAAGTGTTTGCATCCCATAAATCTCTCATGGGCGATTATACAAAATCGATGTGTGATTAAAAACAAAATAGAATCCGAGGGCACGACTTATTAACCTAGTGTGGTTTAGCCTTAAACATTATACTAGAAGTACCATTTACCCTTCCCATTGAAACTTTAGGCCTATTGCCTATAATAATCCGATGGAACCCTTGCCATTTTTTTCCAATTTAACCATGTTAAAGTATTTGTAAGTTTCTTATCACTTGCTTGTTTTTTATTGTTGTTTTTACAAATCCTGAAGTTATCATCTTTTACTAAGAAATAGTTCAGCTATGCACTTCGCTTATTATGCATATATCTTCAAAACAACGACTTGAGTGTTAGTCTTCCATACTAGCTACCGGAACTCAAACAACTTGAAGTATTGTAAGCCCCTCTCTCTCACACACACATTTTTGAATTGAATAATTTTACTTATATTTTTTCTTAATTCATTCACAATTTGTTGGAATTAACCACTAGTTTCAGATAACAATCCTTTTGATCATTTTCACAGTATTATAGATACCAACAATTTTAGTGGTGTAATTCCTGCACAACTTGTGACTACATCATTGCAATTCATGGAATCATATCCTTTGATACATATCTCATTTTAGGATAGTTAGGTTTACAATTTTCTTTTGCTTTTTCTATTGTATCACCATATTAATGAATCATTTTGAAATTTTGCATAACGTTCATTTCAGGAAATTCTCTTTCTTTTGTGTAACAGTTACTATTGGAACCCCTACTTAATTATGCCTAACGGGGAATCTATCCTACCAAATTCAACCAACATCAATCCACAATATATCTTTCCGAATTCAACCACACGAACTAGAATTGGAACTCAAACAAGATTGATTTTTGTGTTGTCCCTAGAACAACAATTAGCGGAATTGTAATCGTCTATGTGGTGTTCTCGCGTTAACAATGGATAGTGTTGTTTGTGGCACTAAATTCATAATATATGAATCATTTTGAGTATCCAAATTCCGAAAGTCATACTTTATTTTAATCTCTTTCTTTCATGGAGGATAGGTGGTTGTAATGTGTAATAAAGATACAACAATGCATAATGTATAATGTTTGAATACTGTAAATACATGCAATCTAATCAACATTCTCACCTGTTTTATGAGAAGCCATGCCACGACTCACTATAGCGTGATATATTGGCAACATTATATGATGATGATATTGTTTTTATGGTAAAGTGTCCTTTTCTCTAGATAAACAATTAAGAATTATGAAGGACTTATGCTTTAACATGGGCATGACTGTTAATACGGACAAAAGAAAGGTTATGATTATCAAGTCCAAGAGGGACACTTACACTAATTTTGTGTATGAAAATATCAATTTGGAAGAGGTGTCTTCTTATAAGTATCTAGGAATTGATATTCATCACAAGCTTAATTGGAACTATAGCACTGAGAAAAGGATTAATGGGGATTGGAAAGCTTATTTCGGTCTTGAAAACAAGGGTAAATCAACAAACCTTGTGATGTGGGATAAACAAAAATTCCTCTTTGAAACTCTTGTCACTCTTGTTATCTTATACTGTTGTGAGGTTTGGGGTTGTAGTATCTCTAGAGAATCTTGGAGAAAGATTGAGCAAATCCATCAGCATTTTATAACCTATAACCTTAGAATTAAAAACAATACGCCTTATCCTATTCTCCTTTTAGAAGCCGATCTCTCCCTTATCAAGAGCATGGCTATGACTAGGTTCCTAATGTACAAGCACAAGAAAAATAACATGAGAGACAAAAGACTTCCTATGCTAGCCCTAGAAGCTAGTCAAAACCATCTTCGGCTCAAACGAGGGAGGTATAAAGACGCCATGACCTGGTTAAACCATTGAGAGATTGATGAAAATGTTGTCTTGCAAAATACTAATGAGATTAAAAATATTATTACTTATTTAAGTTTAAAGAGAAAATGTGGTGCAAAAAATACTTTGAGGTTAAAAGAAAATTAAGATACTATAAGGAGGTCATTAACCCTAATCTAGAAGCTCAAAAGTATCTATCCGTCTTAACTAGTTCGAAGAATAAAACGAATATAGCCAATATCAGAACGAACTCTCATGAGCTATATAGTGAAACAAGGCACTAGTTAGTTCCTAAAACACCGTGAAAGGAAAGGATCTGTCATATCTGTGACACTATGAGAGTTGAGAACGAAAAATACTTTCTCTTAGAGTTCCCTGCCTACACCCACATTAGATCTCAATTCTATAATCTTTGTTGCAATACCAACCTTCCTAGCTTTATGGCGCATCAAAATTATAGTGATTTCAGAATGCTTCTCTCCAAGCTTTTTGAGCATAGAGAAACAATTATAGAGTAAACTAAATAATTCATTTTTTAAGGTCCGATAGACCAAAGTTGGTCTTAATGGACGTTAATCATCATCATACAGTTTTATATGTAATATAATTGTTATAATTAGTAATAGCCACGAGTGACAATGTCCGTTCTGTTTCCTCACTTCTAGCATCTACTATCATGGACATTGCCATTCATAACTCTTGTTATTTATTATGATGTGTATCTACACTAATATTACATAAAACTATAAAATTGAAATCACAAACATCCATCATAAGAAATACCTTAACAATGCAATCTATCACCAAATGATATACATTGCAATACAAAATATTATCAAACAACAATATAATTAATAATTCATTCACTATATATATCCCAAAATCCTATTAATTACACATAAAATTTAACCAAACAATATAATTGCCATGTTTTCCATCATCCATTCCTTTTCCTCAAGCTCATAAGGTTCGCATTTCTAAATCTCAAAAGTCTATCATCCTTTGTTTCAAGAAAAAGCTAAAATTATTTTTACCCAAATGGTACCCAAAAGTTTAAATAAAAACTATTATAAATATTTTTTATTTATATTAAAATAATAGTTTTTATTATGATTTGCTAAAATATTGAGTCTTGAACTTTATTTCACATTCCATGACATTTATTTATTACCATATCCTATGTCACGTGGTTAGTGCTTTAGATTACTTAAAGACCAAACCTAAAATCTATTATTATCAAAATCATTTTGGTTTTAAACTTTCATCTCTATTTAGGTAAATAAAAAAATAGTTGGTGTTAAGTCCAAGTCCAAAATTCACATTTCATGTCATGTCCAAGTCCCGTCCAAACTTCTAAAAGCGAAGCCAAGTTTACACCACAAGTCTCAATCCCAACACACAACCATCCAAAAGAGTCCACAAGGATAGCCACGGATACATGTCCCATGCACCTTTGTCACCTGTCATTCAAAAGCTTATTGTCTATAAATGACCTTTTAATTACATATTAAAAAAACATGAAGCTCTTATAACTCGGATGGAAGAGACCTATTAATTACACATCAAATTGAACCCAACAATATAACAATAGCTCTCCAACATCAAACATCAAGCGCTTATAACTCGGGATGGAAGAGATATGTCATTTTGCTAAATCCGTGTGGTGATTGGGAAAATAATAGCTGTCGCTACACTATACACAGAGTATTCCCGACATGAACCCTGGAAACAAAATAACTACAAGAAGTTTTGATTTTCGCGCCATACTTTGCTTGGGAGGTTGGGTGCCTTCCATCTTCCCACCTTCGCTTACTATCGCCTCGCATGTACTACCTGCCATTTTACTATTTCAAAGGATCGCATAGCTATTTTTTATTCTTTTATTTTCAGATCAGAGTGCCCCAGATTGAAACAAAGAAAGCCAAGCCGAACTCGGAACTCGCGGTATGCATAGGATCCCTACTACTTCTTGACAGGTAAACTCTCAAATGTCTCCATAATTCACTCTGCAACAACCCCATTTTTCTCCTGACAGAGAAACTCTAGTCAAATCCTGAAATGTGTTTGCTGGGTAAGTGCATTGCATCTAATTATTTGATGTTTACAATGGGCTTTAACAGACTGACCCATTTAACGAATTTAACACATTTGCATACTTTTTGCCAGTGGATTATTGGTATTGTAGTGGTTATGAGATGGGAAGTATCAAGGCCAATGAGGCAATCCTGGAAACAATGAAGACCGTTCTCGACTCGGAAGCCTCTAATATGGAGATAATTCGAGCTCTCCATCTCGCAAAAAATGACATAACGGCCGCCATAAACATCATCTTCAACACTCCGGGTTTTATGGACAGAGAGAAGTTCAACATTAAGCAGACGACGCCGGGCTGCGGAGCTAGGGTTTCAACCAATGGAGCATAGGACTCTGCCAACAGTTCGCACGTGCCTACGGTGGGATCGGATACCTGTTCTTTGGGAAGCAATGGGGGTTTGGATTCGCAGGAGGAGTCGGGCAGAGCGGTGGCTCCAGAAAATATACAGCTCTTGGATTCGAACCAGGGAGGGGTGGATGATATTAAAGAATGCAGCGGGGGCTATGATTTTAATTTTCCTTCTGTTGTCACGGCTGTTAATGAGCGTTTGACAGGCGAAGACTGGTAGTTATTAGGCAGTGCTGAAGTCATGGGGTTTTCGACTTGTAAGGGCCGGAAGCTTGCGGCCCGAGAGATTATTGATTTTTCTTTTCCCAGGCAGACAACAGCTACAACTAAGGGCAGTCCGAAACCATGGGGCAGGGGGAGATCCTCTGCATATTCTGAAATTCTGAGGTTTTCCACAAGGCAATCAGGCGAGGTAAGTGATTTATTTATTTTATTAAATATTTATATTTATATTATATCTCTGTTAAAACAATTAAATAAATATTAATAATGTTATATTTTAACAGAAACAAATTGAATTTCTTTGTATATAAGGATGATGTGCTGTTTTTTCTTTTCTTATTTGTCTTTTTCTGTTTCTGTTTTCCACGAGCTTTAAGATGTTTTCTTATTCCTTTTTTGGGATTATCTTCTACTGGTTCCTCCATAGCAAAGGTACCAATCTCTTCTACTCATGTCTTATTCGTTTAAGATTCTTCTAATGTTTACCACTGTACAGTATCTTTCTCTTTCTGCCTCCTTGTTTGTTCTTCCTCATTTGGCTCATTTCCTCCTGCTCCTTGTTTGATTCTTCATTGACTCATTGAACAAAGGAAGAGGAGAAGGTAAATTCCTTTGCTTTCATTTCCCCGAGCCAGACTGAGGATTTATTCCTCATCCTTTTCTTTTTTTGCAATCGTTTCTAAACTATAGGGCAGGAAGGAGCATGGCCAGGATCATGGTGGGTCTTACCATGAATTTCTATGTTTTCACTGTCCATATTCAAGAGTTCAGGTCCAATTAACTTCATTCAAGTTTAATGTCATTCCAATTGGAATACCTCTACTCCCATCAATTGTTATAATGACAATAATAATAATGAGAATGAGAATAATAATAATGATAATAATAACAATGAAAATTTGGAACTTCCTGTCAAAGCACATTTGCCTAGAAACAAATCACCACCTTTTTCAATTTATTTTAATATTCTATATATGAAACTGTGCAAGGAACATAAGCCTTAGTTGTGAGTAACAAACCAAATGAATAATGTATTATACTGTGGCCAAAATCTATTTTAAGTTATTTAACTGTTGGAGTCCAATTGACACTTGCTGATTTATTGTGAAAACTACAGATTGACCGCATCCCTACAGAATGGGCTCGTTGTCTCATTCCTTTGTTCAATGCAGAGAAGGTCAAGATTGAAGGTTACTGCAAAGCAACCCCTGAAAATCTTGGACTGATGGACAGTATACTTCTATTTGTGAGGTTAGATTCAGTTTCAGATTGTGATTGTTAGATCTCCTTCATGCAGACAAGTACGCAGTTGTTAATTTAATTGTTAGGAAGATGAATTTAATTATGCCTTATAGTGATTTATGCTAGAAGTTAGAACCTCTGTTAGGAGTAAAGTCAGACTAGTGCACAGTTAATTTCATTGTTACGAAAAGGAATTTATTTATGCTTTGCATTGATTTATGCTAGACCTTCTGCTAGGATTAATGTTGGACTAACTTTTACTAAACTGCATCTGTTAGTAAAGTGCCTGATCAACTACTGTAACATGTTGGCAAGTAAACTGATTTAACCTAATCAATAACATTTACTTTGGATTATTGAATTGGCATATCTGAAAGTGAGGCTTCAGGATTAATCATTAGTTGAATTTGTTATTGAGATCTTGTTTATTTCTGTTGTATGCAGCTTGTTCATCAACCGCACCATGTTCCAAAACTGCAATCAAACTTCATCTAAGTTAATTCATTCCTGAACAACTGATACCACTATTCGTCCTCTTTCAACTTTGTTTAAATTGCTTGGCAAAGAACCTTTTAAGAAAGTAAGTGACTAAGAGTGAGAAAAGAGGCCCAATTTATCATTTTCATGGTTTTTTTGTAGACTATTTGCGAGGTTGGCCTCAAAAGAAGAATTTGTATCAAATGTATACCCTTTTAATAATACTAAGTGTTAGGGGATGTCCAGTAAACTTCTAAGTGATTACATGGATTCAGTTTCATTGATTTCCAGGATGAATTCATTCCTAAAGATCTTGATACCCGAAAGTGTTCCTTAGATTTTAAGGTATGCGATGGCTATCTTTTTGTTTCTCCATTTGTTTGATGGACCTTTTTCTTTTGTTAGCATTATACTGCTTCTTGGCATGTGATCAGGGTACCGCTACCATACCAATGTCATTGTTGCCTTCAGAAAAATGTAGGAAGACAGCGTTTGATGGAAGTAATAAACAAGACAATGAAGGAGAGGACTGTTTGTCTGATTCAGATTTGAACAAGCTTGTTGGTATATCAGACAACTATGATCTGGAGGTGTTTAAGCATATCCCTTCTTCGACCCAAAAATGTTGTTTTGATTTTGTTCTATTGTTGCTTATCTTTCTGCAGGAGATTAGTAGTAAAAAGTCAAATGGATGAAGGATGGAAATTTAAAAAGATTTGCCTTTATTATAGGAAATGGATCCACCTAGTACAGTCCAGTGTGAACTGCGTCCATATCAGAAACAGGCTTTGAAATGGATGACTAAATTGGAGAAGGGAGCAGAGAGAGAAGGGGCAGCTAAAACTATTCATCCTTGTTGGGATGCATACCAGCTTGCAGACAAGTATGATGCATTTATGCAATAAACAAAGCTGCTTGTTTTTTACATTGATTACAACAAGTATTATTTGTCAAGTGTTGTTTATATAAATGTGTTTTTGGGGGATGTTACCACTGAGTTTCCAAGTGCGTTGCAACTAGGTAGAGGAGGGGTATTTTAGATTTCTTATTCTTGAGATTTTGCTTTGTTGAAGATGTTGTACCCTTGTTTGTTTATTTTACATGAATTTGTTCGCTTCATGATGTGACTTTCTTTTTCTTTGAAGATTTTGGCAGATGCCATGGGGCTTGGTAAGACTGTCATGACAATATCGCTGCTTCTTGCAAATTCTGGCAAATGTGGCTTAAGTGGTATGGATACTGTGAAGCCCTTTAGTGAGAACAGTTGCAATGAAAAAACAATCAATGATCCTTCTGATATATGTGTAGAGCTGGGACCATCATAGTGCACCAATAAAACACAAGGCACAAGTATGCTCAAGAATTCAAGTAGTGGGTTACATAAATGAGGCAGGAACCTTATAGTATGCCCCATGACATTGTTAGGTCAATGGAAGATATATTACAATTTCATTTGGACATGTTAGGTCTTGCAATTGGTGAATCGTTGTTGTTCTAAAGTAAGCATGTAGTTTCTTTTGATTTGTGGCATCATGCTGTGTGAAGAAATAGTGACATTAATTTGTTATTCTGTCAGATGTTATTCTATTAGATGTTATTCTATTAGATGTTTTTTTATGACATTAATAGTGACATATATGTTGTTCTACATATGATTGCAGACATAAATTGAGACCCATGTACAGTCTGGAACCATGTCCATGTATGGCCATTATGGACGTCAAAAGTCTTTTGCAGCATGATGTTGTTTTGACCACTTATGGGGTCTTGTCATCGGAGTACCAGTCCGAGGTAGTTTGATTAATTTCCCACCACATGTTGAAAATGGTATAGAGAGACTTTATCATTGTAATACTTGTTTTTAATTAATAATCATCACTGAATGCTTGTATATTTTTTCCTTGTAGAGTAGCCAAGACGAAGGTGTGCTTCATTCAATACAATGGTTTAGGGTGGTTCTTGATGAAGCACATACCAAAAAGTCACCCAAGAGTGAGTTGTCTCATGTTGCATATGCCCTTATTGCTGATTGTTGTTGGTGTCTCACTGGAACCCCGATTCAGGTATATGTTAGCCTTTATATTTTGTTAATCTTAAAAGCAATGCTATTGAACTCTTTTCAGACACTAACTCAGCATATGTTTTTAAATTCTTGAGCTCCTTTCTGTCTCTGCATGATAAATTGTGCATTTTTCTGTGCTTCTAATATAATCTGTGTCAGCCTTAGTGCTAGCCATTACTAACCATTTGGTTGCCCTACTCAAAGAAACTACTCCTCGTTATTTGTTTCCAATCAAGAATGTGTGTTAGGATTTCCTTTAGCACCTCTACATGAATTTAAAGAGGGTTTTCTAGTGTCATGCTTAAATTTAAGCTTATTTTTTCTCCACAGATGACAATTTGCATAGTATAGTTTCAACAAAGCATTCAAACAACACCCCTTCACTTAAAATCCATCTAACAGTAAGAGGAAAATTGATCTCAAACAACATCCTCTAATAGTTTTATTTTTCTCTAGAATCAAGTCTAAAATACACGGTCCAATTCTTCTTTGTTTAACATTGATGGCTTATACAGCATGAGTTAATCCACATTGAATTTTGAATGAATTCCTAAGTATGGTGGTGAACCTAGTGTGAAGGTTTTGCTGCCACTCTGCTACACAGAATATCTCTATTGGATTTAGCATCATCTCCAAATTCTTCACCTTGTATTTTTCCTGAAATAAATGCACCCCAATTTTTCTGACTTGGATATAATGGTTGATTTGGTTCTTTCCATGTTGGTTTTGTACATATTTGAGTCTTAAACAACATCATTTGCACCTTTTAATGCACTTTCTGGACGCATTTGATGCTCTTCTTTGCTTTTCACTGTGCAATTTCCTCTTGTATATTCCATGGCAAGGTGGTCCGTATGACCATATTTAATGTTGCTTGAAATTTATATTCTCCTTGTTTGTTTAGAAGGATATGTGTGCATATGTTTGGCTTGATGGTTAAGATTTAGGTGTCCTTTTCCAAGTTTTCAGTTTGAAAGAGGAATTCTGGAAAACATTATGCAATATATTTCCTAATGCAGAAGTCTCAACAATGCTAAACAATGGAGTTTACACACATTTCATGGAATGACACAGCTGCTACTACTGGGAGCACCAGGCACAGTATATCAGTCAAAGTAGATGGCTCGGACTTCACTGCAAAAGACATAAGCTTCCATGTAAATTCCACATGGAACTCTTGGCCTCTCAGATCAGTTGATTTATTGAGTACAGTAAAATAAAGTTCATGTAAGACCTATAAAAGTGGAATTTATAGGACCATAGAAAGAATACAGAAATTTACATTTTTATTTTTAGTTTTGATATTATATGTTCTTGGCTCATTTGTTTACTTGTTTAAGAGAATGTAACATCACATGCATGCATCTAATCATTCTCAATTTTTGTAATCAATTTTTAGTCTGATATTTTTCATCTTTCTGTTTTTATTATTCAGTGATAAGGAAATCATCTTTATGTTTTTTATTATTAAGTGATAAGGAAATTAACACAAATTATATGTTTTTTCTATATAATTTTTTTTCCCTTACAGAGTTTTTGTCAAAACAATTTAGTAAGGCAAGGGGAATATGTCATGTTGACAACTACCCAGCCTCCTTCTACACCCAGTACTATATGTTTCTGAAATATGTTAACTCATGCATGTGTTTTCAATACCCCACCAAATGGGAGGTTCCCCTACTCTTCCATATCCGATAAAGGCCTAGCATTCGTCAGGCAAGAAAATAATCCAGTGGATGTCAATTTTGATAAGATGGAGTTGATATGTATGTCCATTTAGTCTAATTTTAAATTTGGGCAGCTAAATGAAACCTCGTTCTTGGGGGTTCAGATGGGTTAAAGTAAAATCATAAGGGCAATATAAAATGGAGATTCTGTTTACTAAACTATACCCTTTCATGATCTTGCTCTCCAGGATTACTTCAGGTGCTCAAAGTGTTGCTCCAACGCTTAGACATAAGGTAAGACAGAAATTAATTGCCACTACGACCAAAGTCAAACATCACCTTACGTGGAGATGGCACTGAGTTTACACACATTTCATGGAATGACATAGCTGCTACTGCTGGGAGCACCAGGCACAGTGCATCAGTCAAAGTAGATGGCTCGGACTTCATTACAAAAGACATAACCTTCCATGTAATGTCGACATGGAACTCTTGGCCTCTCAGATCAGTTGATTTATTGAGTACAGTAAAATAAAGTTCATGTAAGAGCTATAAAAGTGGAATTTATAGGACCATATAAAGAATACAGAAATTTACATTTTTATTTTTAGTTTTGATATTTTATGTTCTTGGCTCATTTGTTTACTTGTTTAAGAGAATGTAACATCACATGCATGCATCTGATCATTCTCAAATTTTATGATAATTTTTAGTCTGATATTTTTCACCTTTCTGTTTTTATTATTAAGTGATACAAAAATCAGCTTTATGTTTTTTATTATTAAGTGATAAGGAAATTAACACAAATTATATGTTTTTTCTATATATAATTTTTTTCCCTTACAGAGTTTTTGTCAAAAAACTTTAGTCACATTTGATGTAATACTTTCTTTCATAATTACCTAGTTATGAAGGAGTTAATTCTTTCTTACCTAGTTATGACGGAGTTAAGATGATTTGTACACACTTTAAGGTGTTTTTTCCAACCAAAATTCTATTGAAATGGTTGGACTTGCAATTTTAGGTTGGTGGAATTGCATAATTAGGATGCTCAAGAGTACTTAATGGTGTTGAATCGATTTATGCAATCAAAATTGCAATTTGAACAATAAAAATGGCCATTTCAATAAAAATGACATAACATGATTCTAACAAAAACACAGAAAAATTACAAATCTTCTAGCATTGAGCTTACTCCTATCATCACTTTTCCATCTTTAAATTCATTTCATTTCATAAAAATACTAACCCTTATCTTGAATTAAGCTTTAAGCTTTGATTAATAAAAGTCTGTATTTTGTATAATAAAAACCCCAATCAACTTTCTTCCAAATTCTTCCAATTAAAGTTTGTATTTTGTATAATAAAAACCTCGATTAACTTTGTTCCAAAAAGCTTGACCTCTAAACTGAAAGTAAACAACAATATTCTGAAAACAACATCCTCAATTTTCAATTAAACAACCAAATTTATTTATATAAAACAATCGACACACAAGTTCTATTACTTTTCTAACGTTGTAAATTCAATTTATTATTGTACTGGGCACCTTATATTCTTAGGCAGTCCTTGAAATTCAGTTTCATTTTCTGATAAGAACTCTGTTGCTTCACCTGTGGGGAGCGTTGGAGCCCAAGCAATAGCAGTCAGAGTATATGGGGACATAGCTGCATTTTACAGCTGCAGATTTTATGGGCGTCAAGACATTTTGTGTGTGGTGCAAAAAAATATAAATCACATATTATATATAAATATATAATTTATATATAATATGTGATTTATATTTTTTTACACTATTTATTATTTTATGGTGCTTTGCACCACTTGTTATTTTATGGTGCTTTGCACCAAAAAATCTCAATCCATGTTGGATTGGTTTTGGTGTTTTGCACCACAAAACTTCAATCCACCTAAGATTGGCTTTGGTGGTTTGCACCATACACCATGGTATGCCACATACTCATTTAACACCAAAAACAACTTTTTTACAAACACCACTTTTGCACCATAAGTATTAGCACCACTTGCGTATCCCCACATTATCACCACTTTTGCACCACTATTTGAAAATTGAGGATTTCCCAAATCCTTTACAAATAGTGGTGCTAATGTGAGGCTAAAATACCTTTTTTCTTGTAGTGGTTGTCAATTAAAAAATCGGCATTCAAAGACTCAGACAACCAGCCCTCCTCATCTGTGAACGAATCAATGCCTCCCACTTCTCTGCCAAACCAACAATCCGACGTGCAGAGCTCCAAAAGCTTTGTAGCCTGCGTCTCACTCGAAAAAAAATCATCAACTATATTGCCTAATAGCAAGCTCTCGTTTCCAAGCTCAGGCTGCCAACTGGGAAGAAGAAATCCCTGCTCTTGCTCCTCGTGGATGGCACCGAGAAGATACTGAATGTCTATGTCAATGCTACAACAAATCTCTGAATTATATTGATCACTCTCATCTTTAAATTCCAAATTCCAAGAACCGGTGTCATCGGCTATTCCTGGAGATTTAATTATGCAATCTTTCCATGAATTGAAATCTTCTTCCACAGTTTTCATGGCGTGGGAGAACATTATATCCGAACGAGCAGAACAAGCGTCATCTAGAACTGCAACATCTACAGGGACGGAAACGGCATTGCGAGAACCTTGGGGATTACTCATTCCGTCGCGTGTATCCGGAACCTGCTGGCAATGACGGGCAAGTTGAGTATTGATAGGGCTGGGCTGCATACGGGACCCAAGTAGCAGGGCTCCTTTCCTTTGGGTAGGTTCATGGATTGTGACAGCAATGTTTAGTAACTGTGGTAGCGGCAAATAGAAGAAAATAGAGCAAGAAAGAAAGTAACAGAATATGTGGACGTTCATGGATTGTGACAGCAATGTTTAGTAACTGATAAAAACTTTGGGTAGGTTCATGGATTGTGACAGCAATGTTTAGTAACTGTGGTAGCGGCAAGTAGAAGAAAATAGAGCAAGAAAGAAAGTAACAGAATATGTGGACGTTAAACGCGGGCACAACGGGAATGAAACGATCCGCTTGGGCGCCATAACAAAACAGAGATTTTGAAACGAATTAATAGAGGGATCAAGATCACGACTGCAGTATTAGAGCTTGTCCAACAAAAGTACTGACCGTTAATTTACGAGTCCGTTGATTAAGACTTATGACTGCCACGTCGTATTTTGTTATTTGAAAGATGTAATTCTGTTCGTTACCGCTTGTGTCCTTTGAAATGTGATCGGCGTATTCAAGATCTAATTCTGGCATGGTTTTATGGCGTTCATTACTCGCAGTTAGGCACCTGCAAACCGCATGAAATCACGAATTAAAAGCATATGCTTCCAAAATGAAATTTAAAGAACTAATTTTATGAATTGAGAACCAACATTAATGCCGCGAATTAGAAGCATATGTTTCACAATTGTTGCATTTTCTTTTCCTATTTGTTGGATTCAGAATAACAGCTTTTAAGTTAACTTGGATTCAGCATAACAGCTTTTTTAAGTTAAATCTAGAATTTTGTTACACGTGGAAGTTAAGTTCTAAATTTGTGCTACGCATTTATGGGCCATCTTTGTAGAAATTAGGATTTTAACTTGTTTAACATTTTTTTAATTCAAAACACAGAACTATGAAATTTATTACACCTTATTTAATATACAAACTGTTATTTAATTAGTACAATCATTTAACTGGTTAGGCTGATGATAACGTCGTCATCAGAGATGGACCCGTTTTTAAGGTGTTTTTGTTTGTTTTCATATGGTTTAAGTGTTTCTTTTCTATTTTCTTTTAAACAGCTTTACGTTTAGTTGATTCAAAATTTTCTGAATTAAAGTGAAAGTATATGCTACACCAAGTATAGCTTGCCTTTTACTCATCTTCAATCCCTATATCTACTTCTTATTTTTGGGTTTTTTTGTTGTAAAAGAAACAGAGTTGTAAACAATATAGATTCTAAGATTGTTTAGAGGAAGAGTGTTGTGTGCATGACAAGCACTTGCATACTCTTTTGCATGAGATAACAGGAAGTTAAGTTCTAAATTTGTGCTACCTATTTATTGGCCATCTTTGTAAAAAATAGGTTTTTAATTTGTTTAAGATTTTTTTAATTTAAAGTACACAACTATGAAATTTATTACACCTCATTTAATATATAAAGTGTTATTTAATTAGTACAATCACTTAACTTGTGATTTGTTAGAATTTAAGTGTTACTAAGCATCTATTCTTCAATTATCCATTATTATATATATATATATATATATATATAATTGTTCATTTACAATTTCAAACTATTGCCATAAAATAAATCTTGATACTACACTTGTCTCATCTTCATGTAATCTAGGAAGATGATCCTTCCTTCCACCCCAAATTGTAAAATATAAACACCTATTGGTGTAATTAGTATTTTAATATGATGGAGGTGGTAATTATTGACATTGATGATTAATTAGATCAACTTTATTTTATGGGACCTTTAAAAAGGTATGAAATCACTAATTCCTATATCAACATAGTTGTAATGAGTTAAAATGTTAGAAAGGTCAATATTATAGCAAATATTTTGAAATTGTGTTTTAATGTGGGTGTACACAGGACATTCTATGAGAAAGTAATTTTCATCTTTAACTCTATTAGTATCACAAAGATGTCAAATTCTTCCATCCCACCACATTTTAGGAGTTGTTGACATTTTAAGGATTGTCGAATGCCCTCCTTCACTATGGAGCTTATGAGAGTTTGTTATTATTTTAGCAATGTTTATTTTTTTCTTTACACTAGTTAAAATAGAGAAATGTTTTTGTTCTTCTAGATTATGGTAGATCACCTCTTTATAATATCTTAATCTTCTCTTATCCTCTAATTCCCTATTGCACCACACCTTCTCCTTAAACTTAAACATAACAAGACTTTCGATCATGCACATGAATTTGGTGGACCTTTTAGGTGCAACCAAAGTTCTACAAAACCCACTCACGTTATAGAAAACAATAACACACGTGCATCTATAAGTACTAGGCTCGAAAACTCCGAACTTGGCCTTGTAGTTGAAAAGTAGGCCAAGAAAAAATATCGTGTACGCAATGTGATATAAAACGTGTGTGTAATGTATTGCAAATCATGCGCATGATTTTTAATACACCACGCACGTGTTTTATACACATCAAGAACGTGTTCATAACACATCATGTACGCAATATTGTGATATAAAAATGCCCTCATCCCCACCATTACACCCCAAGGGAGGGTCATAACACTCCATTAGAAAAGCATTTCATCAACGCTTGATGTGATGAGGAATTTTGTTAGGCTAGGTCTCCATTGATGAGTATTGACCACAATACCAAAGTAAGCTATGTAACCAGGGTTCTATATACAAGTGTTATCCACCACGATCAAATAATTCAAGTAGATCTACCATAAACCTTGACCCCATGCATGAGTGACAATTACAATGCTAAATAAGCCACTATCCAATGTGAACAGTTGCACTATGGATGGGTTGCATGCCAAAGTGATCCCAATTAAAGGTTTCAAGTACCAAGGATGGGTTATGGTGGGTTAACCATGATTGGTGGTGGAAACACATTCCTTGGTCCCTAAAGTAAGCTTATAAAGCATAAGGCCATCTAAAATGCTTCAATCCACCAAACAAGACCTATCCATGGGATATTTGGTCTATGAATTGGGGTATGGGTTCCAATTGAAGGTTTTGAGCACCAAGGAAGGTATTCAAGGACTATACCAATGTTGGATGAGGAACCTAAGGCCTCATTCTCTAATGCAAGCTTCTACGGCTCAAGGTACCTGAAGGAGGCCTAAAAACAACATGCATGACATCTTTAGGATCATTGTTACATCCAATTGGAGATAGGCATTCCATTAGGAGGGTTTTGGATCTAAGAATGGGTCTTGGGGCCTTGACCACGTTTGAGAGATGAAATTTATCCTATCTATAACATAAGGGAATCTTCTAGGGACTTTGTTCCATGAATCAAACCTCTAACTATCACACAAGATTTCTTTAAGGGGTTTATTGTCCTAAAGTGATGATGGGTTCCATGAGGATATTTTGAGCATAATGGGTGTGTATCAAGTCCATTACCATTCTTAATGGATGAAACCTATGACTTATGACCTAAAGGAAGCTTCTTTTCCTCCACAAAGATGAGCAAGTAATTAAACAACCAAAAGATATTACCTGTATAGGGGATATTTTTCCTCCAATTAGGGAATTTGGTTCCACTATGAGGTTTTGAGTACCCACAATGGGTCTAAAGGAAAATACTACATGGTAATGGGAGGAAGCTATGGCCTTGGTATGTTAATATTATAGGGAACAAGGACCTTAAAGATGTATTCAACCATCAAACAAGACTTCTGTAGGGGATATTTGGTCTATGAATTGGGATATGGGTGCTAATTGAAGGTTTTGAGCACTAGGGAAGGTATTTGAGGACTATACCAATGTTGTATGAGGAACCTAAGGCTTCATGCTTTAATGTAAGATTCTACGACTCAAGGTCCCTAAATTGATTGGTTTTATCACCTTCCATTTTATATGAAAAAAGAAAGAGTGTGATTGTGTGTCATGTTAAAATTAAGTGCAAATCGAATTCATATAAGTTCATCCATCAATCTAGGAAATCATATCCTCAAGTGACGATACACCAAGTCAAGCACCATAGGTCCCAATAGGTTCTATAAGAGGGCCTATGAAAGGTACATAATGAGTTCACAAAATCACTCGTGTGACAAATACCTACAGGAAGGCTCTATGGGAGAATTCAAATTAAGGGAGATTCTAAAGGGAGGAGATCATGATTGGTCATGTGTGTGAGTATGTTTGGAACTATACAATTTCACATAATATTATGCATTACAAGAGGTGTGTTGAAACACAAGCAAAAAGGAAGTTGGTGAATTTACCACTTATGAGTCTCACTCTTCAACTTCACCTAAGACAAATTACCTAGAATCTTTACATCGATTCTCATACTTCATGCATTACATGTAAAATATCTCTATGATGTCTTAAGGAAATATATTGGGCATGTTACTACCCTACCATCTTGTTATATTTCACTGTCTAGATCCTTGTGGGCTATATAAAATTTGATTACTAGGAAAGCATCACAGGGAAAATATTTAAATTCCAATCTTCAACTGTAGATCAAAGGTTTTAGTGAGTCCCACGATCAGTGTTTTCAATGATATGTTGTTCTCTATCTTCCTACAACCTAGTCCCCTCAACAAGTTAGGTGATATTTCAAATCCAATAGATTATCAAACCATTATGATGGGGTTAATCAAGAGTTGACTTGAGCCACTCATGAACCAACGCTAAGAAAAGGAAAAGTTGGGTCAAAAAGAGTTAGTTTGTTAATCTAGTTTGTTGATTTTGAGTTGGTTTCATGAAATTTCACTTCATGCCTCGCATGTGTTGTATATGCCAAAGAAAAAGAAACAAAAAAGGTAAATTTATGGGCATGTGCAAGCTAATGAGGGTCACTTTTGGCGCGTTAGATGCAATAGAAAGATGAAAAATAAGGCATCCCTCAACTTACTTGGTTTTTTTTAGATGCTTACACAAGATATCTTGCATCGAGTAAAAGATATGAAATGTAGGAAATTGAGTCACATTTCCGAATATATAACTTTTACGTATTGAAAATTTACATAACTATGTCAAATTTCATTTTTTCTAACAGTCACTTTTTTATTTTTTTGGCAAATGATAAGGTATATGTTTTTGTGGGTGCAGCCTTTCAATGCCTAAATGACGGTTTCAGGCTACAAAATCTGGTATACATGTATAGAACTCATAGCACTAGTGCAGCGCTATTTTTCCACAATTAAATGTTTAATTTTTTTTTTTAATTATGTAAGTGGGCAAACCTCGAGAACGGTACGTCAAATGTGGGTGCAGCCTTTGAAGGTCTTAATATAGTTATTTTGACTTGGATTTTTTATAGCATGTAGAGGTCGATGTCCTCTAGTGCAGCATACAAGTTTTTTTAAAAATGGTTGTGAAATGAAAAAGTTACGGAATAAACACTAACAATATGTTTTTTGACCAACGAAGTGATGACAAGAGAAAATTAGGAAATAAATAGAAAATATCAATAGTTTTTTTTAAAAATTACATATTTGGAATCTGCATAAAAAATTCTATCTATCCCTAAAATTTTGTCACTAATGGGCAGGTGTGTCATGCTGTAAAGAGTGGTGGAAAACAGACATACTCAGAAAAATACTGAAAATGTCAAATTAGCTATGGTCTAAAAATTCCTTAGCATAGGTTTGGTAAGTCCGAACCAGCCACATAGGACAGTGTCTGACACGCGGGCGCGGGAAGAGCAGGTGATTAGGCATTAAGGAATGCGCGTGCGTTATGTTTAAATTCAAATAACGAGTACGCGTTATATTTAAATTCAAATTTTAGTGTTTTGGCGCTCAATGTTATAAGCAACGCGCTAGCGTTATGTGTACATAACGCACTCACATTATGGTATTCAATAACGCGCGAGCATTATAATCTTCACAAATTTATGTTTTGAAGTGTTAGATTGGGTGAGATAAAGATAACGATAATGAGGATGATGAAGATGAAGATGAAGATGATGATGGTGATGAAATTGAAGATGATGATGGTGATGAAGATGATGATGGTGGTGATGATGATGATGATGATGATGATGATGATGTAGATGATGATGATGATGCAGATGATGATGAAGATGATTATCATGATGAGGATGACGTAGATGATGATGATGATGACGACGCAGATGATGGTGATGATGACAATGAAGATGATGGTGATGACGACCACAATGATGATGATGAAGATGATGAAGATGACGATGAGGATGATGATGATGATGAAGATGGAGATGACGACAACCCTATCTCTCTCTCTCTCTCTCTCTCTCTCTCTGTGTAAACCCCCTCTCCCTCTCCCTAACCTCTCCCCCATCCCTAACCATCTTACTCTTTCTATCTCCTTGTTACTCCCCCTAGCCAAAAACCCCCTCCTTTCCCTAGCCCTTACTAACCCAGGCTCTCTCAGTCTCTCTCTCTTCCCTACACCTCCACCTACCTCTAACCACACCTTCCATCTCTCTTTCGCAGTCCCCACAACCAACACCCTCTCCTCTCTCACTCTCTCTCTCCCTCCTCCCCCCCCCCAACCATTACTAACACCCTCTCAGTCTCTCTCTCTCTCTCCCCCTCACTAACTCCCGTCCTAGCCCCTTACCCTTTACTAATACCCCCTCTCTCACTCTCTCTTCCCTGCTTCTACACCTCTCTCTCTCCCCCCCCTCTCTCTCTCTCTCTCCCTCCTCTCTCTCCCTCTCGTAATCCCCCTTCCCCTACCACTACATGATGATGATGATGATGATGATGATGATGATGATGATGATGATGACGATGATGATGATGGTCATCATCGTCCTCGTCATCTCCATCATCATCGTCAGCATCCTCATCATCTTCATCAACATCCTCATCACCATCATCATCATCATCATCCTCATCATCCTCATCACCAACTTCATCTTCATCATGATTGATGATTGATCATCATCATCATCATTGCCATTCTCTTCTTTATCATCACCATCATCATCCTCATCAACATCTTCATCATGATTGATTTATCATCATCATCATCGTCGTCATCATCATCAGCAACAACCTCATCATCATCCTCTTCTTCATCATCACCATCATCATCATCATCATCATCCTCATCATCCTCGTTGTCATATTCATCATCATCTTCATCATCATCATCATCATCATCATCATCCTCATCACCATATTCATCTTCATCATGATTGATGGTTGATCATCATCATCAACAACATCATCATCATCATCATCACCATCCTCTTCTTTATCATCACCATAATCATCCTCGTCACCATCATCATCCTCGTCACCATCATCACCATCATCTTCATCATCCTCATCGTCATATTCATCATCATCTTCATCATCACCATCCTCTTCTCTATCATCACCATCATCATCGTCGTCATCATCATCATCATCATCATCATCATCCTCATCATCATCGTCATCGTCGTCGTCGTCATCTCCATCATCATCTTCATCATCATCATCATCATCATCCTCATCATCATCGTCATCATCTCCATCATCATCTTCATCATCATCATCATCCTCACCACCATCTTCATCATGATTGATGATTGATCATCATCATCATCCTCTTCTTTATGATCATTAGCATCATCATCGTCGTGGTCGTCATCATATTCATCATTATCTTCATCATCATCATCATCATCCTCATCACCATCTTCATCTTCATCTTCATAATGATTGATGATTGATCATCATCATCATCGTCATCATCATCATCCTCTTCTTTATCATCATCACCACCACCATCATCATCATCATCATCGTCATCGTCATCGTCATCTCCATCTTCATCATCATCATCATCATCCTCATCGACGTCGTCATCTCCATCTTTGTCATCATCATAATCATCATCCTCATCACCATCTTCAACATCATCATCGTCATCATCATCATCATCATCATCATCATCATCATCATCATCATCTTTATCAACATCATCATCATCCTCATCATCCTTGTCGTCATCTTCAGCATCATCATCATCATCATCATCATCATCATCATCATCATCATCCTCATCACCAACTTCATCTTCACCAACTTCATCTTCATCATCATCATCATCATCATTGTCATCATCATCGTCGTCATCTCCATCATCATCATCATCATCATCCTCACCACCATCTTCATCATGATTGATGATTGATCATCATCATCCTCTTCTTTATGATCACCATCATCACCGTCATCATCATCATCATCCTCTTCTTTATGATCACCATCATCACCGTCATCATCATCATCATCATCGCCATTCACTTCTTTATCATGACCATCATCATCCTCATCACCATCTTCATCATGATTGGGTATTCATCATCATCATCATCATCCTGATATTCATCATCATCATGATATTAATCATCATCATCATCATCCTCATCATCGTCTTCATCTTCGTCATCGTCGTCTTTATCATCTGCTACTCCCCTTAGCCAAAACCCCCTCCTCTCTATTTCGCTCCCCTCCTCTCCGTAGCCCTTACTAACCCGGTCTCTATCAGTCTCTCTCTCTTCCCTACACCTCCACCTACCTCTAGCCATGCCTTCCATCTCTCTTTCGCAATCCCTACAACGAACACCCTCTTCTCTCTCGCTTTCTCTCTCCCTCCTCCCCCCCCCCGAACCATTACTAACCCCCTCTCTCAGTCTCTCTCTCTCTCTCTCTCCCCTCCTCACTAACCCCCCTCCTAGCCCCTTACCCCTAACTAACCCCCCCTCCTAGCCCCTTACCCTTACCTAACTACCTCCCATCTCTAATCCCTAAACCCCTAACACTAAATCCCTACTTAACCTCCTAACCCATAGAAACTATTAAATAAACTATTGAATAATGTTTTTTGATTATTTCAATAACGCTAGCGCGTTTATGAATACAGAAATGCGCGCACGTTTTGGATGTGAATAACGTTAGCGCGTTATGGGTTTACACAACGCTAGCACGTTATGTTTGTGCAAAACTAAATTAACAAAATGCTTTTATCCTCCCGTGTTATGTCTGTGCAAAAATATTAGCAAAATTCTTTTATCCTCTCGTGTTCTGCGTTTTCTCCCCCCGCCTTCCCTATTTTTATGTTTACCAGGTATTTTACACAAACAAAATGATGAAGCAAACAAATTAATAGGAACAATCTTCGAAATGGCTTGACAACTCGTTTCAATAGACACGTATTATCTAAATATCATAGCCATAGACAACAACTAAATCAAACAGTCAATTCACTACAACTAAGATCAAACTTTAGATAACATAATTTCTATAGTGGTAAGTGGTGCTATTGCAATCTAGGTAAATATCATACAAATATTGCAATTTGAGTGTAAATGCAAATGCAACAGCCCCTCTGGGAAGCCTTCTTCTTCACCGACCTTCTCTTGGACTCAAGTGGCCCCAATGCCCAAGCACCGAACAGTTGCATGAGCTATAGTTAAGAAACATTGGTCGAAATGTAGCAATTATAAATGATTTGATCAACAAAGCAAGTCACCCAATTCATAGAGTTGTTAATTTGAAGAAACAAGCAGGTGCAGAACAAGCATGAAGGATTTTCTTAACTGGTAGTGGTCGCTAATCGGATGAAGAAGGATTTTGATGAATGGACAATGCATAACTCCAATTCGTGAGAGACCAGGCCACTGTGCAGTGGTGATAACATGTTTACTGTCTATTGAGTCTGATACTACATCTAGGAGCCACTCAACAAAATTTGAGATAGAAAGCTCTGTAATTTTAGGATACTGATTCAACCACTCAACAAAGGAGTGTTTTGCAGGTGACTTGGAAATCCCTTCCAATTTTCAGCAATAAAACAAAGAAGTTCAACATATAGATTTTTAGGAAAGCTTGTCAACCCATCAGACAACCGAATATAGGGAGATAACCACACCCAAAATATTCAAGCTATTATAAAACTCTTGTTTATCAAGATAAGGATGGACTATGTGTACATTACGAGAATATAGATGAATGAAGTCGCTTTGATGAACTTGTCCTCTTGCTTTCTCCAGAATGCGTTTAAAAGCAGGGAGTATTGTTCGAGCTTCTGTTGGTTTACATAAATGTTTCGATGATAGAGGTGAATTACCACTTATCAAAGAACGAAATGTTGAACAAAAGGCTAATGGAACACAACGAAGGATTCCTTGGTTCCACTTGTTATTGAAAATGATACTTTCTCTTGACGAAACCAATAAAACATCTACCTGTATTATAAATGGAAATCCTGTTACAATTTCCGTCGAAAGAAAAGCATAGATACCTACAATCGCCATATTTCCTTTTGTAAGCCGTTCACCCATCGGAAAAGCTAATGTAATAGCCCATTTCCCAACATATTTCCTCTGCTCAACCCTACACTCATTTTCCATGGGAAACCGCTGCCTCCACATGTAATAACTACATTGTTTTGTCGAAAATTGATCTTCTTCTGCTAACAAATGCAGAATGAAGGATTCATTGTCATTGCTATGAGAAGTTCTAAGGTCAGTTTCTCATAAAACAAAGATTGTATAAATCCTATTAAGATCAATATGTTCTAGCTTAGGAACTGAGAGCTTCTTTATCTTAGACATAAACAAAAGAGCTTCAGGATGAATGCTAGAGAGTTGTTGCTTTATAGCTTCAACCTTCTCAGGATGTAGGGGTATAGAACGAGCCATAGAATGACAACTGTGGCTCGGATCGAACAATTAAAATTTAATTGGACCCATTAAAATTCAATTGGACGTGACATGAATGATTAAAATTAAACTCTAGATGCATACACAGGCCACTTGGACGATGGCTGAACATCCGGTACGTTGATGCTTTAAATGATGAACTCTTTCCTTTATGGCATTATAGGGATGCTTATAGGGATGCTTACCCTACATTTAACGTCAACATTAATTAGTTAATGGCTTCCATGTTCGGAGCATAGAGAAAAACCATGTCACATTACAAAATCCTTGCAACATCATACAAATACAACATTTATTGCCCTCAACCTAGCTCATTTTACCTCTTCCTAGTTCAAATATGCTCATGATCCCCTCTTTAAAATCACATAAATTTTGGACCGAGATATCGATGATGTGCAAGCAGGCTCGACCAACTAACTGGCCATGGGACCGACGAAGAGGGGCACTCCTAGCACTATCCTGATGTCAGCTTGAATCCAATGGAGTTGACGGTTTGTCGATCTGAGCCACGGTTGTCATTCTATGGTTCGTTCCATCTATTTTTTTTTATATTAACAAAAACACGCGCGCGTTATGGTGATCCATAACGTGCGCGCATTTTGTAATCCTATCCTACATGTTAAATGACATGGCAGGTTCGGAGCCCGCCATTCCTAGTTTTACATAACGCGCGAGCGTTATTGATTTACACATTTCTTGCGCCTTTCGCATTTACCCATTGCATCTAAAAGGTCCCCCAGCTTCGTGCGAGGGCCCTTACATAATTACTCTCATGTGAACCTATTTAGCCTTAGATTTAAATTAATGTATGTAAGTAAATTAGAGGGGAAGGTAGAGTGATTCTTTAACATTCCATCACAAAAAATACAAACAAAATCAATTTATTAACCCATTACAACTACTGAGGTCAAAGGATATTTATTTCCTATTGTTTTGATGATCTCATTTCGTAAAATAAAAGTAATTAAACAACTAAAATGATTAAGGGAGAGAGAAAAACTCATAAAGTGTCCTTCTAGAGTGCCAATAAAGGAGCACAATGAGATCCTATGTAAGAATACTTGCAAGAGTAATATGTAAGGAGGTATCATGAGTGGAGCATGTGCAAGGTAAGACCAAGGAAGGAGGTTGCAATAGGTCATGTGAAACACTGTGTTGAGCCCTATCAAGCTCTATGGTTTACTACTTGAAACTTTTGTCATGAACTTGACTCAACGCATAAACAAAACAGGCATTCACTAACTTCTACTACTGATCCAAACTATTGTGGGTGGAGAATGTACAAGGGAAGTTCAAGGGAGGAGGCTACAACAGGTCATGTATTGAGAGAGTGTGTTTATACCTACCAAATTCTAAGGTTGCCTACACAAAAGGTGTAGCATGAACTAGATTTAGCACATGAGAAAAAAGGACATTCACTAACTACCACTAATGATCACAACTATCTAATGCATTAACTCTCCAATATTCGTTCTTGCATAACCATCAACATTTCTCCTACCATATTGTTGCTCTGGTAATGAAATTCTATCGGGTCATTTTTCCTAATATCTACTTGCATTTGTGTCTTATATTGTGCATGCTGTGTGCACCTGTGGTATGATAGGGTTTGCACTTAATTATTCCATGTGTATTCGCTATATTATTTCGTTGAAGATGTTTTATGGCCCTATTTGTTATCCCATTGTTTGTAGTTGGAGTTGATTTATTTTTATTACTCTTTGTTCACTAAATGACACTCTGTGCATTCTGTAGAGAACCAGTTGTTTGTTGATGCATGTGCTCTTGTAATGGCACCTCCTTGTGCAACCATAATTACTTGGGTTCTTGATATAGATGGGTATCGATGGCCACCCACTTATTCCACTCGCTTAAGACAACTTTTCCAGTTTGATTGTTTTTGGGTCGAAGGACTACTCCATATGGATATCGATGGCCACCCACCTATTCCACGAGCTCAAGACAATTTTTCTCGTTTGGCAGTTTGTATGGATTTTCATGTCCAAAAATTATGGGGTCGTTTTGAGGCCCTAGATGACATTTTTTGGCGATGTCGTAGTTTAGACGCAGGTGAAGGAAATATTGAATGGGTTAAATTTGTACTTATCCGCTAGACCTTTCCAACAAGATACTAATGGCTTAAATAGATATCATATGCAAACATTATGCCCTTGAGAAGTTGACACATCAACTAACCACCCCTGGACCCACAAACCTTTTTACGAACATCTCCTACGATTAGGTTTTTGGATGTTAGGTTTTTCTCCCTCATGCTTTTGGTAAAAAGGCCCTTTGACCTCCTTTTGTATTCTACTTGTGATGAATGAGCATAGCCACCACATCTATTCTGATAGATAAAGCTACCACCATTCCAGCTACTTTATTTTACAATTTTTCTATTTTATTCAGTTAACAAAATTTGGGTTTATCATATATATGTGGTTCTATATATGCTCTTTCATTTTTTTCTCACATAAATCCAGATCGGTTCCTTTTGATGAAAAACAACATGTGCATGATGCCTCCATGTGCTCTCTAACATTGTCCACATGGTGATTGACCTTTTTGCGCGTTGTGTGCCTTACAGTCTCTTTTGTCGACTTTTCTTCCAACTAGGTCATTGCGTGTTGTGTTGGCATTATGCCATTATTGTAAAAGAACAAATCTTTCATATTTTCATCGATTTTATCTCTTCATTGGTGATGACTTTGGACAACTTGAAAATGCACCCTCCTTTTGCTTTTAATTATTTAAGTTTTCTGTTTAGGAAAACTTCAGTGCAAATAACATGGGGTGAATTTTAGGGGATAGGAGTTAATGCTTTTTTTGTTAAGAAAATGCTATGGGAATTCTTAATAAAATATAAAGGAGGGTATAAATGGATTAAGGATTTTTATTTAATGGGGATGGGAAATATATAATTGATTGGAGTACTTAGGGATCTTTGGAAAAATTACAATGTTCTTCTATTAATTATCTACTTCTAGATCAAAGGAAATGGGGAAAACGAAACTTATAGAAAATGGGATTTATTTTTTATGGAAATAACAAAAGCATGGTGAGGATTTGAAAAAGGGAGGAAGGTTGTAATTTCTCTTCATACATGGACATTGGCACTTTCTTTACAAGGATGCACTCGAGAGATGGTTTTTTACTTTCTCAACATGGGAAAAGTGATGACGATGGCAAAGGATGCAACCAAGGAATTATTGGAGAATGCAAAATTAACAAATTTTAATTGACATGACACATTATTCACTTACTTGCCAAAACTTTGACAAATGTATGAAAGGGTCAAACAGACTGGGAATTTGGAAAACAAAATATAAGCGTGATCGGTGAGACAAACTGAATGCAATGGTATACAAATTATGACATCACAACATCCATGGAAAAAATGATCATTCTCTAAGATGCAACAGAAACTAGACTATGACGACACATAAGATGTGAATTGACAACTTTGCTGAGAGGGGTCATATTACAATGAAAATGGTGAAATAACATATGGACATGGAAATCACATCAAACTGGACATGATGGTCCAAATGGAATAAACATACATAAAAGTTTAATAAGTTCACCTCTAGCGTCATGTTCTGACACTTCAGAATCATGTCGATGTTGAGTATCAAAATTGCCTTGTGCGAGAAGTTTCATATCCCATCAGCACCGTTAAGAGCCAAGATTGTGTTATAACCCCATTCTGCTAGCAAGATGCATGCCCTATTCATTGTCATCATAGAAGATGAAATGATATGAGCCCCCGTTCATTGAGCTTGAGGTCTCCTTGGTTTTAAGGGTAGACCCCTTGTTTTCTAACATGTGCACTCTAACCTTGTTGCTTCTTAAAACATGGTGGTAAGAGATCTTTTCAAAGGTTAGGATTAAATAAATTGTTCTTATAAAAAATATTTTGAGAGGTGAAGATTCTCCCTTTCCCCCTTAAATCCTGAGTGAAGAGCTCGAGTAATGATGAAAGAGTCATCCATAACCTTTATAATTTTAATAGGTCTCAATATTTTAAAAGTCATAAAATGAAATAGAAGGCAAGATCTTTTGTCATGTTATTAGTTTCCTTGCTGAGTGCCCAAGCAAAAATTTGTTCTTCCTATTATTCAGGGTCATAGGCAACCCCCCTGCACCGGTCTCCCTTGTTCTATTTAATATAAACTAAAAAACACATTCATAATCAAATAAATTAAATCTCATGATTTTAGTTAAGATAGATATTATAATGCTTCAATCCATTGTTTTAGACCTTAGTTATTTATTTATTTTCGTCAAACACAAATTCAAGCTTAAATAAAAGGGCTTATAGATCAATTAGTTATTTAACCTGATATAGAGAAGGGAACACCATTTAAACAAATGATTGAATCTCCCAACATTTCAAATATTCTTAGTTCACAAAAGGAACCAACATAATACATAAACATTCATCACTTATATTTTTTTAATCTTATAACTACTTATTCTCTTAAGTTTTATCAATCGTGCATTTTTTTTTTTTTTTGTTCCGAGAAAAAAAAGCGTAATTTCATTCATCTGAAGAGAGCAAAATTACATTCTGTAGGTTCACCATAACTAGTGAATTCTTCAAGATCATATTTTCCTTTGATGAGACTGTTACATCTTCTTTCAGGTTACATACAAGAGCATACTATGATGCTGTAGAGATAAGGAGATCAGCCCCGAGAGGCATAATTCAAAAAATATTTTAGTCTATGTTTCTGAACTTCGTCACAATAATTAAAACCGTAGAGTTAAATACTAATATGCTCTTACATAGTATCAAAAGTTGTAACTGTGTCAGAGATAAAGCGGAAAAGATAAAGATCATAGGTTCTCTATAAATGGCCTGTGATAGTAATTTTGGGTTCTGCCATTTAAAATTTCTTTAACAAGCCATGTGCCAAAGACCCTCGAGAGCCCCTCCTTAGATGCGGTGTCCGCTTCTTTGTTGTTAATCCTGTAAACATGCCGGTAAGAAATATAGTCAAACCGCAAGAGAATCATCCTAATGGATGAGAGTATATTCACCAGTCTCAGATTTCTGCATTCATGTGTCTGTTTGATCCAGTTTATAACATTCATAGAGTCCCCAAAGCAATTCAGTGAGATGCAACCTTTCTCAAGAGCAAAGATTAATAGTAGTTTTAAGCTCTGCAATTCTGCATAATTGTTTGAGCACTCCCCTAACCCCATAGAAAGAGTGAAAGAATGCAATTCTGTAAGATGAAGAACCGCGCCACCCCCATACATATTATTCTGTGAGGCCCCATCAAAAAAATCCCATGGCCGAGAGTGATCAATCTCCACCTCCAGATTCCTTCTTTGATATGCAACCCTTAAATGCTCGAGTAGTGACTTGATGATACCAATAGATTGGGCTGCAGTTATCTCTGGAAGGCATGGCTTATCATTGAATATAGCATTATTCCGAGCCACCCATATCCCCCATATAACTAGCAGAGGTAGGATCTTATAATTCTTGTTCGTGTACTTCCTCCACCATGCTTCCTAGACTACCCCAATCAAATCTCCATCCCACTGACAAGGAAAACCCACCAAAACTGTGCACTCCTTCCAAACTTCAACAGAGAAAGGACAATTAAGGAATAGATGATTTGCTGTTTCTAGTTCCCTTTTGCAAAGCACACACCAGCTTGGCTCGTGAAAGGACCTCTTCTGCAGGATATCCCAGGTAGGTACTCTATTCTCTAGTACACACCACATAAAAATTTTGGACTTAGCTGGACATTTTAACTTCCAAAGAGACTTCCACCACTAGGCTACCTCCCTCTGTTCAGCCCCTGAGCTTAACATAATATAACCTGCCTTGGGAGTGTACTTTCCTTCTGTATCCGCCTCCCATACCAGGGAATCCTCCTCTTTAGTCAACAATACATTTGCCACTTCCAGGTTTCGAATATATACCTCCAAGCAAGCCGTCTCCTGTTCCTGAAGCCCCAAAGTGTAGGCCCTATTCCACCTTTGTCTCCATGACTCCGAAAGTCTCGGGACTGCCAGCTAATTCAAGGTGTAAATCCCTCTTCTCCCAAGTGCCTCGATAACATAACCAGGTAGAATATGTTCATGTGTACATCCCATCCAAGGGTCCCTTCCTACCAACAAATTTTCACCATTCCCCACATTCCAAACTAGCTTGGATTCAATCAAATCAAAAGATTTTGCCACAGCCTTCCAAATCATCGAACCCCCCAAATGAGACTTCCTAGAATTCCTAATCCAATCTTCAATGCTTTCCTCGGCCAAGTATTTCAGCTTGATGACCTTGGTCCAGAGACTAGTTGTCTTCACCAACCTCCACCCCCCCTTGGCTGCCAAAGCCTTTGAAAACAAGAAGATGTTCTTAATCCCCCAACCCCCCAATCCCTTTGGAGCTGCTAGCCTTTTCCAGCTAACCCAAGGGGTGACCAGTACGTCCTTCTTACCACTCCATAGAAATCTAAAACAGATCCTCCTAATACTTTCAAGAATTCCTTTAGGGATCCAAGCTAATGACATCTAGTAAACAGGAATAGCTTCCAACACTGCTTTAACCAAAACCAGCCTGCCAGCTCGCGAGAGCCACTTGTGGCTCCAAACCATCAATCTCTTTTCCACTTTCCCAATCAACCAAACCCAATCCCTCTTCAAATATAGATTAGCTTTTATTGAGAAATCTAGGTATTTCAATCCATCCTCTAGTCCCGCGGTATTGAAAAGAAAGAAACTTGTGAGTTCAGCCTCCTCTTCCGGTCTCAACAGATGAGTGGAAAGGGTGGATTTCCCAGCATTAATGTCCATGCCGATAGCCTTTGAAAATAGATCCAATATCTCCTTGAGGACACGGGTATCCCCTCTGCTGCCAGAGCAGAAAATCAATACATAATCCACGAAGAGCAAATGTGTAATAAACAGATTTGGAGCCATCAGAATCCCCTGAAAAATCCCTTCATCCTTTGCCCCGCTAATGGCCCTACTAAGGCCTTCAGCTACCAGCAGAAAGAGTAGTGGGGATAAAGGAAACCCCTGTTTTAGTCCCCTTTCAGCATGGAAAAAAGACGAAGCCGCTCCATTGATTAGTACTGAAAAGGAAACAGTGGAGATACAAGACATTACCCATCTAATAAAAGCAATACCAAACCCCAGATGGGTAAATAGTAGACGAAGATACATCCAGCTCACTTTATCATAGGCCTTAGAAAGGTCAATTTTAAGTATGGCTCCCTTCAGATTCTTGGTCTTCAAACTATGCATCCCTTCCTGTGCCACTCCTACAGCCTCATGAATTTGTCGACCCTCCAAAAACCCAAACTGTTCAACAGATATATGTTTTGAGAGGATACTTTTTAGTCTTCTGGCTATAACTTTTGAGATGATCTTATAGATACAATTGCACAGTGATATGGGACTGAATTCATTAAGGGTCAATGCATTATCAGACTAAGGTATGAGGGCAATAAAGGTAGAATTGAAACTGGCCGGAATTTTCCCTGATACTCTGGAGTCTTCAACCACCGCCATGAGATCATTCCCCAGAATCTCAAAAAGATCCAGGAAGAATTCAATTATCCACCCGTCAGGGCTAGGGTTCTTGTCTTTTTGAAAGCTTGTGACAATCTTCTTAAGTTCCTCCTCCGTTAATTCCTTCATCAGCTCCCTGTTTCCTTCATCATCAACAAACCTGGGGAACATCTCTGCCACTTTAATCACCTCAGCAATAGTAGCCTGATTTGGGGCCCGGAACAAGTTCTTAAAATGTGCTACCCCACACCTAGCCTTATCTTCAAAATTGATGTGGGTATTTCCATCATCATCCCTCAGACTCCAAATGGTATTAGTTGCTTTTCTCCCTCTGGCATAAGCATGGAAAAATTTTGTATTATCATCCCCACACTCCAACCAAGTCGCTCTACTCTTCAACTGCCAAGTCTCCTCCAATTCACATAACATAGTGTTCCGCCTGCCTTCCATCCTGATAAGAGCCTCTTTAGAATCAGGAGAGATCATACCCCCCCCCATCTCCTTCATAAATCTGCAGGAGCTCTTCCTCCACCTGTTTCAGCTCTGCATCTTCCCTACATCTCTTAGCAATAGCCCAATCTTTAACCAGTCTTTTCAGCTTTTTAATATTATCTGCAAACTGAAAAGCAGCTGATCTATCAAAATCCCTATCAAAAGGAGTCCAGTGTGTAAGGAAGAGATATTTAAATGTCTCGTCTTGTAACCACAATTTATTGAATTTCAAAGGACTTGGAGGGTTTGATGGACCCTTTTGTATCTCAAAAAAGATAGGAAAATGATCAGAGATACCACCGCTGCCAACCCACTGTCGAACCTGAAAGAATCTGTCCACCAACTGTTCAGCCACCAAAAAATGATCAATCCTTTTCACCACCCTAACATCCCCACTGCGCTTATTTCTCTAGGTCGGATTCAGCTTGAAGGGCTCTATATCCAGCAAACGCTTTGCCACAAGCTTCTGAACAAAGTATCCAGCCAACGAATCCACTTGAGCATGAGGTCCCCATACCTCGCTTTGACCTAGCGAGAAGTTTAGGTCCCCCCCTATGACCAGTGAGTCACCACTCAAGAGAGGATTTCCAAACAGTGAGTCCCAGAAGATGACTCGATGCTGGTAAGGCCCACATATATTAATCACCTTAATAGTGATCCCCAAATCAACCAACAAAACTTCAACACAAAGAACAGAATCCATTCCCCACGAGTTCACAAGCTTAAAATTACAATTCCTCCATCCCACAGCCAGCCCCCCATAGCGTCGCTTTACATCCAGAGTGAGAAAGGACCATCTAGGCAGCCAACTCTCCAAATGATTCATAATAACATCACCTACACCTAAGGTCTCTTGTAGCAAGATCACATCCGAGTGTTCAAGAGTAAGCACCCTTCTGAAGGCTGATTTCTTGTTGGGCCCAGCCAAACCCCGATAGTTGAAAGACATAATCTTCATGTTTGCCCTTTTTTCAAGGCCTTCCCCACTCTAAGTTCCTTAACAATCAAAATTTGTTTCCCTTCCAAGAGATCCACCCTTGCCCTGGATTGTGCCTTATGCAAGTTTGACTTTCTTCCCCTCCCCTTACGAATAGGAGTAGTGGCTTTCCCCAGCCCCGCTGAGGTGGCTTTCAAGCAGGAGCGAAGGAAATAACCTGAATCTTGTGATTCCATGGGAGAGAGGTAATCCACCTCATGTGCATCTCCAGGATCAGGGTCAAAAAAACTAGTAGAGCTATCATCCAGAGCACATAGACGAGCAGTCACAGGTTCCAAAACCGGTTCCATAGAAGGAGAAAACATAACCGGTGCCTCCTCCTCACCAATGTGATAACTAGATCGAGACCCCACAGGAAGCAGGGTGCCCGAGAGAGAAAGGTTGCGCAGACCCTCCACCCAATCATGCCTCAATAAAGTAACAGAGTTCATAAATAAATTAACAGTAGGGGAAAAAGAGAGAGAGGAGATACCAGGGAAGTCAGGTCCCCGAAGTACATCATCACTTTGATGAGCAATCACCAATTCCATCTGATCAGTTGAAGTCTTCTCCACCACCGGACACACTTGACTTGGCTCGTCTCCGGACGACGAATTCTCAGGATCATCTGAGGATGACTGAACGAAGTTTGAAGAGCCCGTTCCAGTCTCTGCATAGTGCACCTCAACACCTTTTGAAAGTTTTCTCCTCCCCCCAGTGTTGTTTCTCATCGAAAGGCTACAGTCGGAGACGGGGTGTCCATATGCATGACAGTGCCGGCACCTAAACAGAACATTTTCATAGTCCAGCATTTGTGTGATGATCTCCAATCCCCATTCCAGATTTATTTCTTCTGCCAGCCCCTCTCTGATATTGATGTTGACCAAAATGCATGCAACCTTTTGACAGAGTGTCTCCAGGAATGACATATCGGCCTCCAGGAAGGTCCCCAGTATGTCACCGATCCGTTTGAAATGATGTAGTTCCCAGAAGTGAAGGGGAAGGGCTGGCAAGCGGACCCAAATCGAGACTACATCCACCCTATCCCGGCTGGCATCGAACAAAGAGTGCCATGGCTTCAGCAGCACCGGAGAGTGATTGAGGTGCCAATTCCCGTTCAGTACCCGCCACAGCTCCTTCTCTTTAGAAAATTTGAAAGCGAACCACCCCCTATTCAACTCCACCACCACCGGTGAGTGACCTACCAGTTCCTTCCAATTCTCCTCAACCCAAGCCGCCACCGTCTTCCTTGAGAAGTTACGTCCCATAACCCTACCGACAAGGGTGAAATGTGCCATCTGCAAAACACTACCCCAGGCTATGTCTTTGCCCACCGCATAGTTCTTAACCAGTTTAACCTTAATCCAGCTCTTCCTCTACTTCTTCACTGGGCCTCCGCCACCCTCCTTTGAGCCAGTCGCCTCACCAGAGGTCTCCTTCCCTTGGCCCCCATCCCACTCCGGTGAGCTGAAACCCCGCTGCTCTGCAACCCCAAGGGAAACCATCCTGTCTTCTTTCGACACGTTCCCACTTGAGCCACTGCCCAACCGACCCTGTCGAGCCACCCCTTCCGTCGCAACCCTGTCAAAACCCACCGCCTCCTCAAACCCTCCCTGCACCGCTTCAGCTGGAAACCCTAGTGCCTTCAAAAAGAAAACACCCGCTTCCCTCCAGCTCGCATTTCCAAGCAGATCAACCCACTGTTGTTCCACCAATGGAACCGCCTGTAGTCCATGTGTTAACTGCTCCGGTGAAGTGATGAAATCAGACGGAGAAAAGTCAGTAATAGAGGTTACTGGCTCCAACCCTGCTGGCTGAAGCATCTCAGATCCCAGCACCGGGAAGTCCACCAGCTCTTCTATATCCTTACCACCTGGCACCCCCCATCCATCCAAACCATCCATCCTGTCACTAGAATAAAAAATGGCCTCCTGATCTTCCATGGCAGCAGAGAGGGCTCACCAAAACTGTAACAGTCACCAATCTGCTAAGCTCCAAACCCTAGGGTAACCAAACTTCTCACCTGCCAAAACAATAAAGAAACACCATAACCCTATGGAAAAGAGAAATGGACCATTTTCCTGACAAGGGCCCATATCAATACAGCGATTGAGGCTGACCCTACCCTGACAGGGACAACCCTCCCAAACCCCTCAAAGGCCTGCTCGTCGTCTCCATGGCTCTCTGCTAGAACCAATCGTGCATTTATTTTATTTACATTCTTTTATTTTTTAAAATTTTTTTATAAGTAAATAAGTAACAAACTTAATTTTTCTTTAAATTAGTTAATTTTTTTATCATAAATAATAAAAACTTAGATTATAAAATATTCTATAGATTTTAATTAATTTAAAAATAATTCAATCCTAAATTTTAACAATATAAATTTTACTCATCGTATCACCCACTTTCTAATTCACTTGTCTTATGGTAATTGCCTTACACATTCATTCCAATAAATCTTTAAAATATAATATTCAATTGATAAATGGAGAAAAAAATCTTGTCTTTAAAATATAGTATTCAATTGATAAATGAAGAAAAAAATATTTTAACAATTTGGGGTGGATGGGAAAGGGTTCTGTTCAATTTATATATATGGTACATTGATAATGAGTACTTAACTTGTGGGGTATTGGCATACCGACCACAATTTAAGTGATTGTGCTAGTTAAAAAATTATAGTTGAGAAAATTATTATTATATCCATATAAAATATATAATGATGATTTTTTTATAAATCCAATTCATTATGTAACATACATTTGTTTCCTTATAGTTTTGAAAAAAATTTGGACTTAATTTGATTAATGAGATGACAATCCCTTGGTTTCATTTGACTAATGTTTATTGTACATGTTGTACACACTGTACACAATCTCCCTCCCTTGTAAGTTCCTATAACTCCCACACGGTTTTTATACACACTAGACCTACCATTTGTACACCACATTTACTGCAAAGGGAAAATATTTATTCTTATGCATAATTTCATGAGCATGAATTCATGGGATATGGAGGAGAGTGTAGATCAACCGTCATGACCATGTAATTTATTTTTCATCCCTGGAGTATTTGCACAATTCAACTCCTCTTCCTTCTGACCATTCTTAGTTGCAAATGTTGAATCTTTCATCCTTCTAAATAATGGTCAAGCGAGGGTTTGAAGGGATTTATTTTAGATAATTCTTGCCCATTTTTGTGTTAGTTGTAGGGTATCGGGTTTGTAATACAAATTTGTAAATTATATCTTCCTTCTTTGCTCTATTTCGACCTCCTAGAGACAAAGGGAATATTAGTGCTTTTTTGCGGTGTTGTATGTATTTGCATCTAGGACCCAAAATATTTGAGCCAAAGAAGGTATTTATTTATAATTTTTAGCCATGTTTGTATTTTTAGTCTAGTCTTTAGCTTATGTTCATGTCCTTTGATTTCTTTACTTTTGCAGCATTGAGAATTTGATCGTGCCATCTAATAGAATATTGTGAATTTTGAGTTATATATATAAAATGCAAGTCTCTCATCATTTTTTTGACCTAACCATCTGCTAATTTAAATGGATTTAATTTTTATGTGCATTTGCCCCCTACTTGGCTAATAATTCTCCAAAAAATTGACAATGTTGAGCCCTCTAGAGAGATTTGCAAGGTCATGTAAATCCCCCCTGCCCAAGTTGTTTTTTTAATGTGGAGAATTTGAGAGATATAGATGGTTGAGTGGAATTGTGTTCTCTATGAAGTTTATTTATTTTGGCATAGATTTAGATTGATGGTCATAAAAGTGTTAGATGGCTTGCAAAGTATTGAATTATGCAAATAAATAAATAAGTTGAATATATATGAGCATTGGTGAAATTAGCAATTGTCATCCTGTGGCCAAATGTTCAATTCTCATAAAATCAAGAGTTTTAATGTAATGAGTAGAAGTTTAATACAAACATAAGAATCTTGTATGTTTCATGTTGTCCTAGCAATATTGAACATTGTTGATTTTTTGCAATTTCATAGATTTTGGGAATTGAGAGCAAACACGATAAACAAGCAGTTTGAAATCTATGTTATATTAGTTTCTAAACTATAGCTATTTATGGTTTTGTTATATATATATATATATAACTTACTTACTTACTTGCACACTGACATGCTTTCTCAAGACCTAAGGTTAATGATTATTCTATAAGATTGTAAGAATTTATCTAAGTATTTAGAGACATGGCAATGTGTGAAGTGCTCTTGATAAACTGATTTATAGTATATGTGCTATTTGGTAGTTATATGAACACTTTTGAATCTTGAATTTTTAACATCATCATCCTTCAAAATCCTTCCATGTCTTAAAGCAATTGAATTGGATTTATATTATTTCTAAACCTCGTATAGTTATTCTTATTTAGGAAATGGCCTATATATGCATCTATAATATGGATATAAACATTTCTATGATATTTTTTGCAATTGTTAACATAGTCATCTTTTACATTTTGTATTTTTTTAATCCTCCTCATCCAACTTTCTTTTTTAAAACTCTGGGTTCAGACTCATGAATTCAATAATATTACTCCACTATGTTTTCATTTATCTAAGTATAATTATTTGAATCTAGTAAACCTTTGCACTTCACTAGAAGTAAAGTTTATACCCACATTTGGTTCAATTATTCGTTTCTATTATTAATAATTGCTCCTTCCAAGCCACCTACTTAGTGTAATTAGGTTCATTATCTTCCTTATCAGTGTAATTATGTTAATCATTTGACCTTGTTGATATATATATATGTTTTAAACATTGAAAATTAGATGTCCAATTCTTTGTTTGATATATATAAATGTTTTAAACATTGAAAATTGGATGTCCAATTCTTTGAACTTTTCTAACTTTTCTAGGAGATCAATGACATGCATTGCTATTTATCTTCAAATTTTTATGTGGGTCTATTTTCTTTCATTTTTATTTGTTGTAATTACCTTAAGGAAATCACTCCTTTCTTAGGTACAACATCACTTGCTCCTAAACTAGAAAAAACCTTTCTTGTTATTTCTTACAACTTTGATGGGATCACGAGAATATAGTAATTTCCTTCATAAATAATTTGCTATTGCTATGAACTAGACCTTCTTTCCCCTACATATGGACCAGATCTGACAATTAGGAAGCAACTAGAGTTGTTTCCTCCATAGTAAATATTTATGACTTATTTTCTAATCTAGACAACATAACCAAATCTATTGACCTCTGAAGGATAAACACTCTTGACCCAACATTGTGTCTGTATAACATAGCTATCCTTTCATCGCTTGTATTAATGAAGCCAAAGTATTTTAGGCTTCAAGAGAGTCGAACTTTAGATGTGAGAGCCAAAATCTTTTAGGCTTTAAGAGAGTCAAAATTTAGATGTGATATTACTTATTATTTATGCAAGTGCCTTTTGGTGTACCATATCTCTCATAGAAAAGAATAATTTTTACATTGATTATATTCCTTCAATGATCAGTAGAATAATTTTTTTTAAATTTAAATTTTTGTATCTCATTTTTTTATCAAAATTATATTAGGTAATAATGATACATGATACATATGTTATAAACAAAGGAAAATTGGCATTGAGAAAACCAGCCACATGTGGGTTGAGATGCTTAATTGGAGAAAGGAGTATGGTGATAATATTATTGAGGAGGTATGTGATCATTTTAATATAGATGTGCATGTGGTTTCTCCAATCTGGGAGAGTATGTTTAAGCATTTTCATGTTACTCTATCCTTTATATGGTTTAGGAGTTTGAAAGAGGTTTTTATTTTAATTATTTTTTTTTTTATAAAATTGAATTACATTAAAATTGTTGTTGAAAATAAATGGTCTTATATATATATTTTGTTTCTCTTTTATAAATTTTATTATAAATTGAACATTTTTTTTTTATATTACAAATCAAATCCCTCTTATATTTCTAAAATTATGGTTGCATTGATTGAGAGCTAGTTTTAATTTTCTAATTAGACTTCTAACCACATATTGCATTATTACAACTCCACTCACTCTTTCTCATTTCAATTCGCATTATTTCAATTCTACTCACTCTTTCTCATTTCAATTCCTTACACAGAGAGTATTAAGACAATATTTGTGTAAATTGTCGACAAGGGTGTTGTCTTAAATTATTGTCTTAACTATTGTCTTAAATTTAAGACAATAGTTAAGACAATACTTTAAAACAATAGTGTAAGACACTAACTTAAAAACAATATTTAAAACAATACACAATTTTTTTTGTCTTAAATCAGAGACAATTTACACAAATATTGTTTTAATACATTTGTTCCCAAATCCCGTGTTCCCATTTATCCTTCTGCTCTTCCTCTTCCATCTCTTGTTTTGCTAGTTTGCTCTTCCTCTTCCATCTCTTGTTTTGCTAGTTTGTCAATAAGAACAACCAGGGGAGTCGGTGGTTATACTGGAATGACCAGCACTGCTATCACTGTTTCGGTTCATTATGGATCCGTCAGTTGGACCACGCCCCACATATCCTCACAAGCCATACATAGCATATAGCATACCCCATTTGTGACCAAGTTTGTGCCAGACGCGAAAGAGAAGAACCCCATCATACCGGAGAGAAGAGTTCACCCATTGATACGCCGAATGAGTCTTATGTTACCATCCATGTTTTCACGAGACGAAAGACATTGAGACAAGTCGGTTACTTACGAGCATAGCGATTGAACCAGGGCGGGTGGCACCAGATGACGAGAGGAACATATAGATGTCGAAAGTAATTTTTGATCTTATTCCAGACCTCATACATGTATTAAACTTATCTCTGATAACACAGAAATACTATAAATATACTAACAGATCAGAAGGATCAACACTTTACTTCACAAATGAAGATCTACAACAACACAGTTTTGAACCTAAACTATTCACATAATTGCATAATACATACATGCATCCCAACCCCTGCACTACAAAACGAACAATACCTACATGTGTATACACTCAACGCCCAGTAGGATGCATGCAACGCCCATCCCCATATTGAATAGAAACGACAAAGTAAAACATCCATCGAGGCCGTGCACAAACCATTTCATTAAGCATACAAATCGTAGAAAAGTGTGAAAATCAGGCCCATATGAATATATTTGTGCGAGCTTATTACCTACCAAGGATATCGCTTGATATCGCTTGCGAGCTCACGGAATCGAATGTGGTGACTACCTTGCTTATCGCAATTATCGAGCACTTTGGCCATAAGTAAATAGGAGTAGAAGGTGACTGCAGCTACCAAGGAAATGGAGAAAAGCCCAACCGTCCACCCCATTCCACCCAAGGCGTAGGGGAGCGCAAGAATCGTCGGCCCTGCTATTGCAGTTGTCAAGTGAAACCCTGCATCCCGACTACAATCCCCTCAGAAAATTGGATCAAACATATAAACTGAATGAACTTCAATAATTAGAAAATTCCAATGGAATTGGGTTGAATTAAGAACAAAACCCATTTCTCGATTTGGTTTATAAAACATGCGTTAAGTCTCCGAAGAGGGATGAAACGAAAAATTTTGAAGTGGGAAGAAAGCTAACAAACACCTTCCATGATTATGAAAGCTCTACAGCAGCTGAGATTTAAACTTGAACTATTTGCGTGGTTTCAGTGCTCTGTCTACTAAGCCCCAGCCAGATCGGCAATGACCAACAGAGCAAAGAAAATCAGCGTTTAAATCTACCCATGTAGAAAAACACTAGCATGTAGAAAATCCACAGGCATATACAGAGGCTTGCGCAAAATATATAGATAAATAAATTAATAGGTTGATCGTTTTCATTACAAATTTAAGCTCCACGTCTGAAATTTAGGAGGAATAAAGCATTTATCAAAATAATAAACATGGAAGCACCCAAACCTTCGAATGACAGCGTGGGGCTCTTTGGACAATAGCTCCACACTTTGAAAGAACTTCGCTTTGATCTTTGTTAAACTTGATGTTAGTTCCACTTTGAAGAACTTTGCTTTGATTTTTGTTCAATCATCTCTAGCATTGATTTCATCTCACAGGTGTCTGAAACCAATCACAACCAGAAAGCACGGGATAAAAATAAAGCATAGAACAATCTAAGATGTTTCGCCAAAGCTTCATGTAAAACCAATTTGTGTTCCCTCCCTTAAGATTATAAAATCATCATAAAATCACTTTCAAATTAAGAAAATAGTAACTAACAAATAAAAATAATATAAAAAAGATATGTGAGAAGAAATACTAATTTCATCTTGAAAAAATTGTCTTAAACATTCTTAAAACTTTTAAAATCAATTTAAAATAGAATTTTAAGACGAAATACTAATTTTGTCTTTAAAAAACATCTTAAACATCCCCACATCCCCACCATGTTAGTGGCAGGTTACAACTATTGAGAGATTAAGTATCATGTGCAGGAATTTGGAAAGATTTTGAATATTAAATTGGTTGAGATGGTTTTTTGGGGGGTGAGCATATTGATTCAATTAATGAACAATCTAGTCAGAATATCATGTGCAAGAATTTGGGAAGATTTTGAATATTAAATTGGTTGAGATTGGTTTTTGGGGGTGAGCATATTGATTCAATTAATGAACAATCTAGTCATTCTGGTTTTGTTTTATTGTTTTAATGTGTAAACCGTTTCGATGTATGTTTTTTTGTTTTTAAAGTAATGTTTGCATAATCTGCGGATTGTTTATGGATTTTCTACAATGTTACGTTAAATGGTACAATAAGTTACGTTAAATCTGAAAGTGAAAATGAATGAATTGTAAAAATCTGCCCAATTGCCTTTTTCCCTGCTTTTGCCTCTCAGCGGCCCCTGTTAATTTAGTTATTGAATTCAAAAGATTAAAACGGAAAAGTACTATTAAATATTTTTTTAATAACAAGCCTGCATATACACAGACGCTAAATCAAAATATACTGTTGCACATTTGTGTACTTTAGACAGTGTAAAAACTTACAGAATGATAAAATTCTTTAACGCTACATTATATCTCCATCTCATCACAGTTGTCAATTAAAAGATCGGCATTCAAAGACTCAGACAACCAGTCGTCCTCATCTGTGAACGCATCAGTGCCTCCTACTTCTCTGCCAAACCAACAATCTGACGTGCAGAGCTCCAAAAGCTTTGTAGCCTCCGTCTCACTCGAAAAAAAATCATCAACTATATTGCCTAATAGCAAGCTCTCGTTTCGAAGCTCAGGCTGCCAACTGGGAAGAAGAAATCCCTGCTCGTGCTCGTCGTGGATTGCACCGAGAAGATACTGAATGTCTATGTCAATGCTACAACAAGCCTCTGAATAATATTGATCACTCCCATCTTTAAATTCCATATTCCAAGAACCGGTGTCATCGGCTATTCCTGGAGATTTAATTATGCAATCTTTCCATTCATTTTCGGAGGAGCCGGCGCATGAATTCAAATCTTCTTCCAGAGTTTTCATGGCATGGGAGAACATTATATCCGAACGAGCAGAACAAGCGTCATCTAGAACTGCAACATCTACAGGGACGGAAACGGCATTGCGAGAACCTTGGAGATTACTCATTCCCTCGCCTGTCTCCCGAACCTGCTGGCAATGACGGGCAAGTTGAATATTGATAGGGCTGGGCTGCATACGGGACCCAAGTAGCAGGGCTCCTTTCCTTTTCTTGGAAGACTCGTATCAAAGGCGGAGTATCTAGGAACAATTTCAAAGAGACGAACTGATAAAAGCTTTGGGTGGGTCACGGGTGCATAGATTGTGACAGCGATGTTTACTAACTGCAGTAGTGGCAAGTAGAAGAAAATAGAGAAAGAAAGAAAGTAACAGAATATATGGACGTTAAACGAGGGCACAACGGGAATGAAACGATCCGCTTGGGCGCCATAACAAAACAGAAGGGCGTTATTCGTAGACATTTTGAAACGAATTAATAGAGGGATCAAGATGACGACTGCAGTATGCGAGTTTGTCCAACAAAAGTACTGACCGTTAATTTAAGAGTCCGTTGATTAACACTTATGACTGCCACGTCGTATTTTGTTATTTGATAGATGTAATTCTGTTCGTTACCGCTTGTGTCCTTTGAAATGTGATCGGCGTATTCAAGATCTAATTCTCGCATGGTTTTATGGCGGCATTACTCGCAGTTAGGCACCTGCAAACCGCATGAAATCACGAATTAAAAGCATGTGTTTCCAAAATGAAATTTAAAGAACTAATTTTATGAATTGAGAACCAACTTTAATGCCGCGAATTAGAAGCATATGTTTCACAATTGTTGCATTTTCTTTCCTATTTGTTGGATTCAGAATAACAGCTTTTAAGTTAACTTGGATTCAGCATAATAGCTTTTTCTAGTTAAATCTAGAATTTTGTTACACGTGGAAGTTAAGTTCTAAATTTGTGCTACGCATTTATTGGCCATCTTTGTAGAAATTAGGTTTTTAATTTGTTTAACATTTTTTTAATTTAAAGCACACAACTATGAAATTTATTACACTTTATTTAATATATAAATGGTTATTTAATTAGCACAATCACTTAACTTGAGATCAGTGATTTTAGAAGTTAAGTGTCACCAAGATTTAAATTCTAATCTTCAACTATAGATCAAAGGTTTTAGTGACTCCCATTATCAGTGTTTTCAATGATATGTTGTTCTCTAGCTTCCTACAACCTAGTCCCCTTAACAAGTTAGGTGATATATCAAATCCAATAGATTATCAAACCATTGTGATGGGGTGACTCAAGACTTGACTTAAGCCACTCATGAACCATTGCTAAGCAAAGGAAAAGTTAGGTCAAAAAGAGTTGGTTTGTTGATTTTGAGTTTGTTTCAATAAATTTCACTTCATACCTCGCATGTGTTGTATATGCCAAAGAAAAAGAAACAAAATAAAAATTTACATAATTCCTGTCATGTGAACCTATTTATCCTTAGATTTAAATTAATGTATGTAAGTAAATTAGAGGGGGGAGGTAGAGTGATTCTTGCACATTCCATCACAAAAAAATACAAACAAAACCAATTTCTTAACCCATTACAACTAATGAGGTCAAAGGATATTTGTTTCCTATTGTTTTGATGATCTCATTTCATAAAATAAAAGTAATTAAACAATGAAAATGAGTAAGGGAGAGAGAAAAACTCATAAAGTGTCCTTCTAGAGTGTCAATAAAGGAGCACAATGAGATCATGTGTAAGAATACATGCAAGAGTAATATGCAAGGAGGGATCATGAGTGGAGCATGTGCAAGGAAAGCTCGAGGAAGGAGGTTGCAATAGGTCATGTGAAACATTGTGTTGAGTCCTATCAAGCTCTATGGTTTCCTACTTGAAACTTTTGTCATGAACTTGGCTTAACGCATAAACAAAACAGGCATTCACTAACTACTACTAATGATCCAAACTATTGTGGGTGGAGAATGTACAAGGGAAGTTTGAGGGAGGAGGCTACAATAGGTCATTTACTGAGAGAGTGTGTTGATCCCTATCAAATTCTAAGGTTTCCTACACAAAAGGTGTAGTATGAACTAGACTTAGAACATGAGAAAAAAATGGCATTCACTAACTACCACTAATGATCACAACTATCTAATGCATAGTTGAGTATCAAGGTAAAAAGTTTAATTATGATCCTTGTTTGCAAGATAGATAGCATTTCCATGGAATGTACAAATTAATAGTTGTAAAAGTATGATAAATGACCACACACTCGGATAAAAATCAAATACACACAAAATAAATATGGGATAGGAATTATATCACAATTTGATGTTTCTCATATCACACATTGGATGTTTTCATATCGTGCACAGAATGTTTACATATCGCACACACTATTTATAACACTTACAATGGCACAAAAACAAAATTTGAATTTAAAAATAATCCACATGCTTATGTAACACTTTAAAACACTCTTAATCACATAACTATGTGTCACCTCCTATCCTAAGTGTCTGATATGGATTTAGCTTCGGAGTAAACAAGCGTGTCGCATGGAACTAGCTAAACAATGCTTAAGATGACATTTTTTCTCTTTTCTCAATATGTCTATGTTTCAAGACCTGCTACAGTATGTTACAGACAATCATGAATGATGAAATTGAAGACATAAATAGGACTCTTCTACAGATTACAAATATGTATTTTCTAAGAAAAAATATTAAATGTTATATATTTTTTATATTTTTCATGTGATGTAACTCCGTAACAAAAAGAAAACCCAGTTGGTGTTTCAGCCATAAATTTTTCAATTTCTCAACCATTTCATAAAAAAATTATATGCTACATTACTATACACCTACATCTACACGCTATAAAGAAACCCATTCCTTCATCATTACATTAAGACCTTCAAAAGCTGCTCCAACACTTGGTGAACTGATTTCGAGGTCTCCTCACTTAGATATTATAAAAATATTTAAGAAGTGTTAATTTTTTTTGAAAAAATAACCCCAACTACCATAGTACAGTTTATTGTTATCTACAACTTTACTTGTTTTTATATATTGATTCCATCATTTAGGAACTCAAAGTTTGCACTAACAAGGACATATAGCTTATAATTTTCCAGAAAAGAATGACAATGTAAGAAAAAACAATAATTGAGCTAATTATAAAAAAATTCAATAAATAAAAGTTATATATTCAAAAATTTGATTCAATTTCCTACATTTCTTTTTTTTTACCAAAACCAAGATTTATTGTGCGCGTGTCTCAATTTCCTACATTTCCTTTTCTCTTCTTAGATAACAACTGATGACTTGGGCTGATCTTCGAGAACTCTTCCAAACCGCAGTTGAATCTCGTGTATTGGTGTGGTCGAAATGGCATATGATGGAAGAGGTAACAACCCAATGCTGTTAAGAGCTTGGTTTGGCTTGTTGTTAGGATTCGGTATCGGTTGTGCAGGTAATATTGTGGGTCTTGGAGGATTCATGTTTTGGAAATGGTGAGGTTGATTTGGGATAGGGGGTAGTGAAGGAGGTGTAAATCCAGGAAAATTTGTTGAATATTAGGTGGGTAAGGATAGTTAGGCATAAGAGGAGTGTTAAGATTTAATATGCTAAGACAGAAAATAGCAGCATTACATTCCATTTCACAATAATAGCATATATAGGATCACTGAAGAAACAACAAGCATAGCATAAACACAAGAGACACAGATTTATCCTGGGAAACCCTCATGGGGTAGAAAACCCAGTAAAGCTTCCTCAATATAGATGACCAGCAATATACAAAGATGAAACCCTGAGACATGATCTCCTCCTCCACAATAGCAAACCTCTCCTCCACAAGTGCGCTATCCTTAAGTGTGTGAGTGTATCAAATGAGGAATACACCTCCTCTATTTATACACTACTCTGACATATCTTTTACACAAGTACATGTAGGATCGTATTTAACCAATGGGTTAAATACCCCACTACAACTGACTGGGCCGACCCCTCTAGGGTGGTCTAATAACCCTTTGACCCATATAACACATACAAGGCCGACCTCCACTAGGGAAGTCTAATAACCTGAGTTACCACATTCTGAAGGAGGAATAAACATCTCCGGACATACAATAAGATCTTTACGGAGGAATGAAACATCTCCGGAATAATAAAGTACAATTATAATATTCTTTGAAGTTACAATATTTCAACACTCCCCCTTAACGAGAAGGATATTATAACAGCATCTGCATGAGCAAGGAGTCATCAACATCATACATGATACATCTATAAATCATTGGAAGCTTTCTCAACATCATCAGTAACTCAACCAGTTACTGGAACATCTTCAATACTGGAACATCAACATCTTCAGTACCGAGTCTTTATCTTCTGCAGCACTCAAACAACTACAGCAACATCAACATCTGAATCCTCACGATTGTCAGCATCATCATCACACGATCATCAGCATCATCATCACACGATCATCAGCATCGTCACATCATCTTGATCTACAACATCTGGTTCATCACGATCTACAACATCGTCATTATACGATTATTAGCATCGTCATCATACGATCATCAGCATCATCATCATACGAACATCAGCATCGTCATCATACAATCAACAGCATCGTCATCAGCATCGTCATCATACGATCAACATCTTCTAGGGTGATCAATCCTGCTCTCTTTAGGACATACGTCCATGGATAATGCAATCTAGTTATGTACCTTTTGAACCGAAGTCCAGGGACGATCTAGTCCTATCATGTACCTTTTGAACCGAAGCTCAGGGACGATCCAGTCCTATCATGTACCTTTTGAACCGAAGCTCAGGGATGATCCAGTCCTATCATGTACATTTTGAACCTAAGCTCAAGGACAATCCGGTCCTATCATGTACCTTTTGAACCGAAGCTCAGGGACGATCCAGTCCTATCATGTACCTTTTGAACCAAAGCTCAGGGACAATCCAGTCCTATCATGTACCTTTTGAACCGAAGCTCAGGGATGATCCAGTCCTATCATGTACCTTTTGAACTGAAGCTCAGGGACGATCCAGTCCTATCATGTACCTTTTGAACCTAAGCTTAAGGACGATCCAGTCCTATCATGTACCTTTTGAACCAAAGATCAGGGACGATCCAGTCCTATCATGTACCTTTTGAACTGAAGCTCAGGGACAATCCAGTCCTATCATGTACCTTTTGAACCAAAGCTCAGGGATGATCCAGTCCTATCATGTACCTTTTGAACCGAAGCTCAGGGACGATCCAGTCATATCATGTACCTTTTGAACCGAAGCTCAGGGACGATCCAGTCCTATCATGTACCTTTTGAACCGAAGCTCAGGGACGATCCAGTCCTATCATGTACCTTTTGAACCAAAGCTCAGGGACGATCCAGTCCTATCATTCAATTCTCAGAGACCTCATGTCTACGGCTCAATTCACAGGACCAAAGTCCGAGGACGATCCAATCCCCTTACCTGTTCATTCAGGATTTTGTTCTCGGAGACATCATGTCTACGACTCAATTCAAAGGACTAAAGTCCGAGGAAGATCCAATCCCCTTACCTGCTCATTCAGGATTTTGTTCTCGGAGACATCATGTCTACGGCTCAATTCAAAGGACTAAAGTCTGAGGACAATCCAATCCCCTTACCTATTCATTCAGGATTTTGTTCTCGGAGACATCATGTCTACGGCTCAATTCAAAGGACTAAAGTCCGAGGACGATCCAATCCCATTACCTGTTCATTCAGGATTTTGTTCTCGGAGACATCATGTCTATGGCTCAATTCAGGACTGAAGTCTAGGGATGATCCAATCCCCTCAAGTCCACCAAGGACTTCATTCTCGAAGACATACGTTTACGGCTCTCTTTAGGATTGAAGTCCAGGGATGATCCAATCCCCTCAAGTCCACCAAGGACTTCATTCTCGAAGACATACGTCTACGGCTCTCTTTAGGACTGAAGTCCAGGGATGATCCAATCCCCTCAAGTCCACCAAGGACTTCATTCTCAAAGACATACGTCTACAACTCTCTTTAGGACTGAAGTCCAGGGATGATCCAATCCCCTCATATGTCAATCATGGGTACAAGTATCTTCATCCATACAAGTACATCAAGGCATCATGTATCCTCATCATCAAAACATGTATCCTCATCATCAAAGCATGTATATCAAAACATGTATCCTCATCAACAAAACATGTATATCAAAACATGTATCCTCATCAACAAAACATGTATATCAAAACATGTATCCTCATCAATAGCATCAAATGCATATATCATTAAAGTTATGTATACATCTATCATCAAAAGCATGTATACATCTATCATCAAAAGCATGTATTCTCACTAATACATCTATCATCAAAAGCATGTATTCTCACTAATACATCTATCATTAAAAGCATGTATACATCTATCATCAAAAGCATGTATTCTCACTAATACATCTATCATGAAAAGCATGTATACATCTATCATCAAAAGAATGTATTCTCACTAATACATCTATCATCAAAAGTAAAAATATAAGGGTCCTAAATCTAAATAATTCTAAGTAACTAAGTGCAGTAAATAGGTAACCTCATCATTGAGGAGACAGACTTGTTATCAGATACTATGCTACTCCCCCTTTCGAGGAGAGTCCTTTTGAACTAAACCAAGCTTGTCTCGAAAGTATTCCAACTTCACTCGAGACAAAGGTTTAGTCAAGATATCAGCAATCTGATCCTCAGTGCTTATATATTCGCGCTTGATAGCTCCTCTCTGCACCATATCTCGTATATAGAAGTATCGGATCTCTATGTGTTTTGACTTATCGTGGAACACAGGATTTTCAATCATCTTAATGCAGCTTTGATTGTCACACATAATCACAGTGGGATCCATTTCTAAGTCAAACACTCCATATAATAGCTTCTGAAGCCACACTGCTTCATAGCTGGCAGAGTAGACAGCCATATATTCTGCTTCAGCAGTACTGAGAGCCACACTAGATTGTTTCTTGCTAAACCATGAGATCATGGCAGATTCAAGACTATAACATCCACCTGATGTACTCTTTCTGTCTGAGACACTTCCTGCCCAATTAGAATCTGAGTAACCATGTAAACGGAGTTCATGACCTCCAAGATAATATAGACCAAAATCTAATGTACATTTTAGGTACCTCACTACATGCTTTGTAGCTATTAAGTGAACCTTTCTAGGTTCTACTAGATACTGACTTAGGGTATTTACAGCAAAGCATATATCTGGCCTAGTATTTGTTAAATACATCAATGACCCAATGATTTGTCTATATAGGGTTAGGTCCACTAAATACGATGAGTCATTAACTAATAACTTCAAGTTGGAGTCCATGGGAGTGGCCATGGCTTTATACTCCAACATATCAAATTTTTTTTATTTTTTTTAGAAACTTTACAGCATACTTACCTTGATTTAAAAGATTCCTTTTGGATCTTGCCATACTTCTAGACCTAAGAAGTAGTGCATTAATCTGAGATCTTTCATTTTCATTTCTGCAACCATTTTCATGACCTGTTTCTCATTCCTTGTCAGAAAGAGATCATCATCATACAATAATGGTATGATGGGTTCATCATCCACAACCTTAAGGTAAAGGTTAGGATCAGCTTTACTTCTGGTAAAGCCCAAGCTTTGTCATGAAGTTGTCAATTGTCCAATATTCACACTCTGCATTGTGTGATCTTCTGCATATCTATCTATTCCATATCTCGTCAGATGGGTCTACTAATATGAGCCTCAAAATCATTCAAACTCTGTGGTGAGTTCCTTCTTGCATCCATGTCATATGTGTATAGAAGCCATATTCAACCTTGTAGCAAAGGTTGAGATCCACATCACCCATGATGATCATTAAGCTCATCAATTGACTATCGATCCTGGGTACCCATACATAACCTAATTACATCATTAAGAGAATGGTCTTATCTAGTCTCTTGGAGCAAAACATCTCATCATGATTCTCTTCCTCTTTCTAAGAGAATCTCTTAACCACAAGCTTTCTATAGTGTGTTTGATTTGTAAATCTTTTGTTGAACATCCATCGCTTGTTCAGAGTTCATCATTCATCATGATCTTTCCTACAAATCAAAATTAAGTACATGATTAGTAATACTTCATAATCATCAAATCATGATAATCTATTATGCATACAGATATCATTTACATAGTTATGCAACTATTTTGACCAATACTTTGGCACAACACTTTCCCATATCCTGTATGCATACAATGGCTATCTAGATTCCTTCCATCTCTACCAGAACATACTATCGAGAGTGTGCACAGCTCTCAGCATGTCAACAAAGAGGTTTCATTCTAGACAAGCAACAATGGAATGTTTGTCCAACTTACCAATCATATGCATATTAGTAGTATATTGTTCAATGCTTTATGAATGTTTACACTCAACATGATATATTCTAGGAATACAAATATGCATACAAGCAATATCATTTACTATTTCTAATAACAACTCAAATACTTATCTTTTATGTTTGTGTGGTTGCCTCCCGCTTGATCTTCTGTATGTCTTCTGAACTTCTATTCATTCTGTACCACTGTGCATGCTCAAGTGTACACTAGTGTCATCCTCATGATCTCATACACAAACATACATTCATTAGTATATTCTCAATATTATCAAAACATTCTAATTCTAAATAATCTTGAATATGTACAGTCATGATCATTAGAATTCAGGGTTTCAAGGAAGTCTTCTTTTACTCATGCATATTCTTGTTTGATCTAGTTAGTTAAATCATCAACCAAGATAAGAGACATAATATGCATAAACCCTTGATTACTAACCAATCATAACAAGTATACTTACATAAGGGATCCTAACACAAGGTAAGATTCTAACATGACATAGGAAAACATACCTGGATTAGTATACCTGCTTAGTTATGTACAACATACCTAAACAATCTCTTCAATGATTTAGAGATCCTGAGCTAGAACCTGCATGTCTCATAGGTTAAACCTAATATAACAAAGTCATACATACCTCGTGAGTCTTTGTCTTCATGTTGTCATGGTCATGGAACTTGATTTGTCTTTTGTGAGGTACCTGAACCTTGTTAACAGACAACATCAACCTCACACAATGCCATAATGTATAAGTACAATCATATAGCCCTAATCAATGAACGTCTTCGATCATTCACATGCATTCATATTGTTATTAGGGTGATAAGGCAATTAATAACATTTATCAAGATTGTACTAATAAATAACATGAAGACAAACACATTATGAACTTAATCAAGAATCATATTTCAAGGCAAACCTAAACCTCCTTAAGTCATACATGTCGAGACTTTTTGTAGTCTTCTTATGTAAGGCCTTAGCCTCAACTCCCCCTGAAACTTGATCTAGAGCTTGATTAGGGTTTGCTAGAGAAACCCTAAAAATTCAATCTTTGACTTTCACAGTTATGAATGGATAGAAGAATGTGTCTTGCTGAGCTGATCAAACTAGCATTCTTCAATTTTGAAATCTCCAAAATTTGACCCCTCAAAATTGCCTTCGAAATTTATGGATCTTCTGGACAGGAACCCAAACTAGGGTTTGATGAATCCCACCCTTCTGCTCAATCAAAAGGTTTTATCCAAGGTTCTAAACTCTTATTTTTCTGAGGAGCTTCTAGCCGTGGTTACAGACTTCAAAAATTCCAACTTTTGCTAAAGCCCTAATTTTCCATCTTTTCGATCAAAATCCCGAGCTAGGGTTTAATCAAGCTCGTTCTTCTAACCAACCAAGAAATTCGATATTGGTCTCTAAATTTTGATTTTCCTGAGTAGCATTCAGCCGTGGATTCTGATTCCAAAAATTCTAACTTTCTCCGAAACCCTAAATTCCGGAAGCCATGAATAAAGGTGCTCCAAAAATAATTTTGTTTTGACAGAAATATGTACCTGATTGTTTCTGCTATAACTCTAAAATTTTTGCTCCACAGGGTCTGAAACTTTTTCTGCAGTAGCCTGACCTGTCCTCTTTCCATCCTGACAGGTCTGACCTCAATTGGATTTTCTGAGAGAGAGTTATGTCAAATGTCGCAACGTGACCTGTTTTGGGATAATACAAGAGAGAAAACTTGTACGGCATACCACGTGTCACTATTTGAACTTCGGCCTCTAAATTTTTTCCTGAGATAGCTCACCCTGTTATCTTTCCATCCTGATAGGTTTGACGTCAATTGGATTCTCTGAGAGAGAGTTATGCCAAGTGTCACAACATGACCTATTTATGGGATAAAACATGAGAGCAAACTTGTACGATGTACCACATGTCATTGGTTCAGCTTCGGCCTCTAAAAAGGTTTCTTGAGATTGTACAGTCCGTGTACTACCTTTCACCTTTTACGAAATTTCATTTGGAGCTTCCTAGCCCAAGTTATGACCTTTTTTCCTAGGTCACCTGATTTTCACTGAGATCTGGAAGAGGCAGAAACCCTAACGTGTACTGATCATAACTTACAAAGTAAAACGAATCTGAGGGTCCCTTTGGACACAAGATACCTGGAGATGTTATCTACGACCTGTAAAGGTTTTAGATCCTGAACCTTCGCCAAAATGGATTTATAGCGAAAGTTCCATGATGACTGGTTTTTGCTATATAAAACCCTTACCTTCAAATTGTCGTAAGTAAAGTAAGTGTCGTAAGTTCCATACCTTGTCTTCCTTCAGGTTAGCTCTGATACCATGTTAAGATTTAATATGCTAAGACAGAAAATAGCAGCATTACATTCCATTTCACAATAATAGCATATATAGGATCACTGAAGAAACAACAAGCATAGCATAAACACAAGAGACACAGATTTATCCTGGGAAACCCTCATGGGGTAGAAAACCCAGTAAAGCTTCCTCAATATAGATAACCAGCAATATACAAAGATGAAACCCTGAGACATGAGCTCCTCCTCCATAATAGCAGACCTCTCCTCCACAAGTGCGCTATCCTTAAGTGTGTGAGTGTATCAAATGAGGAATACACCTCCTCTATTTATACACTACTCTGACATATCTTTTACACAAGTACATGTAGGCTCGTATTTAACCAATGGGTTAAATACCCCACTACAAATGACTGGGCTGACCCCTCTAGGGTGGTCTAATAACCCTTTGACCCATATAACACATACAGGGCCGACCTCCACTAGGGAATTCTAATAACCCGAGTTACCACATTCCGACGGAGGAATAAACATCTCCGGATATACAATAAGATCTTTACGGAGGAATGAAACATCTCTGGAATAATAAAGTACAATTATAATATTCTTTGAAGTTACAATATTTCAATAAGGAGGTGGTTGAGCATAAGCTTGTCCTCTCCACCCATGTGGCCATTGTTGTTGTTGGGTATTCTAAGGAGGGTACTGCGAAGGCCAATTCTGCCAACTTGAAGTATTCCATTGTTGACGAGGTTGATAAGGATAGTAATAGGGTGGAATTTGTGATGGATCTTGATATGATGGTTGATCTCTAGGTTTCCAAGGCCTCCTAGATGATTCACCAAAGTTTTTACTCTTATACACAGCTTGCAAACCAGTCAATGATGGACAATTATCAATCGAATGTTCTTCTGTACAAAGGGGGCAAACTGAAACATTATTCAATGGACATTCTCATTGAGGATGTTTAGTTCTACACTTAGGATAGAAAACACTCATTGTTGCATGCTCTTCATCTTGCCTCTTTTTAGCTTGTAGTGCGTCTAGTTGAGAACCCATGGCTCCTAAGATATCTGTTTTGAAATTTTCCAATAGGTTTCCCAACTCTACCCTTGTAACTCCACCAGGACTGGATGTGCTCCCTTTCGGGTTCCTAGCATAAGATTCTCGAAAGTGTCTTCCACTTTTCCCTTTGCTCCTGGAGTAATTCCTACATAGTTCACAAATCTGTGCAAAAGGATGATGAGAGATATCTCCTGCTGCCATGAGATTAAGGTTCTCTAAGAATTCTTTTGAGATTCCCTTGAGGAAGAGTGTCCTTACTGCATCTTCCCGAAGATCACTATATTTAGATTTATGTAACACATAGTTAAATCTCTCAAGATAGTCTTCTAGGCTCTCATCTTCAAGTTGTTGTATTTTAAAAATATCATTGCGAGAGTCCTTAGGTATACAGTATTCCTAATATTTCTGTAGAAATGCATCCTTCATGTCTTCCCAAGTTCTAATACTAGATTCTCATAATCCCATAAACCATCGAAGAGCAGAATCTTTTAATGTGGCAGGAAAGAGTTTTAGTTTTTGGTCATCTTGTAGGTAATTATAACTCCTACAAAAAATGTCAAACTCTAATAAGAATGTATCTGGATCCTCACTACTCTTCCCATAGAAGGTTGGTAGTGAGGAGGGAGGGATATTTTTCATAGTTACATATTGTGTAGTGTCTAAGATAGGGAATCCAAAAGTACCTTCGGTTCTAACCTCTCCTTCTCCTTCATCTTGTTGGACACGATCTTCATTTTCATCCTCCATGAAGATTCGATTACCAAAGAGAGAATACCTAGGTGGATCCTTTCTTGGTGAATATGGGATGTCCCAACGTTCTATTTTAGGAAGAGTATTCTTCTTTTTAGGAGGAGAATTACCAGCTATGTGGGTATCCAGTTTTGAAGGTCCTACTATTGTTGTCTCAATCTATGAGATAACTATGTTCACAGAATTCTCAGAAAGAGTGTCTACTTGTGCAGGATCAACAAAATCTACTAAGTTTGGACCACCTACTATTGAAAAAGTAGTGTTTTTGGGTTTTTGGACTAATGGAGGGTTGGAGGGTTTTGAAGTTTTATCCTTTGGAGTTTCCTCTTGTCTATGTTCAATCTCAATATGAGCTTGAGGTTCCTGTGGAATTTCTTTATGAACAGCCTTTCCTGATGTCCCTATGGTTTCCCCTAATTGATTTCCAGAAAGGATTTCATTTGCTTTCCAAGTAGGACTATCCCCTTTAGGTGTCTTCCAATACCTTTCTGCTGAGTTAGTAGTTGGGGTGGCACGCCCGCTGTATAGGTTAGTAGGAATTTTAGTTTTAATAAATCTACCTTGCGAGTCTCTAGACCTATTCATGAAAAACAAACTATAACTGAAACAAATTCTAACTGCATCACTACTACTGTTGGGTTTTGGTTATTCCTAGTATAATAGATGCGTAGGTTCTTACCTCTCATCTTACCGCTCACCCGCCACCAGTGTCTTTCTAAATTTCAAAAAGAAGAGAATTCAAATCTATCCCTAAGTTTTTAAGAAAAGGTCCTATTTATCTACAACTGAATTCTACCTATCTATCTACAACTCCCCAGCAATGGCACCAAAATGTTGAGGTGTATTTAATGTATTAAAGAATCACCAAAATATTTAATTATCGACTAGGGTTGGTAATCTTAGATTTGAGGCACAGTATATGCTGAGGTAGAATGGAACCTAAGTTTCGGCTTGTCAGACCTTAGAAATGTTTAATAAAGAAAAGATCAAAAGATATTTCAAAATGAAAAATCGATTCAAACTTTAGAAAATATAATAAATGAACTAACCAAGCCTAGCTAAACCAACAGATCAGAATAGTATCAAGCTATAATACTCTATTCTATGATTAAGCAATGGAAAAAGAACAAATACTCATTAAGAAGGAAACTACCTATTATGAAAACTTGATTTAAAACAAAAACTACACACTACTTAATGAATTCAATAACTACTTATGCATTCAGTTGATACTTCAAAACTATACTAAAGAATCTAATTCCATTCTCGTTGATGTTGTATGTCAAATGTGATAGGAACTGGAGTGAATGAATCGTAATGACTTTCAAATGTAATAGCAAAACAAAATGGAAGTAAATCTAACCTGATTTCGATAAAGAGATGTAAACTACAATGAGACCAATTACAATTAACCTTAAACATTATGATCTATCTTCCATCCATAAGCAAAATGATATGAAACTAATAAAATCTAGAAGCAAGTAGAAAACTTAATAAAGATATTTATTTCTGAATTTGATTTGGAAGCAAGTCACTAGTACAAAATGAGAGATAAGTGACTAGGCGACTAAAAAAGTTAGTCACCATAGTTTTTTCAGGGGATAAGCAACCAAAATTAAGCAATTTTAAGTAAGCCAACTAAAAGCAACTAAGATAAACGACTAATTTAGTCACATGATAAAATATATGACTAGATAACAAGTGACTAAAATAAAAATGACTAGCATAAATGACTAATTTAGTGACAAGAATACAAATATGACTAGCTAACAATGTCTGAGAATAATAATTAGTTATTTTTAGTTTTGTCACATCGACAATAATTTAGTCACATGATAAAATATATGACTAGATAACAAGTGACTAAAATAAAAATGACTAACATAAATGATTAATTTAGTGACAAGAATAAAAATATGACTAGCTAACAATGACTGAGAATAATAATTAGTTATTTATGTTAGTTATTTTTAGTTTTGTCACATCGACAATGGAAAATTACAATTTCGACAATGAATTTGTACAATGTACTAAATTTTAACTTTGCAAATGGATTCAGAGGCCCCCTTAAAGGGGGTCTCTGAATCCTTCTATAGTGTTAAAATTTAGTAAATTGTAACATTGTAGATGGATTTAGAGACCCAAGTGACATTAATTATGTCACTCGACAATGAAAAATTACAATTTTGATAATAAATTATTATGATTTACTAAATTTTAACATTGGTCTTTGAATCCATCTGCAATGTTAAATTCTACAGGGTCTGTAAATCTATTTGTAGTGTTAAAATTTAGTAGGTTATAACATTGTAGATAGACTCATGAGAGATCCCATGTGTCAGTTGGCAGAAAGCTACAAAATCATTTGAAAGCAGAGATGCAGTTTCAAAACTTAGCATGGAAGTAGGGTTGCAGTTTCAGAACTTAGCAAAAAAGTGTGTTATTTAGCCAAACTGAAATTCCATGTTTCTTGTTTGTATATAGCCGACTGTTGAAACAATAAAAGCAAGAAAGAACATATCCCTTGCAAATAAGGAGGCTTTAATTGATGGAGGTCCCTTTATTCTGTCACTTACACACAAACACAAAATTAAAATTTGACCTGCTGACTCTAAGCATTCTGCTATTTTCCTAGTTATTATTATGTTAATATAAATATGGTGTATTGATTATTGTCTTTATAGATCCCATAATGTTTTCTTTTGATCCTTCTTTTCCTTATAAGTTATTAACAAAGCACTATTTCAAATGAAGACAATAAGAAGATGGGTTTATGTTTTTTGATACAAATTCACACATGGAATTTAAATGGGAATGTAAAAACAACATGCAATATGGCATAGGTATCAAAATTGCTATAAAGCTTGGAATTCACAAATAATGCAACCTACCAACATACAATCAAAGCTAAATTTAGACTAATGTAATATACTGCTTCTACACAACTTCTAAAGAAAACTAGATGACAACAATCTAAATGAATTTCCACAATCAAATTGAATGTATAAACTAATCCATCAACATTAAATCTTAAATTTACCTAATTTAGTATTGGATCTCTCTCTACCCTTGAAAAAGAGAGGAGGAAATCATATCCACCCTGCATAAAAGAAATGGGCTAAATTTCCCTATAAAAAACACTGGGATAAATTTTTAAATTATATATTTGAATGATTTTTAGTGCTCATATTTCTCGGAAATAAAAAAGAAATAAAAACAATTCTCTGGAACTGATCGACATTGGCATCAATTTCTGTCATCTGGTCAGAGAAGGTCGCGATGTATATATGTTGTATTAAGTGTAGTTGATGAGACTATAAGTAGGCGGGGTCGATGAGAGTGTTGTTGGCAAGGGTATTTGAATTTGAAGCAGCGAATCTTCCTGGACTTGAAACCAAGACTGGCGAGGGAGGTAATGGCATCAAAACCCTTGATTTTCCTCTTTTTAATTCAGATGAATAAGACATTCCATCATTTGTAAATTCTTCGTCTCTGATTTCTTTGCCTCTCCGAAGTTTTTTGATTGATAAATATGTTGAAGAGCACGAGTCTAACACTGGAAACTAAATTTGTAAGAAAGGAACCATTGTCTGCTCCCAAGGATTTTTTGAAAATACCACACCTATACAATAAGGAAATAAATCAAAAGTCTGGTCTCTGCATACTTGGAGGATATTTAGGCAAGGCTTACCCTGAAGTAGCATTCTTTGGATGAATATCAAATCCTTCAAATTCTTCTTTAGTCTGTCATCTCTTTCCAAATATATACAGCGAAAGCTCAGGTAAGTTACGTTCTGGCCCCTTCAAGTGATTTCTTTTGAACTTCGTGGGGAAAAAATTGGCATTTCTTCGATATTTTCCCCATAAATGTTGCCTTACAAATGTCATTTCCGTGGCCCTCACTGAACCCTGAGGTTTTCATGATTTTCACAGTATTTATTTCAATGTGACCTTTTATGGTTAAATGTGCATGTGGATTATATTTTAGTTTATTATTTCCTCAGGAATGCATCTTTTCATACCCTGTTAGGGTAAATATTGGGTCAAAAGAAGATCTACTATGCTCAGGTTTATAGCTAGGTTGTTGCACCTCTTTAGTGTTTGTGCTTTACACTATGAAGGATAACCCCATAGTGTTTGGTTTTTGGCCTTTGGGCTCGGTGTGAGGTCCCCCTTCCTTCATTGCTCATGTCTCAGGCTATCTTTTCTTAATGAATAAGTTATTATATATTTGGGTAAGTAAGCTACTATCTCATTAGAGTGCGATTGATCCTACATTTTTAGTTGTGCCTAAGGTGGTTCTGTGTTTCTATTTGTTCTTTGGACAATGGTATCTCTCTCTCTCTCTCTCTCTATCTATATATATATATATATCTTATGCTCTCATCAACCCTACTATGTCTTGATTTCTCAATGGAAATAAAATGTAGTTTCATTGTTAGTGTTGTCAAGCTTTTTCACAATGTCTTATGCTAGACACCATGTCAGAAGACTATGATTTCTTCAAAACATTAATGCTTTAAAATATGGAAAAGCCATGAAGGTTTATGTTTATTATTTAGGCTCTATCGTTGCATTGGATATAGGTTTTCCTTTTTCCATGCAAAAAACATTTAGGGATAGCACTTTGCCAATTATTAATATTATTTTCTTCCTCCAAAATATTGAGCAATGTATTTGTTTTTCCTTATCCATCCTGGATCCTTCTTCTTGCTTATACTATTTCTACTTGCTACATAAAATCCAAGACCAGATTAGGGGAACATCTTATTCCCATGACTCTTTTTCAAAGTTCTCCCCAAATATCATTATCTTCGCTCCTTTTTTGGCATACTCTACTACAACTTATTGCAAATTGTCTTTAACCTCTGCAAATTTTCTTCTCAATGGATTATTGACATCCCAACTCTTATATTCCGCACCTTCTCTTCCAAGTCCAACCCAATCACTGTCTCCACTCCTGGTGAATTTACATATTATTCTCTATTGTGAGTGTTTTTTCTAGGGTATCTTCCTCTCCCCATTGGTCAAAATACCTATCACCATACAACCTTCCATATTCATATTTGTCCTCGGTCATTTCTAGCCTCATCTCTTCCCATGTATTCTTGCTCCATTTATTGGTGCAATGGTTTCATTTGTACATCAACCTTGTCCATTTTTTGGTCGAAACATCACACAACTTTTCACCTCCATCAACTGCATACAATTCAATGGTTGCAAATATATCGACAATATCATCGATTTGCAATCCATAGTTCTCGTAGACATCTTATCTCATTGTGCCATTCTTTGCGTCATCACTTCAATATTACAGTTCTCATCATCTACCTCTGGCAACTGAGAGGACCTTCCATGGTTCATTTACTTATACCCTCACATGTCATTACTTGCAAATCTATTTCCCAGATCAATTATTTTTTATTTAAATTATCTGCATAATTGTTTTAACTCTAGACTGCAAGCTTGTGGCGTCACCCACAACTCTCTCATCCTTGTAGGCTCTCAATCACACTTGAATATATCAATCACACTTACTTACAACTTACAATTGCAAAATCTTCTACAACTCGACTCCCTAAATCTTCAGTCATCTCACTCATCATAAGTTTTTTTGTTTACACAACCCATCAATGGATTTAAAATCATGTTCATAGTTTATACCATGTTTCTAATTTTCACACTAATAGTAGTGTTGTTCTGTTCACATGTTGCTTCTTTGGGAAAGATGTGCCTTGGCCCTTAAGTCACATACCAATGTCAATGGCCTCTAGCCTCAGAAATTATTCACGACAACTCAGGACATAGTTCCTGCTTCATTACCATGATAAAATTTAAAATAGATGAGATAGCTAACACACAAAAACATACCAAAGATATAAATATTAGTTGTGTTATATATTTATCTCCATTTATGTACAAATGAGGAGGTACAATCCACTCATTCTATTTTTCTAGGTAAGACAGGGGGAATCCATTCGCAAGGCTGATCCATGACTGGATCCCCTAATACTGGCTATTAGTGAGCTACATAGGCTTCTACACAATTAAACATTAAATTTTCTAACACCCAGAAGATAGCAGTAAATTTTATTTTGTTGACAAAGTGAGGTGCTCTACATCATTGCTGGAGGGATATGTCTTTACTTGAGTGTGTGTGTGTGTGTGTGTGTGTGTGTGTGTGTGTTGTATTTCTTTGTATAATGCTCCTACTGGCATAAAAAATTGTGACTGTATTGCACATACACACACACTAGCATAGATCCATCTTAACCTCAGATGTATTAAGTACCAAATTGGTACAATTTCCAATTCATATGAGTGGGGTTTCTAAAATTGTTTTGATGTTATAGAATAAATTATGAGTTGTTGAATTTCTAAGTTTATCTCTCATAAATAATTTCTTTCTCTGGGTTTTCCTCTGGGGAGGTTTTTCCATGGGATTGGCCCTAAATTTCTATGTTTCATTTATCTTCAGGTCACAAGATTGGTTGTATGGTATTTATCCTTAAACTATCAGAAAATTCATTATAGTGTGATACATGAATTCATAGTTCAGAAAAGTCATAAATCAGATTTGCAATCAAAGTGTTTAATAAAATTCCAATAAGAAGTCTTTTGTGATTGTTTATTAGATTTCTACATCATGAAGCAAGAGCTCCCCTATGTGAAGTGTAAGATAAAAGGACTGATGACCCCCATTCTTCCTCTCATAAAGAGTTGTCTAAATGTTAATAGGAGGATCCTCTTCCTCTATTACCAGAGCGTTTGGAGCTTGATTTGGAAGAGATTGTATCTCACCACTTTCCTTGCGAAATCCAGGACTACTCTAAAAAAACTCAATTACTTGCTCCTTAACAGATGGGACTTTGATTAACTCTATTAATGGCACATTTCGCATTACTTTGTCTAATTCCTTCTCTATGTTGATATTCATGTCATAATCGGAAGGAATTGGGTTTAGTGCACTCCCTTCACCATGCTGGATGTTATCTCTTCTTTCAATAAAAGGAGGTTTCCTCAGGCCATCCCTGTGTCTTTGATAAATCTAGACTTGAGCCTTTCCCTACTCTTTGTTTTTCTCTATAGTGTAGTTAGGGCTACAGTGGCTAGGGAGTTCTTGATTGTCTTCCTCTTCCATCAACAATATATGCCAAAATTCATCATCATATTCAAAGTCTTCGACTAAGTTGATCTTCTTAGGTGTATCTTGGGCATCCTCATCATGAGAAAAATAGTCAAGCTCTTATTTTCTAGGTTCATCTGACCAATTAATTCCTGTAGGGTCAGGTGATGTCTATACCACGGGGGTTCTTCTATTCTCCTCAGTCATGGGCCTCTTTTGTGGATTCCAATAAGGTTTGGGCCCATAGGATTTCCCATAACATTCTGAATCCCTAATCTTGGCGATATCTCTTGTTAGAAGGGTTAAATTTTTTACCATTCCATGCATATTTTCTAACAAGTCAGTTGGTTCTTTGACAAGATCTTTTCCTCTTTTTGGTCAGGCTTTAGTTATGGAGGAACACGGATTAAGGGAATCGAAAAAGTTTTGCTTTCCCATGGATGCAACATTAGCCTCGACCTTTCTAACATTATCTTGTGCAACATTCAAATCAGGAGGGTTCTTATCTTTTAGATGATAACCAAGCCATCCATCAAATGAATTGAGATAGTGAATTAACATAGCTTGGTCTTTCGGCCGGGTGGTTTCAGGGATATTAGAAACTATCTTATTGAACCTCAGGTTGAACTTGTGGATAGTTTCATTCTCCTTTTCATTTCAAAAATTTGGTTTAGGTGAAATCGTCCATCCAATTTGACTAACCATTCATCTTTCAACTTTGTAACGAAAACATCATATTCGTCAATGGATGAGGCAGGAAGACGATCAAACCATCTACCAACCTCACCTCCAATGACACAAAAAGGCCTCTCATGTACACATTCTCATCTGAAGCTCCATAAGCCTCCATGTGTGCCCACACAGAGTCTATGTGATCCTCAATTGAGGTTGCACAATTGCCACTGAATTCAGGGATTTTCTCAAAATAGTTATCAGGCATATCATGAGGTTCCCCGGCTATCTAGGAAAAGTCTAAAGGAGAGTCAGGGGGATACTGATTAATGAGGTTCTTCTTATCCCCATTGGACACTTGGTAAAGCTGCTTATGCGCTCAGTTCGAGAAGGTGAGTCTTAGTGGTCCAAACCAAGAAAAAACCCACTAACAACCATCATTTTAATAATAAACTTGACCAAGAACAATTGCATAGAATTGCCCTTTCAACATTGTATTTCAACACTAGTCTTTTCAATTTGATATTCTGTTATGTTTAAATGGTTATGTTTTAATGGTAATGATGAATATGGAATACTTTAAATTTTAATGTTATATTGTTCTTGTGCTTAATATTTTAACTCCTAGATTTTCTTAGCTTTTCTTTTGTTAGAATAAAGCCTTAGATTAATTTTTATAGGGACCACCCCCCTTGACTTCGATAGGAGTAAGCCGAGACAGAGGAGTCGAGTTTCAAGTGACAACACTTAACTCTAGCTTGCCCCCAAAGACACACCCAGTGACTTGAATATTTATGCCACGTGACCTGAGGTGTGTATTAAGCAACAACAACGCCTTCAATATTTATTGCTTGGAATTTTGGAGCCACTACCAAAGGTTGTCTCCAATGTCAATTGTGATTCCAAATTATTTTCTTCATTTGTTTCTTCTCTTCTCCTCTTGTTGTTAGTTTTGAGGCCATTTTTGTTGAGTACATTCTCCATCATCCTCTTCTTCCTCTTTATGTTGCAAGGCTTTCTTCCTTTTCAAAATGTTGCCATCAAGAGACAACAATTTCACTAAGAAGCCAAGAGGAGGCACTAAGTTTGTAACAAGGAAGCCTAAATGAGGGACAAGCCACTAGGCAAGGCAACAAAGGACATGACAAACAAATTAGAGGGGGGAGAATGAAAAGGAGGGGTAAAGGGATTAGATACAAAGGACTAAATGACAAGAGGAGGGGGGGTCAAGGAAGGAGAAATCGATGACAATTCTTCCAATTAAAGGGGGAAAAGAATAAAAAAATTAGTGGAGTTCATTAGATATCTTCCTTTGTGAGGAGCTGATGAAAATCCAGGGCCCTTGTTACAAAAATATTTCTTGACAATTCACCATTGGTTGGGATTCTAGGAGGGTTGAGAAGAAACCAAGTTCTTATAGTCCTTGGCAAAGGGATTGTATTTGTGTCAGGAGTTGCATTTAACGAAAGTTGTTCATAGTTGAGTTTTTGGAGATGATTCCATTTATCTAGAGATAGAGTGATAGCTTCAGTAAGTCCTTTCTCCAGGTCTAACTCCACACATATTCTAGCGTAAGAAAAAAATCCCGAACTTGGTTTTAGACTTATCTATGTATTTTCAAAGGGTGTTTCCAGTGATTTCTAGGGATTCATCATTCCAACAATGAATAGGAAAATGAGGAAGACGAGCCAAGACTAGTACCACTAAAGTACATCTATCCCTTGGTAAAAATCCAATATCCACCAATTTAAATAAATTCCCCTTGCAAAATGAGAGTGCATCATTTTGTGTGATAGTCCAATGAACAACCTCCAAATATTTTCCAAGGCTAGCGCTCCAAAAATTGGTCCACAAAGTAACCAACAAACCCTAGATCTAGGGTTTGACCCGTTAGACCTACTCCCATTGCGAAATGTCCTCCATAAAGTCTCCAAGAAAGGTGAGTGTCCCCAACAAGAAAGTAGCCCAAGGAAAGAATGATCCCCTAGATCTCCTCAAAACCATGCAAAACAGCTCCATAGGTATGGCACTATCATCAAATATGGGGTCAAATGTCATCAAGGCATCTCCAAAGTAAACACCCTCCAAGAAATAAAGGCAAAAGGGCTGAATAATCCATTAATTAAAACAAGGCAGTGGAGGCAACCAACTTGCAAACAGTGAACACATCCTAAAAATAGGGAAAAATGGTTAGGGTTTTGTCTTCTTGAGAGCACAGCTATATATAGCCAAAAAAAGGTGCTTCGGATACCATACACAAGCTGCAAATACCCCTTAACAGTTAACCTTCCATAATTTTTAAATCTACAAATGAAGACAGGTGTGGATATTCCCTTAGCCTTGACCCTGAAATGTAGAAGATGGATCTGCCCTGACCCCCAAATTTGTATATAAATACCAGTTATGATCAAGTGTACCCTAATTCGGCCCAGTCTTCAAAACATAGGTAAGCCCTAAGTTTCATGTGCACAGGTCGGTCCTGGCCTTTTTCATTTTTCCCATAACAGGTCGACTCTTGTTAATTTTTTCGCTGCAAGAGATAAAAATTCATTACTCCACTGATAATAATTATGTCATAAATGTGCCTAGGTTGATCTCTATTTGATGGGCTGAGATAAGTATACAATGGTGAATAAGCAACTTCAGAATAATGCCCATATTATCTTTAAAACCCTCAGCATCTTACATCATAGGCCTATGCTTCAAGTCATGCTACAGGTCTGCTTTTTCTTTAGGCCCTTTGACCAAGTTGCAGCCCATGACAGGCCTGAGATTGTTGCTTTTGGAAGTACATAGTCTGTTGTCACATTATCTTCTAGAAAGCAGTGATTGAAATGGTTTTTATCTTCCAGTAATGGGTTATCCTTCATGCAAACAAAGATCACCCTTTATTTGATATAACACGACACTCTGATGCTGAAACCAGAAGCTACTAAAAACTCATCAAACTGCCCCTCAATGATCTGATCCAATGTCTTCTATAGTTAGCTTACAAAAGTGACAAAGGAGAGGCTGAGAAGGAGATCCAAGTCAGCTTGAATTATGGACAATAGACCTCGAATCAGTCACTCTTCCCTAGTGAATATTCCTCCTATAGACTTCTGTCAAGTGACAACAACAGTAGCACCCTCTTGTAATCATTTGTGAGTTACAAAACCACTGCAAATATTCCCCTGTATTTTATCAACATACTCCATATAAACAACTTTGCATATACCCAACGAATGACACCCGGGATAAGCTCAAATGCTACCATAGAGAGATCTAGGAATGTCTTATTGCTTTGTTGTTTGACTAAATTCAAACTATTCGATAGGATGATCAATGTTGGGAAATATTGCCTTGTCCTCACTGTTTCCTGTGCTTTCCTATAGCCTTCAACAGGTGATTTTGTTGCTGTAAATTCTGCTAGACGCAAGAAATCAAATCTGAAATTGGGCAGAACAGATTGTCTCAAGGATCACTCCTTCAGCTACAACAGCAGCAAATCAACTCAGACACCACAAATCTAGGCATGTTTAACTGCCATTATCTTCATTTTTTTCCTCAGACTAGCTCCAGAATTGCTGGAAATGCAACAAGATCTAGAAGAACTCCTTTTATTTATGTTCAAGGGTTAACAATCCACATACTTTCCCTCTATGTGCTTCTCAAACCTGAAGGAAAATACCAATAGGATATTTACTACAACCAAAAGGTGAATCAAATCTGAAATAGTGTGTTGAGATCGAATATTGCTACTTCTCTGTGCTAGGCTAAAACCATTTAGAAATAAAACTCCAAAAGAATGTATAGCGACAAGCTTGGATCCATTCCTAAGCTTGATCTCTTCTTATAAATATTTTCGATCCCTTTTCCTGTAGGTTCAAGTAGATAGTGGCTGGTATGGTGCAAAAGGACCTCAACATGACCACACCACAGATCTGTTGCTTATATCATAAACTATCAATGAATGTCAAAAGGCTCAATACACAAGTGAACCATGTGTCGTGAATAGCCAATACATGAGTGGAGTTTACTATCAATCAAATCATATAGGGCTACGAGGCCGCGGGCATCATTACATTAGATCACCATATAAACCATCAATGAATCATGGCATCCATCATCAATATGTCATCCCTATTGAAAATTGTGATGAAAAATACAAGTGGACACCAATGCAATATGGTGGGGAACAAGGCTGCCAGCTGTTAAAAGACCAAGGCCTTAGCAAAGAGGGTAGGGAGCCAGAAGGGTTTTCCCCACCCAAATCCATGGCTAGGAGGACCTAAAGAAGGCAAGCATAAGGGAGAAGTTGCACTAGGGTTTCATTCAATACTGGGAGTGTGTTACTAACCCATGAAATTACTCATAATATGAATGTTGAATGAGTAACATATGGTGGATTTTCTTTCACTAGTGCAACTGACCTAATTTGAAATTTGAATAAGTGTGCCTAACCAAATTGAACTTACCATTTTGTACAAATTCCAAACGATGGTGAATGTTCCTTTGGAATAACTTAGGTTTCTTTTTGCTACCTATTATCAGTCAAAACTATAAAGCACTGAATGGACATTTAGGGAAAGTGCCAATGTCACCTCGCATAGTGAATCTCACTTTGGGCTAGTGCTTGTGAACCTTGGGGAGGAATTCCTAATGATTTGAAACTAAAGATCATCAAGTACAACCTGCAAAAAGGATTCAAACCTGAAAAATTACCAACCAAAATCTCATAAATTACGGATGTGTCTGCCTTTAAACACTTGAAATGAGAAAGAAAACTTCAAATTTACATGTAAGAATATTAACCAGCTTTTAACCTTATAAATTTGCTATAAATACTTTAGGTCCGTGACTAAGAATTTTAGATCTACAAGTAAAACACTCAAAAACAATGAAACATTTATTCTTTTTATGTGTTTTTTCCATTGATGACTTCAGTACAATGGGCATGGAAAAAAATGTGGAGACAATTAATGAGGCAAGGGTTACTCTAAGCTCACCAATTCAGAAGATTTCATATCAAACCATTAAATATTCAAAGCAAGTCATTGGCTGCCAAAAGAATTTCTTTCTTCATTTCAGTGCTTTGAATACAAGGTCTAAGGATATCGTATTGAACTACCAAAGAACTTAAGGAGACTTGAAGTGACTACTCAAGTACTTTACCCTCACAATACTTAAGGACAAAGTCACATGAATACCATGCAAATAGCTCCAACTCTCAATCATGAACCAGAGAAAATATTTGACATGAAAGGTAATTAGAAAGTGAAGAATGGAAGCAAAAACCAAGCACTAAGAGGACTCTAAAATTACCAATCAATTGTTTACCATCCATCTCCTCTTTCTTATAATGGATATAAGATAATTGTATTAATGTCCAACAAATGACCACAAATAGGACAATGGGACTGCTAAGTACATTAGTGTGAGAATACAAAGCGGGAGTGCAAAAGATGCTCCTAGAAAAACATGATATAAACACATCTAGCCTGTGTTGAGAAAAATGAGCCAACAATTTCACACCATGAACTTTTCAATCCCTCTTGGTGCTTAATAAAATTAATATGGATCTATTCTAGTTTAGCTTTTATATTTCACACAAAAGGTGTTTTTTGGTTTTGCAATATTTGTCATTACTTGTTTCCATGTGACGGATAATAGATATTAAGATACATTTAAAAATTGAGTAGTAATTTCCCTGTGCTCTTCCCAGTATGCAACCTCTATCTTTGATTTGTAGAATGCATGCAATACAACAGATGTATTTTGCATAGGTGTCATAATGTTGTCATCATTATAAAATCAATGTTGTTTCCAATGTAGGACCGGCTATAGAAATTGAAATATTGATAAAGGTTTTCTCAAGTTCTTTCATGTTTGATCTATTGCTAATTCTTCTTGGAATGACCCATTTCTGTAATGTTCCTCTGTGTTGTTTACTTTTGGAAATTCTGAAGACTTGAGTTAATAGTTCATAGCTTCCTATTCAATGTAATTGTATATGCTCATGAACACAATACATATATTTGCAAGTTTTATATTTTTAGTAATATCTACTACATTGACCATGTCTAATAGGTTCAAACTATTCTAATTGCCGAATGATTGTTTAATAGGTGCATGGTTTGGAAAATAGAATTAAGCAATCTCATGATGAAGCATCAACCGCTTTAGAAGAATATGAATCTTACTTGAGAAGTAAAAATGAGGTTGGATCTAAAGATGAAGCTAATTATGCTCCAAAGGGAAGACTTGCTTTGGGGGAATTGGATAGGAGGGCTAGTAAGTTGTGCCATCATAAAGAATCGAACATTGACCTTGACGATATGTTAGTATATAAAGACAACGGAAGTGAAAGTGATTATAAGGATGACATGGAAAATTACTTTTAATAGAAGTACGGTGGCACAAGTGTTCGAGACCAAGTGAAAGTTGGCCCTAGGATAGCATCGAAGGAATCCAACATAGATCTCAGTGGGTTGCATGAGATGATATTGTAAGATCATTATATGCTTATAATTTTACATTGTCTTTCTTTTTATGTTCAAATTCATATTGAAATCATATTTATCTTTGCTAATTTTTATTGAACTAATTTTTATAATAAATTTACACATTTCCCCTTAGGAAAATACAGAAGATTCCTTGTGCTAAATTCTTAACCCCTCGGAATTTTTTTGATAGTGCCCATTGATGTTATGAGTTGTTTCTAAAGTATTTTAATAATGCAGGAAGGTTACTTGGCTTGTCAGGTAATAAAAAAAATTGGTCCAGTCTTTGTCAGTGTTTCTCATGAGGTCGGCCATCAAAATACCAATTCCCAAAAAAGAATTCCAGTTGTCTCTAGTGAGAATAATATAATGGTAAATTCTACAAAAAAATTGGTGGTTCCTGTGTTGAAGAAAACCATTCCATCATAAGTGCCAAATAGTAATCTATGGCTATTTGGTGAATCTGGAGATAAAGTGAGTGAGGAATTGCCAAGTGAGATAAATGTTGTACCAAGAGAAAGGAAAAAGAAGCAAAAGAGGAAGAGAAAACAAAAACGTGAACATGATTGCACATCTAATGTGCAAAGGGAAAACATGAGAGCTAATCCTATAGTTTCAGTCGCAGGCATTGGTAAGGTGGATGTGACAGGATTATTAGCCAAAATAATAGAGAAGTTTCATATCTAGGAACATCCAATGGAAAAAATTCTGGTCATCTTCAGGTGGGTGATCATATTGAATCTGGTTGCAGTAATGAAGAAGAATCAGAAAAGGGAGTTCTATCTAAAGGAATGACATTTCTTGATGGAGTTGGATCTCAAGCAAATCTTATGTAACGCATTTTTGAAGGGGATGATGTAGGATATATTTTTGGAATGACCAAGAAAGGAACTACTTGAAAATAGGCTGAAGTAACTATCATTTGGAAAATCCTTGAATGGAGTTCTCTGATCAAATAACAAAAAATAATTATTTTACATAAAAAAAAAGCTATCATTCATTAGTAAGGGAACCATCTAAGCTATGATGTTCGAGACCGAGCACATATGCTCAAGAATCTTTTAGCATATTATTGATCTAGTGTTGGTTTGGATGAAATAAATCATGCTCCACAAACTTCTGAAGGAGGAGAACATGTTGTATTAGTTGATTTACCTAGGCCTACTGGTGTTGAATCATAAAAATCTCAACACGGTTCTTTAAAAACCATGATGTTGGTGAAAAATCTCCTTCACAGAAGGAGCTTCATGTAAACTTGTTCCTTGCATTGCAAAAAATGTTCTTCTTTCACCTAAAGGCTAACTACATTGTTGCATTCATCAAGCAATGTAAGGATTTTCTTACCTAGTTCACTTTCTCACATTGTCCAACAAAGAACTCTAGGTTATAGACCTTTACCAAAAACAAGTAATCTATGTTAGATTCACATCCATTAGACCAATGAGCACTACAACAAAATAGCCCTTTAGGGGTGGTTTTGGCTTGCAGGGGTCTTAGTAAACCCCCCCCCTAACAATTTTTTCAGATCTTTAGAGGCAGTCTTTTAAAACCGCCCCTAAAGGTCATGGAAATTGGTCTTTTGGGGGCGGTTTTTGTAAACCCCCCCTAAAATCCCAATTCTCATAACTTTTGGGGGCGGTTTGTCAAAACCCCTCTTAAAAGTCATGAGAATTGAACTTTTGGAGGCGGTTTTTTGGGAACCCCCCCTTAAAAGTCATGAGAATTGAAATGTTGGAGGCAGTAGTTGGAAACCCCCCTCTAAAAGCCCAATTCTCATAACTTTTGGGGGCATTTTGTCAAAACCCCCCCTAAAAGTCATGAGAATTGAACTTTTGGAGGCAGTTTTTTTGGAACCCCCCTTAAAAGTCACGAGAATTGAACTTTTGGAGGCGGTTGTTGGAAAACCCCCCCTAAAAGCCCAATTCTCATAACTTTTGGGGGCGGTTTGTCAAAACACCCCCTAAAAGTCATGAGAATTGAACTTTTGGAGGCGGTTGTTGGAAACCCCCGCCCCTAAAAGCCCAATTCTCATAAATTTTGGGGGAGGTTTGTCAAAACCCCCCCTAAAAGTCATGATAATTGAACTTTAGGAGGTGGTTTGTTTAGAACCCCCTTTAAAAGTCACAAGAATTGAACTTTTGGAGGCAGTTTTTTGGCACCCCCCTTACAAGTCGTGAGAATTGAACTTGTGGAGGCCGTTTGTTGTAGCCCCCCCTAAAAGTCATGAGAATTGATTTTTTGGAAGTAGTTATTTGGAACCCTCCCTTAAAATTCATGAGAATTGAACTTTTGTAGGCGGGTTGTTGAAACCCCCCTTAAAAGTCATGAGAATTGAACTTTTGGAGGTAGTTTGTTGAACTCCCCCCCTAAAAGTCACGCGAATTGAAATTTTTGAGGAAGTCTTTTTAAAACCCCCTAAAAGTCATTTATGTACGTGGGTTAGGTGTGTCACATGGGTTCAACAATGCATCTCATCAAAACATTGGAGCTAATCATACACAAGCTATTGTAGTGTTAGGAAGGGTGTGCATCATCATTCAACACCATATCCCATTAGAGCTCTACAATTGAGGCAGTCATGCGAGGTTTTTCACATCAAAGATGGTTCTCACACTCCAACTTTCCATGATCCATGGTCAAAATAAAAACTCGTGTGCCATAACATTATCATTTATGGCTAATGCGCCATGTGTAGGGCCCTAATCACCACATGATTCCTACATAAGGAATACTTAGCTTGCAAGTGGGTATGGTGGCCATTTCAATATTTACAACATCATGGATGGTTCTTGAATCCTAATCCATGGTGTCCATGGTGTTAGATCAAAATCTAGTTTATAATGACTGGTAGTTACCTCAAGGTCTTGTGACCTATGGGTGTTTCTCTGTACCACCACATAGGCCATAGAAAAGAATATTTAGCTTTTGAGTAGCACATTGTCATTTTTTTTAGTATTTTCATGTCGTGGATGGTCCTAGGAGCTTATGTTATGGTCTAGTGCCAAAATGTAGGTTCTTGGGCAATAAAAATTTATTTTGAGACTCATGGGCCATGCATAGGGACTTGAGTTATCATGCATACCCTAGATAGGGAATATTTTGTTTATAGTCTAAGTTCTTATGTTTATTTTTGCACTAATTTTGATTTGATAAAATCCCATACAGTGATCATGATTCAAACCTTGATGTCAAAGTCTTTGATCTAAAACCTTGGTTATAAATAACCCAAGGTCAAATTTTATTGTGTTAGTGACCTCAAATGATTTGTTGGGAATGGTTTGTGTTGGTCGGATTAATTGTCTAATTAATTAAACAACTGAAACTCCCAAACATAAATTATCAACCCGAGGAAGTCTTTTATTTCAAATCTATCGTGCAATATCTATGCAAGCACAATTTCTACCTGACACTGTTGATCTATTGGTATGAAATCAAAACCCTTTGTAAACTAGATCACACCTTCTTGAAAATAAATCAAACCTTAAACCTATTCATAAAACCAAGCTGTAAATCTAATCACACTTCAAGTAAAATCAATTCTTATGAAGCAATATCTAATTGCATGAATGTAAAAGAAATGCTATGTTAGCCAACGATCCATCAAAATGAATTAACAAGAAAACATCTATGATAAATCTAATGAATGAAAGAAAGCATGGACTAAATGAAAAACAAATCTACACAACTGCAATCAACACTATCAGCATCTGCTTAGGAAAGAGGGCCCTTCCTCCACTAAGCAGAGCTGAACCTCCACAATGAAAGTCTACAACTCTAGAATTAAGAAACTGCTAGCATGTATTATCATAATGGAATCATTACAACAGAGACTAGATCAAATCCTACAGCATAACATTGCTTTCCATCCTCTCTTCTCATGATATTGACTACATATTTATACATAAGAATCCTTCATGAGGATGAGAAACCGAATTCCCAACCTCGAATCAGTTTCAACAAATTGCTAATTTATCAAACCGGCCGCAACAGTAAATCTCAAAATTACACGTTCAAAGAACCAACTGTATAGCTCACACCGTAGCTTTGTTTGGCAATTTCCTCGCATGTCAGGTAAATGCGGCTGTTTTGCACAAAACCCATGTCTCCGATTTTCAATATTCATCTCCAGCTTCCCGCAAATCAAGACACGAATCATTATGTTCTTATCTGGCACACGTTTCTGGTTGGAACAGTTTGAGTATGCGCTGGAGGTTGCCATGTTGGACTTGAGCATGAATTGAAGTCACAAATGCACATAATCAATCCTAGGAATGAAAACATATTTTGAATCTCCATGTGTACGTGTTCTAGCATGCCAACTTTGGAGGCTTGAACCGTGGCTGCTACTGCTGCTAATATGAAAAATCACTCCATAAACCATCATCAGTAAAATTATGCATAATAGTCTTCAATTCATCAAAGATAAAAGAAAATAATCATTATTAACCACTAAAGCATCAATGGAATGAATATGGTATTTTACGTGCAGTTACAGTAAATGGATGGAAAATGGAATGATAAATGGATAATAATAGGAATAAAAGGGATGAAATATATGTCGAAAGGTGATGAAAATATGGACAAATCCGTGACCCAACATCTCCCCCAAATTGAACTTGTTGCATGTCCTCATGCAACCCAATACCTATGTAGCATCCAAACTAGAAGGACTCATTCAATTGTTGCTTTCATTTTACCATTGGCACATTTGCAGCTGAAATGAGAAATTTAGCAGAAAATTTGGTGGAGTAATAGATGCGAAAATGGCCAAATCTGGCGGAGTAACAACTGTTGTATGGATAAATCTAACGGAGTAACAACTACGAAAATGTCCAAATCTAGCGGAGTAACAGCTGCGAAAATGGCCAAAGCTAGCGGAGTAACAACTGCGAAAATGGCCAAATCTGGCGGAGTAATAGCTGCGAAAAATGGCCAAATCTGGCGGGAGTAACAGCTGCTATATGGATAAATGTGGCAGAGTAATAGCGGCGAGAATTGAAGGAAATGGCCAAAAGTGGCGGAGTCACAGTTGTGCGAAAAAGGCGGAATGGGTGAAAAATAACGGAGTCACAGCTGCAAAAATTGACAAAAATGGCCAAAAGTGGTGGAGTCATAGTTGTGCGAAAAAGGAAAAAAATGGTCAAAAGTGGAGGAGTCACAGCTGCAAAATTTGGCATAAATTTTAGCAGAGTCACAACCATTTAGCGGAGAATTTGGCGGAGTCACAGCTGGTGTTGCAGCAAACTTCTTGAACTAATATCTCCCAAAATACAAACTGGATTTTGCTGAAATTTTGTAAGCAAGTTACTACAAGTCCAATGCATCTCCACACCAAAAATCAGAGATACCCACATCATGGATTTCGAGAAAAATATAAATTGGCTGTAGGTGATGGTGGCCATTTTTCTCAATCCGTGAAGTATTTTTTTTTTTTTCTGAAAATTGGTGGTATCTTCCTCTTAACATAATGCTTCTGCTCCCCAAAGTTCAAATTCATCTGATGCACAAATATCGAGATATAGGCAAAATGGATGTAGGTGATGGTGGCCATTTTCTCGAAAACCGTGCACTAGATTGGGCTGAAACTTACCAGGTTTGTTCCTCTTGATACTATGCACTTCCTGTCCAAAAATCATGAAGATCCAGTTTACCAATTGCAAGATATGTTCACTTCAATTTCTGCACTTTTGTAGTTTTGAGAGTTGCCATAAAAAAAAATGCTCCACATCTTTCAATGAAAAGGCTAAAAATGCTTTGTAAATGCTCAAAATAGATTTTGATGTCGGACATAATTATTCACTCATCAAGAATTGATTCAGCCCTCTACATACCAAGACTTGCTTCACTGGCTGCTAGAAGAACAATGTTATAAAAATGATGACTGAAAATGTGATTGTTGTAGGATTCATTTTTTTTTATACCACTAAGTGTAGCAACCACTCCTTTCCCCCAAACTGAAGACTTTACCCGCCCTTAGGTAAAACAAGAGTTGTGCATAGGGTTGAAACTTGACATATTTGTGGTGGCATTTTTTACAAGAGCATAATGAATATAAACATACCTCCACCTTCCATATTTTGATTTACTCGATGTGCTTCAAGTTTGTTGGATAAGGCATGCCTCATAGGGGTATCTTCATGTAAAGAGATTTGAATCACTAATCACATCCAGTCTTCCATCAACAACTGAAAACTAAGGCTTTAACATCCATAAAAAGCATTGGCATTGTTTGTAGCAGGTTGTGGTGGACTTCTTTTAAAAATAAAACCATGTCAATATGAAAAGTAAGCATTTTAACTTATTTACAAAGCATCATCCTCATGATCTCTTGCAGACCCTAAATATTTTATGCTCAGACCATCGTTTTAGTACTTATGCTCACTGAAAGTTTGCAATGACTATTATAGCTCAAATATCAACCAAACACAACATAATCAACTTTGTCCATGGCTTCCATTAACAATGCCTTCAATTTGCTGGTCTAAATGAACCAAAGCTGCCACAGGTTGTTGCATTCCCAACTTTGTTCCAATGTTCTGGTATAGGACAACTCACAAGAACAAGATACACCAGTGGTACCATTGTTCAATGCTACTCAAGTTTTTCTCCCCAATTGTCATGTATTCTTAAGAATGTTATTGTGGATACCTTGAATTCCGAGTCAAGAAACCAACTGATTATATCTTCAAGAAAATTCTGCAAATTAACTTAAAGTGCTGCACTCATAAACTTGGAATAGGCATTAATGTTATTGGTTGGGTGTTTAAAATAGTAACAAGAGAAATACTACAAATATTAGCTTCATTCATTAGCAATCCTTTCATATATCCATCTCAACTCATTGCCATCAAACTACCATGCTAACAAACATAAACAATATTGTACGTCCCTGCAAATCTTATGAGCATAAAAGACCATTTCCAAATAATAACAAACCCCAATCAATCATGAAGAAAACATCCTGATAGCAGCAACAATTTGGCCTTTGAATACTCCATTATAGATATCAAATGCTATGTCAATGGATTGCAACTTGATTTCCAATTGAAGGTAACTTGGAAACTTGCAACAATCATGTAGAAGTGAAACAATGTATGCATTAATGAACCATGAATCCAATAAACTGAATGTAGAGCATGCCTTCATTTCACACTAATTCTTCGATAAATTTTTTGATCAATTTCTTATTGCTGGTTCTTGTGTGGCAGGAGAGTATCTCTTCTCATTGCTGGCTCTTGTGGGCAGCCATCTCTTTTTCTTCTAGTAATTTGTGGGCTCCTACATCTGTTGAATGAGATGCTTTTAATAGCAACATATCTTTTCTACCTACTAGTGGTTCTTGTGTGGTAGCAGCAAGGCATCTTCTCAATGTTCTCATGCTTTGGATGCTAGGGATGGAGAGGAATAAAATGATGATTTTGTTCAAATGAAGTGAGGGGTTAGGATTGAGTGGGAAAGGATGGAAATGGATGGACATAAAATGTTATATAGAAAATGGAAATGGATAATGCTTAGTGGTCTTTCATGGCATATTCCTAAATCTTCAATAAATCAAAAACTCATGCTATTTTACCGCAAGTGTTACCTCAGTGGAAGCCTTGGTTAACTGCTGCGGAGAGATGTAGCTGGAAGATGAAGCTTATGAAGGCTGGATCTGATCCATGATGAGGAAATGTGCAAGCTGACTGAAAACAAATGCTGCCAACTGAATGAAATGAATACTGCTGAACTGCTGGAACAATAAAAGTATGTAGTCTTCATCCAATATCCTTGCTTTATGTACAAGTTAATCCATGTGAATGAATGTTCTTGAAGTCAAACATGGAGAAACTTCATTGGATTACCAATCAATGATGAAAATTGTTAACCAACGCAAGACAACTCACCAGTGATGACAATGAGCTATCAAGGTACAATAGTACAACCTGTCAGGTACGAATGTATGTGTTGAAGTTGAGTCACCTACAGAATCTGACAAATAAGAGACATTGATGTATTCCCTTGATCATCAACGAGGAAATTTACCATTGATGCATGTAAATTCCAATGTACTATGATTCACTCAAGTCTTGTTGCCCAGGTAATGTGTTGAGGTCGATGGGACAATACCATTGGAAGGTGGACCTTAATGAATTCCACATCATCCAATATGAGTACAAAACAAATGATTGTGAAGAACTAGATATGAAATATTTTCTCCAACAGGTAGGCTTTATTGGTAAAATGAAAAGGATAGGCTGAGAGACATTATTCATGGGTTAGGTGTGAGTGGAGTGGATAGTATGGGGGTGATGAAATGGATCATAAGTTCATGGAAGTGATGGAATGGTGGAGGAAAGAAGGAAATGTATGGGAAATCATGGTGTTGGTAAACGAGCATGATGGGAAAGAGGTCTTTTTATGAGGCTTCCTTAGTAGCAATTTATGTAGCAATGGAACTTGACTTATGAAACATTGGTCTTTGTATGTTTTGCACATTAATCTCTCCATTTTTTTATGTGATCAATCCATTTTCAATTTGAAAAAGAGTCTTGAAGAGTCACTCGTGCATGCATTGACCTTCTTCTTCTAAGGACCTGCAAAAACCTAGCACTTGCCTGCAATAAAACATGAGATGATGGAAGAAGAGAGGTGATTGGTCTCTCTTCACCCAAAAAATATGAAAAAAAACAACAACAAGTTACTTATAAAACAAATCCAAAGAAAAAAATGAACGAAGCAAAATCCACTTTATACCTGCGGGAGAGCGATGGCCATCTAGACTCACCAACAGTATTCTGATCATAACTTCTTCGTTCCTTGTCTGATTTGAGTGATTCAAAATCCAAATGAAACTGAATTCATAGATCTATTTCCATTAGAAACAAGTTTTTAAAATTCTATGTAATGATATTCCAAATTGCTCAGTAACAACCTGCTTGACAAGGTGTTTTTTGAATTCTGGAATAGACCAACAGTCACAGTTTTAGGCATAACATTTTCGTTTGATAACATATTGACATGATTCCAATTGTATATGAAATTAGATTCATGTAGAGATCTCCAATAGAAACAGGTTTTGAATCCAATGAGAATACATGGGTCAAATAGGCCAATGAACAGTCTAGGAAACCGAGTTTTAGAAATGTTGATTTGTGATAGGCAGTCGGTATTTTGGTCATAAAATTTGCATAGGATATTGGAATTGAGTGATTCAAATTGTGTTGTAAACTAGATTCATAGGGGAATATACCAATGAAATAGTTTTTCGAGATATATCCAATAACACATCCAAAAAGTGGCTGTCCCATCTGTGTTCCTTAGATTCCTAGTAGACACCCTGATAGTATTTTGACCATAACTTTTTCATTTGATGCCCAATATCAAAAATTCAAATTGGTTTGGAAACTATATTCAAAGAGCTACTTAGTATGTAAATAGGTTTTAAAAATAATCCCATTTGATCTCCCAAAAATGGACTGTCCCGACTGTGTTTCAGTAAAAATTTCAAGTCAAAATGCCACAAAAATCCAATAAATGAAATTTGACTCCCAAAAAGTGACCGGAATAGGTATGAATGTTTTTAATGATGTAAATTTAAATAGAACACACACACATTCAAAAAAAAATTCAAGCATTAAGTACCTAGATTGACTTACACAGTGTGTTACAGCTGCAGCTGCAACTCTTAAAAAATGATATAATGTTGAAATAAAGTCTATGTATTTTTATGGATGTGTTATATAGAAATAAAAACTAAACACATTCCATGATGATCGCATAAGTTTCAAGCTTGAATGTTTCCATAATCGTTTAGCTCCTTTTCCATGGAGTCTTCATTCACCAATGCTTCCTTCCTCTCACCAACTTCCTGAAAAAGAGAGATTAGTAATATGGGTGGCTCTTTCTGCACCATGTCTCCAAGAGTTCTTATTCAAAATAAAATAATACTATCTATGCATCCTAGATCTAAGTGAAAAAAAACTCGAATTTTATTTATTTACAATGTCCTACACTACTTGGAAATAAAAAATTCTTCTCAAGTATAGGAGAACTTCCAATGGAGCCACTTTCGAAGGAATGACTCAAGTATTCTCATACTCCCAACAGAAAAATATAAATTTATGAGTGCTAGGATATGAGAGGTCAACTTCCCTTGAAATGATGGTGCCAAGAATTGGTGAAGTAAGGAATGATACTGTAGATTGATAACAGATTGAAACCAAGCTTCAATATAGTCTTTGTTCTCTTGATTTCTCATGGCTATTACACCATGAATCTCCTTAGTAAACTAATCTTCCTGATTACATAAGAGAGTCGAATCTAATGATGTGAAGGATGCTTTTGGTTCCAATGTCCGTTCATCAGATTTGTTGATCTTGTTAACTTATTGATGATCATAAGAAACTTCACTTCCAAGTCTTGGATTAAAAACATGTTTAGGCCTCGTATAGATTTGCTGCAAGTCTTTTTGCAGCAGTGTAGGTGAGGTAGAACATGAGGGAAATGTAGGAAAATTTTGCAGTTCAGCACTGTAAGCATACTGTACTTCTTTATTATGGTTAGGGTGGATGGTGGATTGGACAGAAAATTGTGTTGGATACCAAGGAGTTTGATGAGAATATAGATATGGTTGATGTAGAGGATTTGTTTGTGAGGATGATCTTGGAGGACCAAGTGGTGTTACAGTATGAGGGAAAGTGGCCATGTGATCATAAGATAGGCCATTCCAACCTTGTGGATAAGGTAGGTAAGAGTTAGATTGAGGCTGCAACAACTGCCATGGTGGAGGAGTATTCAATGATTGAGTATGAGAGTAAGGAAATAGAGGGATAGAGTTTTGAACCATACATGTAGGCCATGGTTACCATGACTCTTGCAATGAGTTGGCTGCAACTCCCAGATCTCTTTGATATGTTTATTTCATCCTTGGTAAGGAGAGACAATGATCTATGGAATGATTCAAGTCACATATGCCACAAATTGTGAGACTATCCAAAGGACAATCTATTGCAAGATGTTTCTTCTGGCACCGAGGGAAAACTATTTCTTCAAATTCCTCATGCTTTTCCTTCACCTGCAAAACACCCAATTGTGAATTTAGTGAACCATTGATATCAGCATTATAATTTTCAAATAAATTACTGATTTCAGCTCCCATAACTCTTGTTCTTGTAGCAGATTTCAAAGATTGAAAATAAGAATTACTAGAATTCTTACCAGTCTTGAAGTTTCCTCTTGAATACCTTCTACATAACTCACAAATATCATCATATTCTAACTGAAATACATCACCTGTTCCCATCATATTTATGATTTCTAAAGATTCATTTTGGATTCCCTTGAGTAGAAGTGTTTTTAAGGTCTCTTTCCCCAGTTGCATTTGTTTGATCATTGAAGGTTGTATTGAAAGCGTTCAACATATTCCTCCAAATTCTCTTCTTCTCCTTGTGTCATTTCGAATATATCTTCATTGACCCTGCAATAATCTTGGTACCTTTTCAAGAATACATGTTTCATGTCTTCCCAAGTTTGTATACAATTCCCACCGAGGCTTATGAACCATCGGAGGGCTGTTCCTTTTAGAGTAAGGGGAAACACATTCAACTTTTGATCATTAGAACAATAACCATACCCTCTACAAAGTACTTTGAATTGAAATAAAAATACATCAGGGTCTTCATTTTCCAAACCGTGAAAATTTGGTAGAACATGTGGGGGAATTCTTTTTGTTGATGCCACTCCTCCTGAATCTCTAAAGGGAAATTCGAAGGTAACAACTTCTGAATCTTTCTTACATACCATATCTTCATTAGATTTTTCATGTGATATCTTGATGCTCCTCCTTTGAATGTTCCTATAAATGGGTTAATATAATGGGTGGTGCTTACAATACCACTAAGGGGAATGATAGGATTTACGTTCCCAAAAAAATTAAAAATGAAATAAAACTAAATGCAAAAAAAAAAGAGAAAATTCACACTCAAAGAAAATTCAATAAACTGAAAAGTAATCATGCAACCTACATGCTCTACTTTAACAATGCATCTACAAAACAATGTCAGATGTACCTTTGGACCATTGATAACTTCCCCAGCAATGGCGCCAAAATGTTGGTCGGATTAATTGTCTAATTAATTAAACAACTGAAACTCCCAAACATAAATTATCAACCCAATGAAGTCTTTTATTTCAAAGCTATCGTGCAATATCTATGCAAGCACAATTTCTACCTGACACTGTTGATCTATTGGTATGAAATTAAAACCCTTTGTAAACTAGATCACACCTTCTTGAAAATAAATCAAACCTTAAACCTATTCATAAAACCAAACTGTAAATCTAATCACAGTTCAAGTAAAATAAATTCTTATGAAGCAAGAGCTAATTGCATGAATGTAAAAGAAATGCTTTGTTGACCAACGATATATCAAAATGAATTAACAAGAAAACATCTATGATAAATCTAATGAATGAAAGAAAGCATGGAATAAATGATAAACAAATATACACAACTACAATCAACACTATCAGCATCTGCTCAGGGAAGAGGGCCCTTCCTCCACTAAGCAGAGTTGAATCTCCACAATGAAAGTCTACAACTCCAGAATTAAGAAACTGCCAGCATGTATTATCAAAATGGAATCATTACAACAAAGACTGGATCAAATCCTATAGCATAACATTGCTTTCCATCCTCTCTTCTCATGAGATTGATTACATATTTATACATAACAATCCTTCATGAGGATGAGAAACCAAATTCCCAACTTGGAATCAATTTCAACAAATTGCTAATTTATCAAACCGGTCGCAACAGTAAATTTGAGAATTACACGTTCTGACAACCAGTTGTATAGCTCAAACCGTAGCTTTGTTTGGGGATTTCCTCACAATTTAGATAAATGAGGCCGTTGTGCACAAAACCCATGTCTCTGATTTTCGATATTCGTCTCCAGCTACCTGCAAATCGAGACGTGAATCACTGTGTTCTTATCTGGCACATGTTTCTGGTTGGAAGAGTTTGAGTATGAGCTGGAGGCTGCCATGTTGGACTTGAGCACAAATTGAAGTCACAAATGCACATAATCAATCCTAAGAATGAAAACATGTTTTGAATCTCCATGTGTATGTGTGCTAGCATGCCCAATTTGGAGGCTTGAACCATGGTTGCTACAAATATGAAAAATCACTCCATAAACCATCATCAGTAAAATTATGCATAATAGTCTTCAATTCATCAAAGATAAAGGAAAATAATCATTATTAACCACTAAAGCATCAATGGAAGTAATATGGTATTTTACATGCAGTTACAACAAATGGATGGAAAATGGAATGATAAATGGATAATAATAGGAATAAGAGGGATGAAATATATGTCGAAAGGTGATGAAAATATGGACAAATCTGTGACCCAATAGTTTGGTTCCAAGGAACTTAAACATCCTTCCTTCTTCCTACTACTCTACCATAATTTCATAGCAATTGTTGTCACAAGTCAATCTTTCATCCACCCTAGACATTTTATAGTATGCTTCTAGGTCAATTGTTGCAATATCATAAATGCACTTCCCTTATTCATTAATTATAATGCTCTTCGTGTTGAACTATGTGTGATGTATCAAATACCTCCTCATTTTAGCAAATGGAAACATAGGGAATCTAGCTATATCATTATGAATTTATGATTTCATGAGATATTACACTATTTAGATCCTTGATTACATGGTACAATTCATTGTATGTGTGAACCTAATCATACCCCAATGCATGAAAGATGTTTGTGTATACTGACAGTTTAACTTCATTTGATGCATCCACAATTCATTGTTTGTAATTCTTGGGCATGTCTATCATTTATTGATTGCTTTTAGAAGACTTCTTATACTTCTTTCCAGATAGGTCAACTTTAGTGGTTGTTTTCTTTACTACTAGAAGGTTGTTATTATCACTTTGGCAGGTTTTCCCTAAATTGATTTGCTTTGCTCCCCCTTCTTCCTTCTACGATAACCTTTGGTATCCATGTACAAATACCTACATGTTATCCATTCACATAAACAAACATACACAATGGGGTTTAAATTTCAAAATTGAAATGACAATCGATTTCTATTAAAAAACTTTCAGAAGAAAAACAATTACCCTGATTTAATATGCATTGTGCTGAGGAAAACTTGGGACACAAATTATGGTTGAGGAGTGAATGGGCTAGGAACATGCAAGTCTTTGGAGTAAGCATCCATAATTCAAACTAGTTAAACCGAATAATCCTTAAATAGGTGGAACTATTAAGATTCAAACTATGGTTCTATGGGAGACTCTAGGTTATTAAAACGTGGCCACTCTCAATATTGAACGAGTATTCCATTGGTTTGGGGTTCAAAGTGCTTTTTCTATTAGTCAAAAAAGGTAATTTGAACTCCACACATCTAAGACACTAGCAATAATAGATTATGATATGCTGGAAAATGTAGCTCATATGGGAACTTCTGCACTCTTTAGTATGAACATGCAGGGAGTGGTTCAAGACATTTTAAGGATGACACAAAGGATAATATGGTATAGTGGGATCCACAACATAGAATGGGACAATCTACATGGAAATTGGTGGAGTACCAAGTCAAGAGAAGGACCTCATGGACAAAGAACAACTTAGATACATTACCATGTTTCATTGCTTAAGAAATATGTACATGATAATAACCATCATATTGATTGAATTGTGATTCAAGGGGAACCAGATAGAGATTTTAAGTGAAAAGGGTTGGCCATCTTAGACAAAATAAAGTAAGTGAAAAAGGTTGGCCATCTTAGACAAAAAAAAGTAATATTGCTCCAAAACCAAGCCATTGCTCAAGTAAATGTGCAATTGAAGAACTTTGGACTCTGGAGTAAATCATTTATTTGGGAGATGGAATATGCCATGAGAGAGGCATATACATTCCTATTTTAGTCAAAACAATGTCGCAATAAAATAACACCAAAGACAATATTATTCAAGGGGGAGAAAAAGTAATGTCCCCATTTCAACTTTTAAAAAAATTTAATAATCTGTTGCATATTTGCTTCAACATGATCAATCTAAATAAGATTTGTCACCATCACTCCATTCCATGCTATTTTCGACACTCTAAAGTAGTAAACTAAGTTTCGACACTCAATAGTAGTAAACTAAGTTTAGAAATGGATGGTGGGATTTCCAACTCATGTTCAGGCCTGTAATTAGTATGTGGTACATCAATGTTGGGCATTATACCAAACTCTTAATGTATAATATTGGTTGGATGTGGGATACCTTTTTGGCCCTCCTAGTTTAGTTTTGAAAGAAGAAACTTCAATACATTTAGTTAAAAAGGTGACCTCCTTTTGGCATACTTTTGATATTTTCTAAGGAATTTTTGACATAAACATCATGTTTGTCTTAGAATCCGAGTTAGACCAATGGCATTGAAATATGAGAACATTCTCTCTATTTGAGAGAATTTAGAGAGAGATTTGAGTTTGAGTGTCACTTTTATACATAGAAGTTGCTTATATTGCTACTATTTACCCACATATTTTCCCAACAATAGATACAAAGTTGTTTTCTGCTAATATGAGGTCAGAAGAGGGCTGGGAATTGGATCAATGGCATGGAATAGTCCTTAACCATGCTCAAATGTACCTTGAAACAACCCACATTTCCCTCTTATGCCGATTTAAGGTCTGAAACGTGCTCAGAACTGCCTAACTTGTGCCTAGAACGTACCAAATGACCTTCTTCATCATTGATCATGGTGAAACCATGCCCATAAAGTTTCGGGAATCTTCCCAGGCCTGATTTTCAACATTTCTACTACTGCTATGGTCACCCATAATCACTTCTAAATGTTGTCTGAGGGTTGAAAGTGCCCAGATGTTCATCTCACTGCCTCTTAATGCTTGTTTGATGTCAAAATAGGCACAAACTTCTTGGAAAAGACTTGATCTGCTTGATTAGTGTTGTAGCTTACTGATATAAGACCCAGAATTGACCCAAACCATATCTATATTTGGAAATTAAGGCTACTTGATGGTGGAAACCATGCCAAGAGAGTGTTTACAACCTCATATCTACTGCTTTTATCCATGCTTATGCTAAAAAACAAACCCATATTAGCCTAGAAAACCTCCAAATGTTTCACCCCTATTTGCATGGGTGGTTACTAAACGTTTAGTTGTTTCCATTTGCAACATCAAGTATTCAGGTCTTTGAAATGTAGTCTGCTTAAAACATATTGTAACTCAATTACCAAGAATGCCCAAAATATGTTTATTTACTCTTCTATAACTCCAAACCCAATGATGATTACAAATTTTGCAGCTCCATTGGCATGAACTAACATCATTCTTGTGGTTGTTTTGTGGGAGCTTGGTCACCTATAGAAAAATGGGTGTTTTGGATTGAAAATACCCTTCTCATGGTAAATTTCAAATGAGGGGAACCATTTGAAATCTTGGAGAAAAACACAACAATCAGAATTTTTTCATGAAATACTATTGTATAGTGCCAAAATCTTAGCTGGAAGATGAAAAATGATGGAACCAAGCTCAAATCTAACTGCTTTTATAACTATCATAACCAAAGAAATGAGAAATTAGTGATGCTCCTTCAAGTTTTCACTGAAAGACACTTGCTGGATTTCAAAGGCACTTACAATATGGTAGAAAATCCCTGTTGTCCATAATTATATGCCTTTAAAATTTTGATGTTCACAAAACCATACATCAACCTCCATAATGGACTCAAAAAAGTGTATTGTAAATTAGAAATGGAAAAAGGTTGAGTTTGTAAGGGTTATATAAAGAATAAAAGGCAAGGTAAGGGTGGTGTGGTGCTCACCCCGCTTTAAAGGAAAAAATGAAAATACTTTTCCTCATTTTTAATGTGTTTTTATGAGGATGACCCCTATGCTTGGGGTTGTCATCAAGTACTTACGGTGTCCCATTTATACAAGGGATGACCCAGATGAAAACCCCATGTCTAGGGAGTGTGGGGACACATCCTCAACCAATAGGGTTGTTTATTACTAATAGAGCTTCTATGTAGAGCCCTTGTCAACTTGTCTATACCCAAAAAACTCCATTTAGTTCAAAGCCTCTCTCCATTAGACCTTCTCAAACTCATTATTGGTGATTTTTAGTGATCAATGATTCAGGCTCTTTCAATCTCGATTATGACTAGAGGCCACTTAGCTGACTTGCTCTCTTCATTAGGGCCTCATTCTCTCTCTCCCTACTATTTTACAAAGATATTCTTTATGGAATGATTGAGGCTTTGCCATGAACATAGGATTCTTCAAATAGTAAAAACATTCTTGTAGCCTTCAATATATGAGAAACTTGTCACTATTAGAACTTGTTGTTATTATGAAGCCTAAGCATCCCTAAAACATTCCCAGAATTAACCCAAAAATGTCATCTTCATCTGCTATAGGGGTCTTCAAACAGTTCTGCAAAAGAGATCAAAGTTCAACTGGGAATGATTACTTTAGGATCCTCCATCAACTTTGGTGCTTAACACAATGTTATGATCATTTGTTCACCCTCAAATATGTTTGTGGTAAGCCAACTATGGATGCCGTAGTGCCATGGGTTTTTTCACTAAACCCACCTGTCAAATTATCTCAATTTGTCATTATCTATCAGTTGCACACCTACCAAAATGGCATTTTGATTCCTTTAACTCTCTGAGATTGCTTTCAATAAATGTACATAGGCCTTATAGATTCTAGAACTTGGTTCTGGAGACAAACCGAGTTAATGTATGCATGCCTTATGTGCTTGAATTTAAATTTTATCCTTGATAAGCTTCAACTATAAGAAGACTCATTATTTTTTTATAGCGTTTAGATTATGCTTTGGAGTTAATTTTATAATTGTATTCATCTTTGGAGTCTATCAACCATTGAAGCCATCTTCATTGAAGCTGCAAATAATTTTATGCTTGATTACTAATGGCCTCGAGGCACTGTATTGAGGGCTTAATAATATTTTTTTTCCTAACAGAAAAGATACTTGTGGCATAGTTGCTAAGCCTATTGAAGTATTTTTAGCCTTAAATAGCAGTAAAGAGGCCTCAAATCCAAAGTTGTGCATGTTCTGAGCATTTTAGGATCTTTCATGTAATGGCAGTCACAAATGGCCTTAAAACTTCATCATTTCCAATATCGGGCAAAACGATATCCACACTTGAAGACAATGTTCCACATTTTGGGAGGCTTCAGGTCTATTTGAGAGGATCCGTCCCATAATATGAGCCTTTGGAGGCTAGTTCTTCTTCCTATTGGAGGATTCTTGCTTACTGCAGTTTAGAAATATCCCTTAATAATAAGAAGACATGGTGTGGATCCATTTCCTATTTGCTTCCCTTTCAATGGGCTCTTGACATGGTTGAGGATGTTTTCTGTAAGCTCATACTGTGACTGTGCGAAGTGGTTGAAGAAATATTTCACCACTTCTAGAAGCATATCCCTTACTGGCCAATGGAAAATTTAAAACCCTCACCCCCAACACCTCCCTGGGCACCTCCCATCCCTGTTAATCTTTTCGTATTGGCTTCTCTCCCTCTTTCTATATATATATTTTAATGAAAATACCCTTAGGTTTTCCCTAAAATATGTTAGGTTAATTTTCATTTCCATTTTATGTGACATTTTGGAGGGAAAAAAGTCACGTTATCTTCACAAAAATTTAGTATCTCTAAAGTCCAATATTTGAGTACAAGGTTAGTTTTCCTCTATAACACGTTACAGAACAACTGAAATTCTTTTTTGATATTAAAATTGTTTTTAATTTTTTTTTCCATCTATCTCATCTTCATTCTTAAATAATCTAGTTATTTTTGTTGAAGTTATACTTTCTTGGTAGAGCACTTCACATTTGTTGGATCCATTATCGTCTAAGCCACCTTCTTGCTTTGATGATTTAGCCATCTTCTTTTAAGATTTACCATTTTCTTGGTAGATCACTTTGCATTCACTGGACCCATCATCTTTTGAGTCTTGTACTATTTTCTCTCTTCTTCATCTTCTTTGGTCATAGCGTATGGCTTTGAAGCTTCTACTTTTTCCGGTTTTTTAAAAGTTTTCCATTCTGTATTCTTTCATCGAAGGGGAAGAAATTTCCATTGGACATTCTAATTTTTTGACAGGTCATAATGTTTAATATATATTATATAATAGTAATAATACGTAAGCCCAACAAAAGCACAAAGATTTACAAAATGGTTGATCTTAGAGTTCACAAACCATTATTATATTATATAAATTTGACTTCTTTTTCTCCACTTTATCTAGATAATTTTACTTATTAGTTATTATACACATGCTAGAACCTTATTTCCATGCTAGTATCAATCATAGAAATGGTTAATATTGCAAAAAGAGGAACTCTTTGATACATCTTTCTTGATAGATTTCAATTGGTTACTCGACTGAAGTTCTTATAGATCTAATTGATCTCCCATTGAATCTTGAGAATAATTTCTCTGGTATTAGCTGATGTGCACCTTTCGGTCAGGAATTATGTTCATTATTTGAACTTTCAGTACGTTGGGTTTCATGAGAATGGACTGCAAAGGTTGGGAAATAATTCTATAAAAGCATAATTTTCTTCATGAATTATGTGCATGCCTTCCCAACAATAATTGGAATTCTTAAAGAGGACAAGAGTGTTGGTAGCACCAAAGAAGGAAGATGAAGCAAAAGGGTAAGAAGATGCATTAGGAGTGGGTTGCAAAAACTACCTTTTCAACAATATTGACTCTGCTGTTTAGGTGAAAGGTAAGGGCTAAGCTCCAAGAAAATAGAGGGCGGCTGAAAATATTGTGCGGAAGTTTGAACCTCATTGTGGTGGCTTGGAGCGAGGATAGACAAAGGCCCAGTCTCATTCATATCAATCTTAGCGTGTAGATGCAATCCACATATTGCAATAGAATGTTAATTATGGTAACAAATCTACAGATCTTTTTGATTGATGCTTGCAAAGCATTAGAAAACAGTGCCAAACACATTCCTAATCAAGATTAACTTTATGTCCTGAAACATGACGGGTGCTGCCCACATGTACACAAAGCACATTTGATAATTTTTCAAACAATGGAAATCATAATTCATTTCAACTTTTAAATACAAAGAATATGGCTATTAGGAAGCGATATTCTCAACATGGCTTGGGTGATCCACACTGCATCTACATGCTCTAAAGAAAGAGTAGACCACCCATATGAGAAACAACTATTTGTGAACTCGGTAAGATTGTCCATACCTTTACGTATGGAAGTAACGTGTCTGGTCAAGAGTCAAACCCTACAATAATAACTATAAACTTTTTCCTAATCTAAAAATCTAAAGACTTGAACCATGAACATCTCGTTTTGTATGATCAACGATAGGATGCATCTCAGAGAAACCTACTAACCCTCATAAATCTTACAAATTATCTTGATGGGAACATTTTAACTATTTATATATGAAACTAATAAGAAAATTCTATCAATCCAAGGATTCGACCACTAGGCTCAAGATTTGTGTTGTTCTAACAAGTGAGCCTAACCCTAAACTTTTATCTGTCCCTACACATCACCATTGTATCCCTTAAATGGATCCAATTTCTTCTCTCGATAAAAACATCGAAGGTCCCTAAATTGATTTGTAGAGTTATAACTAGTCACCTTGCTTCTTTCGGGGGAGTCTAAGTGCACTTGAACACCGTGAACCCTGAAGTAGAAATAGAGAAGTCGAGGAACAACATTCCACACTACTTGTAGAATCAGGATAAAATTGTTGGCATAGCCATCATCATCATTGTCATAATATTCATCATCACCATCTTAGTCATCATCATCGTATTAAATGCATTCACATATATAAAACATAATTGCCATCATCATCATATTAAATAAATTCACATATATAAAACAACATTACCATCATTGTAGGTGTAGCATGTGAAGAATGCTCAGATTAGAACTGCGATCCAGTCTCACAACTTGAGGAGAACACCAAATCATTTATGACTGAGGAATGGCATTTCAAAATCTAATTGAGAAAGAGAATCGTTCGTCTCAGCACTTGCAAATATTTGGTAACTCTGGACATTGAAACGATCTATGAAATTTATCCAGATTAGGGTTGAAGTTACACAGAATCTCCATGGATGTGTGATGTAGCCAGAGTTCTGTTGATTAGGGATTCGTTTGAAGGTTGTTGTTCCAGAATTGAGTGTGGATTTATAAACCTGGGCATTTGCATACAAAAGATTCAGGAATCTGAGGTTGCACCATCAGCAACATCCCATAATGCATGGAAGACCTCCCCTGCATCCACCTTCCTTTTTAGGTGGACAAAAACAACATCACTAGCAGCGACAGCAACATCATCATCATTCTGTATTTGGACCACCTCCGAGCATGGTTTCTAATGCAAATCACGCAATACTACGTGGACCTCCCCCTGGACATATGCCCTCTAGGATGCCTCCAGGACCATTTTCACCTGCACCACCTATGAGAAAATTTCCCTATGTTCCATATCCAACACCACCACCAGCACTATTGCCTTTTATGGTTGCTCCACCCCCTTTTCCTAGAGGGCCTCCTCTTCCTGGAGGGTTAACTGGATCTACTCTAGTTCCACCTCCATCATTTACTAATTTACTACAAAATCCTCCTGGAGATGCCCCTGTACCACCTCTGGCCCCTCCACCACCCCCTTTGCCACCCCCTTCATCTCTGCCCCCATCTCAGCCTCCTCCCCCACATGGATCACCAACACAGACTTTGCCTGTTAGAGTTGATCCTGTTTTGCCTCACCTGCTGCCCCAAATCTCATCTTCTCTTCCTGCACCTCCACCCAAGCCTCTTGATGAAGAACTGCTTCGCAATATTGAAATATTATCACAGTTTTTTTTTAAGAATGGACCAGAGTTTGAGAATATGGCTTGAGTTAAAGAAGCTGGCAATCCAAAGTATGCATTTTTGTTTGGCGGGGAGCCTGGCAGTGATGCTTGGATTGGATTTGAGTACTTCAAGTGGGAAGAGATGAAATTTGAGTTAGAGTTGAAGATACAACAACAACCAGAAGTTAAGAAGCTTTTAGAAACATCAGTTCCTCCTGATCCTACTCAGTAGCTTGCAGAAACTTCATTTCCTCCTGATCCTACTTAGAAGTTTGCAGATACTTTGCTTCGACCTGAGGCTACTCAGCAATTCGTAGAGTTAGCTATTGATTCAGAAGGGGTTGCAAAATCTCCTACAGGCTCAGACACAGACATGGAAGGTGAGTAAAGTTTCTCTAAATAATAAATGGTGAACCACTTGGTCATCTGCTATTTCTTCTACTGGTATTGTGCTTAACATAAATGATTTTGATGTTATCAAAATTTTTGTGTCTTTTTGAAATGTATTTATATTTGAGATAACTAACACTCTATATACAAATTCATGATTTATGCTGCAATGATCAGTGAGGTCTTGTATACTATAAAACAACTTTCATAATCAGTTTCCAATACAATAAGAGAGAACGAAAGTGGGCCAAATTGTATTCAAAAGAAATGACAACATATATAGATAGAAATGTGCTCTACAAGGACAATAAAAATCGATTTTGTATGTGTAGAGGCATACACTTGCATCTGTACATTTCCTAAAAGTATGGTTAAACTAGTATGTGTGTGCAAAAAGTCAGGTGCATGTTCAGTAGTTAGTGCTTTGTATTTTTTGCCAACAATGTTTTTTCATTCCCATCTCAAGGAAATTAGGAATAAGTATCGAATAAAAAATGAGTGCTCAACTAAGTAAAAAGGAGTTCCATGCAATTGGAAATGATGATCTGGGAGAGTGGCAACCCTTAAGAAATGAGAAAGAAAAATACTCTTTAAATGGGTGTAGGACATAGGTCTTTGTTGTGCCTTTTCTCTTATAGCTAATATTTAAGCACAAGATTGTAGATTGGATTGTTTTTTGTCAAGATTACATTGTTTATTTAGAATCCCTATCTAGATGGTATTATTGACATCATATAGATATATGGTGGTGTTATCTTCTTGTCAGAGCAGTAGAGGGATAAGGGGGTACCTTTTCTCTTCCGTTCAAGTGGAATCTTCGACCTTGCCAAATTATTATTTTTTCAGAGATTTTACCAATACAACAGTAGCCCTCAAAATGCCCATTATGCCTTTATACCATTGCCATTTCTGGATTACCTCTAGTTACTTTTGTCAAATTTAAATACTTTGCTAACAGTGGGAACATAACTATGCTGTTGTTGCTAGGATGAAGTTGTTTCTATTGCATGTTGTTGGTTCATTGTAGGTTCTGCTGGGATTAAGGCCTGTCTCTTATTTTCTTTGAAGGAAATGTGCTTTATTCTCACTTCAACCTCCCTTTCTTATTAAGACTACTAAAATTTGTGTGGCTGTGTGGGAATTTTCTTTGGTCTAGCTCTTGGTTATACTGTTCCTTAAAGTTATTTTCACACGAATTTGTCATGGTGTGAGCACAAAGAGAGACATTGCAGGATTTTATATGCTGCTTTCATAGAGCTTAGGAAATCTAGCACCAATTGCAAATTGCAAAGATACTAAACTGTGGCCTTTTGTCCATGCTCAATCTTATTCTCCTCAAAACCTGCAAGAGTTTGTGATAGGGATTGCATTGTCATTTGACATGACTGTCTCCCTATGGTACCTTGAATGGGGAAATGACACTTGCAATATGTAATATTTAAATGTTCATAAGCATCAGAAAAGTAAGAAGCATATGCAAATCCAACCCAATTTTAATGAGCTAGATTAAACTGATTTCTAGCCTTATGCTAACTGAGATTGCATTCCTAAAGTATTCTAGCAATGAAATAAATTACATGAATAATGAGCAGAAGGAACACTAAATCTCTGACTCTGTATTCAGGATTAACTCAATGTTGATATGCCTTTGCTATCTGGTATTATATATTTGAATTAAAGAGTTACAAACATATTAACATTATCTCAAACATATATATTAAGTCACCTGGTTCAAATTCGTGTTCGAGTTCGACCACCTTGAAGTTCGACAAAAATTTGGCATTAAATTCGAGAATATAAAATTATATATGAATTTTTTAATAAAATTCAATATGAAATTAAAATTATATTTGAAATATATGCAATTATAAAATTATATATTCAATTTAATTTAATTTAATTATATATGAAATTATGAAATTATATATATATATATATTCAATTTAATTTAATTTAATTATATATGAAATTATGAAATTATATATATATATATATATATATATTCAATTTAATTTAATTTAATTATATATGAAATTATAAAATTATATTATGCAATTTAATTTAATTTTAAAATTCAATATCCAATAAAATTATATATCTAGTTCCCAATTAATAAAAGGGTGTTGGGCAGGGGGAGAAGCTCCTTCATGAAGCACAACTTGGATGCCGAGGGTATGTGAACCTATTAACTACCGAGTCCAAAACTCAACCTTCACCAATACCTTGAGCCCTCACGTCACCAATAGTCTAAGTCTCATGCTGGCTGCCCTGGGGTCTTTCAGACTTGTAGCAGCAATTCTGGGCACATCCTAGGGTTGTGTTTCAATTTTTGGCATCCCTGGGCATGATTTAGCCCTATTTTTAGCCTTAAACAGCAGTAAAGAGGCCTCAAATCCAAAGCTATGCATACTCTGAGCAAGTGGCTTTCTTTTGCTTAACAAAGATTTTCCTCTCTAGCTTGTGGTTGTTATTTACACAATGTCTGTAAATGAAAGCTATTTTATCATGGTGGTATATCCCTACGATGGTATTTAGTTCCACATTAATACTCCCCTCTATAATTATAGAATTAGAAAGAGACACTTGAAGAAGAAAAATGCCCCCCAAATCTAAATACTTGAACCCCCGAGTGACCAGGCTTGATTGTATGGTGGGAAGAAGTGATTGCCAAATTAGTCAAGTCTACTAAAGGGGGGGGGGGCATGGTGGGATGGGGTAGGCCAATTGCTAGAATCATAATATTAAGAGAAAACAAATAAGGTGAACATCTAGCCTAAGTTGGATTGGATTTGGAAGCAAACCCATTTAATTTTGAAATGCAAAAACAAGCTCCCCAACCCGGGCAATTCCTGAAAATTTCCAAAAGGTTAGAAAATTCAATGGTGCACAAATCAGAGATAAACTGAACTAGAATCCGGGGTGAGGACAAATGCACCAAATTGTTTTATCATTCTCTTAAATGGAATCAAGAGTTTAAACTTTACAGACATCACTCTACTAACTAGGGTCGATTATAAAATCCTAGCTAAATGCCTTTCCAAGAGAATCAAATTTATCTTCAAAAGCCACTTCTAAACCCTTCGTCCTTTTAGATCCATCAGACAAGTTTTCCTTCTGGAACCAACCTGATATGTGTTGGATACTAATGTTTGGGTTTCCATTTTGAGCACGACCAATACATGGCTAGTCAAGAGAATAGATTAGAAAATCCTAGCTAAATGCCTTTCCAGGAGAATCAAATTTATCCTCAAAAGCAACTTATAAACCCTTCTGGTGTTTTTAGATTCATCCGGCAAGTTTTCCTTCTGGCACCAACCTAATATGTGTTGGCTACTGATGTTTGGGTTGACATTTTGAGCACGACCCATACGTGGCTCGTCAAGAGAATTCCACTGCTCCAAAATAAACAAATCATGCATTTTACTCTTCTTTCCAATGCTATTCGAAAACGCATATAGCCTGTTGACCAACATTTTCATAACCTTTCAAATTCTTATAGACACCTAGAGAAGAAAAAATGGGCCTTACCAAACTTAAACAGGGCTTGAATGATGTTTCCAAGTAAGGTGCATCCATTTCTGCTAAATTGAATTGTCGGGAGTCGGGACCATCCAGGACAACAAAAGATAAAAAATTCTTCTAAGGTCTAACATGGACAAAGGCACTCCTTAGATGTTATACATACACATGGGTTGGCCCCACACATGAATAGTTATAGATCAGCTCAAACTTGTATATGCACATTTAAAGTAAGGTCAAACAAACCCTAAATATAAACATTCATTCATAGATTGGACAACCCTTTATTTTGTTGATTTCATGGGCGAGACGGGCTCTAAATGGCTCATTGGAAAGGGGGAAGTAGAGCCCATGAAATTGCTAATAGGATTGAACTTGATTGTGGACATCATTAATGGTCAACGACTAGTATCAAAGGATTTGTGGAACTTGTTGGTAATCTTCAATAAGTGCTTGCACCTATCTGAGTATTTTGCCTGATTTGCTTGTTCAAAGTCTAGGCATGCCTTCACCACCTTACTATTGTTCTCCTTGGATACTACAAGTAAATGTTGATTTCAGTGCTACTATATTTCTCATATCTAAACACTTAGCCTCATGCTTCCAAGTCAACAAATTATATGTGTTTGAACTGTCTCAGCACTTAGACTTGAGAAGAATTTCAATGCATAGCTTGAAGGCTTATAATCACTAGCTATAAAGTGCATCATGCACAAGAGATTGATCCAATCTAAGGCACAATTGATCTCTGGAAATCTGCTACAGGACTTTGGGCTCTGTATGCCATGATCTGCTACAGGAATGTAGACTACAAAAGTTTGACATGTTAAATGCATGTTGAATTTTAACTTAGCAATATAATTTTTATCTCTTTCAACTTTATTTCATAATTCATTCCATTTCATAATTAATTTTTATCTGGATTGAGAGTCAATTGCTTCATACCTCTAGATTCTACTTTTGCCAGAGCTATGTTAGAGTTCAAACCCAACTCTAGGGCATAATAACGCACTAAATCTCCTTTCCTATCTCTGGTAACATCACCCCCCTGGCTCTTCCAGTATTGTTTTTGGATTCCCCATCAAAATTGAGTTTGGAAAACCCTTCCTGAGCGGCCTCGCATATTTGACTATTGGACTTGGCTCTTCTTCCAATTATCCTCATATCAGGGCTCTTAGGATGCCGCACACACCACTTAGCAAGAATGGCTACTTCCTAGGACAAAGGGTTCTCCTCCTTGAATGAATAGATAACCAGAGTTTCTACCAAAGAAGCTACAGTTTACTGAATAATTCTTTCACCTGGGAGTTTTATGTTCCTACAAATTTTACTATGCCACTCCAACCAGATTTTCCAAGAAACCATTGAAAGAGGACTTTCTGATTTCCATGGGAATTCTTTGACTACTTGAAATAGAAGCAAGTACAAAACTTTTTGCTTGAAACTTAATTAGGGTATATATACAGAGGATTCCAAGGAGCTCAGAGAGGCTTTCCACACCCATTTTTAGATTACTTCTCACTATAAGTTCTTACACTTGAAAATTGAGAGAGCTTCTAAAGTCTATCATGGATTATTAGTTTGTTCAACCTTGTCTTAGTGGGAAGCTAGTACATTAGATGGTCTGTTGACAGTGGAGATCAAATCAATTTGAATTTTCTGAGTTATGGAAGAAGTGAAATTGCTATGTGATGATGGGATTCTCTAGTTGACATTTATAGGTTGATATGGGATGCCATTAGTTTGGAGTCTAGACCTTTATAGAAGCTCTCTTTTGAGTCTCTTAGATATTGAACTAGTGCGGGCTTTGTAAATGGATTCCTAAAGGCTTAGATAGAGACATAATTGGAGGTTGGATATGTATGACCTCACGGAATGTGACTTAGAAGGTCCTGTCTAGGAGACTGGTTGGAGTTGTATCCAGAATGGTTAGGTAGAGAAAACGTATTTTGTTAATTGCAGACTCATCCTTGATAACCTTATTTTATTATGAGAATCCAGCAAATGGGCCAAAAAACTTGTTTCCTAAAGATTGATTTTGCTAAGGCTTATGACAGGATCAAAGTCACCTAACTAACTCGGGAATTACTCAGCCAGCTGAAAAATAACAACATGGTTTGGACTCTGGAAAATCTCGGCATAAAACTTGGAAAATAAATAAACTCAAAAACTACTAAAAAATCACAAAAAAATTGAGATTTTTCATTCCATGAAATATCCTTGGTTTTGTGTGAAAAAACCAACCAAGAAAAGCTTTAAAAAGTCCAATTTAAAAAAACAAAAACTACTTTCAATCTTTGTGAAAACTTTACATGGGGAAGGTGGTTGCACTTGATTTCCCATACCCTTATCGAAGACTCATATTGAAGGCGGAGTATCTAGTAACTATACAATTTCACATAATCTTATGCATTACAAGAGGTGTGTTGAAGCACAAGCAAAAAGGAAGTCAGTGACTACCAATTGTAATATCTCGATTTCGACACCGTTACACTAAAAATGTAAATGATGTAATATCATTATAAAATCGTGGTGAGGAGCTCAATACCAAGGCTCCACCATCGATTTAGTGTTAAAAATTAGTGCATATGGTTTGTGTGTTATCTAGGAACAATAGAAATCGTAAATATCATGTAATTATGCATTTTAATAAATTACCCACGACTAGCTATGCAATGCGACAAGGGTATGGGGGCATGGTTTTTACAACGAATTGAGAGGAAAGTATTCAAACCCTTGAACCAATCAAGTCAATCCAAGTGTTAATGAGGAAACCCATAAACCCTCAACTACCCATGTTGAATTTTGTACCCAATAATTTATTTCTCCCAAGAGTTGGTTGAAATAGTTATTATTTGGGAAATGGTGAGGTATGGCTATCCAAATTCGAGTATGGGAAAGCCACCATTTTTTGGAAAAACATGTTTGGATTCTTGGGAAATAAAATAGCCATGAATTTGCTCCCTAATCCATTATTCATCAACCAGTTTGACTCTCTCACGATTTCTAGTTGTTGGGGCATTTTTCTCCATGAAATTTATGTGTTTTCCTTCATTCTCAGCTAGGAGAAGGGCGCTTTTGTGATATAGAGCATTGGGGAAGAAGAGGAATCCATTTTGGGGGTCCTGGGAGGTCATTGTTTACCTATGAATGCTGACATACCTGTTGGGGAACTATTTTTTGTCCTTGGGGTCGATTTCCCTTCCCACAATTCATTTTTGGGTGTGCCACGATTTGGGAAATCCATGGACACCATGTGTTGTGCATCCCATAGTTGAAAACATTCACCCATGCCAACAATTGTGCTTGTTGTGTGTGGAAAGAGTATGTTGGGGTATGGGTTATGGGTATCTATTGCTTTGGTTGTGCATGAGCTTGAGTGTTCCCTTTCCTTGTAGAAATCATGCCCAGCTCGGGGGTGGCATTTGTGTTGAGAGATTGATGAACACAATTGGCCTATGGCTGGATGGAACGTTGTAGATGCATAGCTAGTTTCTTGGGACGACTTCAACTTCAAGATAAGTATTCTCTTTGACTTTAAACTCTGCAATGTTTTCAATTTAATGATTGTTATTGATATTTTGAATGCATGTGAAATGTGTGTGGATAGTTTAATTCTGTTGTGCATGTTTATTTTGAATGGCATATGCACACATGTGTTTTATTTGCTATGAATTGATGAATGTGGTTGTGTTTTTTGTAAAATCCCCAGTTTTAGTGTCATGTTCCCTTCCTTGCACTGGATCGATGGTGTTATAGCTTAAAATGACACTTCTCCGTCCGTGACGACACTTGTATCGCTTGGTCGCATGATGACACTTCTTGAGATCAAGTTTAGTCACACAACAGGACACTTGTGGATTGAAGGGTCATTAGGAACATTAAAAATGGTTGAAATTACCTCACTCTTGGCCCATTTGATGGTTATAACCCTTAGGAACATTTTTCTAGACCAAACCATCTCCTGAAAATCATCAGAAAACCCTGTTTTTTGCCATTTTTCTCCAAAAACGCTAGTTTCCTATGCATAGAGTAGGGCATACTAGGATGTGTGCGCAACTCTTATGCATATAGAGTAGCACACACCTTGGAAAATATGAAACTCCACTTCAATAAAGTGGTGCACACCCTCAGAAATATGCAACTCTGCTTCACTAGAGTGGTGCACACCTTGAAAAATGCATTGGTTTGTAGTAGGAAGAGTAGGGCACTTTCCTAAACTAATCAAAATCTCAAATTTTGGTTGAAATGAGTTGGTTTGGGAAACCTCTTGATCACTTATAACTACTTTTCCTCTCCTTCATTGACTATATAAGGAAGGTATAAGTGCCATGTGAGGGGACCAAGCCTATAATCAGCTGTGCTAGGGTTTATCAGAAACTGAGGAACAAGAGAGGAGGATGAGGGTCTCCATTCCTCCAGCATAACATTGTTATAGGCTTGGTCCCCTCACATGGCCCTTATACCTTCCTTATATAGTCAATGAAGGAGAGGAAAAGTAGTTATAACCGATCAGGAGGTTGCCCAAACCAACTCATTTCAACCAAAATTCAAGATTTTGACTAGTTCAGGAAAGTGCCCTACTCTTCCTACTGCAAACCAGCGCATTTTTCAAGGTGTGCGCCACTCTAGTGAAGCAGAGTTGCATATTTCTGAGGGTGTGCGCTACTTTATTAAAGTGGAGTTGCATATTTTCCAAGGTGTGCGCTACTCTATAGGCATAAGAGTTGCGCACACATCCTAGTATGCCCTACTCTATGCATAGGAAACCAACGTTTTTGGAGAAAAAAGGCCAAAAACAGGGTTTTTTGATGATTTTCAAGAGATGGTTTGGTTTGGAAAAATGTTACTAAGGGTTATAACCATAAAATGGGCCAAGAGTGAGGTAATTTCAACCATTTTTAATGTCCCAAATGACCCTTCAATCCACAAGTGTCCTGTTGTGTGACTAAACTTGATCTCAAGAAGTGTCGTCATGCGACCAAGCGATACAAGTGTTGTCACGGACGGAGAAGTGTCATTTTAAGCTATAACAAATGGGAGGGGACGTGACACCAATTATGAGTCTCATTCTTTAACTTCACCAAAGAGAAATTACCTAGAATCTCTACAATGATTCTCATACTTCATGCATTACATGTAAAATATCTCTATGATGTCCTAAGGTAATATATTGGGCATATTACTACCCTACCATCTTGTTATCTTTCACCCTCTAGATGATCTTGTGGGATATATAAAAATTGATTACTAGAAAAGTATCACATTGAAAAGATTTAAATTATGATATTCAATTTTAGGTCAAAGGTTTTAGTGAGTCCCACTATCAGTGTTTTCAATGATATGTTGTTATGTAGCTTCCTACAACCTAGTCCCCTCAACAAGTTAGGTGATATTTCAAATCCAATAGATTATCAAACCATTATGATGGGGTGACTCAAGAGTTGACTTGAGCCACTCATGAACCAATGCTAAGAAAATGAAAAGTTGGGTCAAAAAGAGTTGGTTTGTTGATCTAGCTTGTTGATTTTGAGTTTGTTTCAAGACGTTTCACTTCATGCCTCGCATGTGTTGTATATGCGAAAGAAAAAGAAACAAAAAAGGTAAATTTACATAATTCCTCTCATGTGAACCTATCTAGCCTTAGATTTAAATTAATGTATGTAAGTCAATTAGAGGGGGGAGGTAGAGTGATTCTTGCACATTCCATCACAAAAAAATACAAACAAAATCAATTTCTTAACCCATTACAACTACTGAGGTCAAAGTATATTTGTTTCCTATTGTTTTGATGATCTCATTTCATAAAATAAAAGTAATTAAATAATGAAAATGAGTAAGGGAGAGATAAAAATGCATAAAGTGTCCTTCTAGACTGTCGATAAAGGAACATAATGAGATCCTATGTAAGAATATGTGCAATAGTAATATGCAAGGAGGTATCATGAGTGGAGCATGTGCAAGGAAAGCTCGAGGAATGAGGTTGCAATAGGTCATGTGAAGCACTATGTTCAGCCCTATCAAGTTCTATGGTTTCCTACTTGAAAATTGTTTCATGAACTTGACTCAACGCATAAACAAAACATGCATTCACTAACTACTACTAGTGATACAAACTATTGTGGGTGGAGAATGTACAAGGGAAGTTCGAGGGAGGAGGCTACAATAGGTCATGCACTGAGAGAGTGTGTTGATCCCTACAAAAGTCTAAGGTTTCCTACACAAAAGGTGTAGCATGAACTAGACTTAGCACATGAGAAAAAAAAGACATTCACTAACTACCACTAATGATTACAACTATCTAATGAATAGTTGAGTATCAAGGTAAAATTTTTAATTATGATCCTTGTTTGCAAGATAGATAGCATTTCCATGGAATGTACAAAGTAATAGTTGTAAAAGTATGATAAATGGCCACACACTCAGATACAAATCAAATACACACAAAATAAATATGGGATAGGAATTATATCACAATTTGATGTTTCTCATATTATTGGGCGTGTCCCAAGTAGGCACAATTGTGGTACAATTTTGATAAAGACATAATTTTGGGAGCTGCACAGCTTTTGGGCTACGAAGTAAGAAGACACAATTTTGAGGAATGTGCAACTCGGAGTGCATATGCAGTTTTGGCGTAGCAGTGTGGTGCGCAGGGCTTGCACAATAACTACTTTTGGTAAAAGAGTATAGAGGAAGGTCGAGCTGAGTAAGCGACCTATTTTGGGCAAAGAGCAGAATGGAGGAAGAGGAAAGTGACCTGTAAAAGGGAGTGGCAGCAAGCAGTTAAGGAGCTAGGCCACTAAATCGATAATGATAGGAAGGCTAAAGGGACTGGAAGTGACAGGCCACGATGCAGTGCAACCGTTTTGTGATGACTACGATTGTCACAAGGCCGTTAGAGCTGTGAGTGGCCCAGTCAGGCTGTCGAAGTGAGTGAAGTAGCCTGGCGACGATGACAGGCAGGATGGTGGGCATCCGCACCAGTTTTGGGAACCTTAGGGCTTTTGCCATGCATTGTAAACACATGACCTACATGCATGATCTATAAATAAGGCATATTTTGTAAGGGAAAGGGTTGTTGATTCTCTATTGTCGATAATTATTGAGAAATCCTCTGTTGAGAGAAAATTTTGTAAAGGCTCTGCAAGATGTGTGTGCAAAGGCCTTTTCAGAGAGAAGAAAGTCTGCAGCTGATTGTGTAGACTGGAACTGTTGTACCCTTCCCAAAATAATATAACAACAGTTCCTGTGGACGTAGCTCCCATCCTGGGGGTTAGCCATGTTAAATACTGTGTTGTGTGATTGTTTATATGTTTGCACTTGTTTATTTGCTTACCATAAATGCTTGAACTCATGCTTGTCGACTTATGCATTTTACTTTTATATGTATTCGCCGAAAGAATGAGAATGGGAATAATATGTTAAGTGTCGCATATGTGGAGGACTGGAAGATGAACAAGTATTTCTAGGTCTGCGAATGTATGAAGGTTGGACAATCATTTAGTAGAAAAGGTCTATACAGCACGCAACACCAGAAGTGTGCAGTATATTATGCTTGTCATATTGCATAAATCATAAGATAAATACTGCGAGATAACAGTGGATGCATAATATTCATTAAAGTCCCATTAATTGAAGTAGTTAAGTGTAAAGAAGGTAGCATAGCTATCAGTGGCGCTGTCCTACTATTGAAGAAGATCCGCATCGCGCAACATCTTAACGTGTATAAGTGCCAGTCAATGACGCAAGATCCACGGCGTGTTGTTTTTGGATCTATTTTAAAAAAATCATCACATAGCTATGGAAACATGATTCCCAAGCTCCCCCATACCTTTGCCTCGGGTGAGAGCTTAGTTTGCTTGCAGATTGTTTCCGAAAGGGCCGGTGAAAAGGGGTTTTTTTGGTTCCTCGAATCGCTAAGAACCCGGGTCTATATTGGAAGCCTATAGAACAGTTATATATGACTACAAATGGTTCTGTTTCCAGGCTAAGAATCCATGATGAGTTGAAGTTGTTATGTGCAACGAAGAAGAAGCTTGATTGGGTATTGATGTTTGGAATCCAGACAAGAAAGAAATATGGGCTTGGTGTGACAAGACAAAAAGAGATTTCGCAAGAAAATAAAATAGACACCCACATCTCTCTGACATTCAGTGGTTGAACAAATACCTATGGAAAGACATTCACGAAGTTTTTTGGGCATCATTTGAAAACAAGCTACACAAGTGGTTGTCAAAGCTCGCAGAGCGCAGAAACTGTACCCCACGAGAAGAACCAACCGAGTGGACAACAGAGCTCATTGAAAGGCTCAAAGCAGTAGATATTCCATTCACACGAGCAATCGAATTCTGGGTCGACAACACACTACAGAGCTTCATGACGCAATTTGTTGTGGACATGCTAAAGTCCTACAACGCAGCAGAAAGAGAGCTTTGATAAAGACACAATTTTGGGAGCTGTGTAGCTTTTGGGCTGTGAAGTCAGAAGACACAGTTTTGAGGAATGCGCAGATCATAGTGGATATGCAGTTTTGGCGCAACAGTACTGGTGCGTAGGGCCTGTGCAACAGCTACTTTTGGTAAAAGAGTATAGAGGAAGGTCGAGCTAAGTAAGTGACCTATTTTTGGAAAGAAGCAGAATGGAGGAAGAGGAAAGTGACCTGTAAAAGGGAGTGGCGGCAAGCAGTTAAGGAACTAGGCCACTAACTCGATAATGACAGGCAGGCTAAAGGGACAGAAAGTGACAGGCCACGATGCAGTGTAACCATTTTGTGATGACGATGACTGTCAGAAGGCCATTAGAGCCGTGAGTAGCCTATTCAGGAGGCCGAAGTGAGTGGAGTATCCTAGTGACGACGACAAACAGGATGGAGGCTATCCGCACCAGTTTTGGGAGCCTTAGGGTTTTTTCCATGCATTGTAAAGACATGACCCACAGGCATGATTTATAAATAACACATATTTTGTAAGGGAAAGGGTTGTAGATTCTCTATTGTCAATTATTATTGAGAAATACTTTCTTGAGAGACAATTTTGTAAAGGCTCTGCAAGCTGTGTGCGTAGAGGCCTATTGAGAGAGAAGAAAGTCTGCAGCTAAGTGCGTAGACTGGAAGTGTTGTACCCTTCCCGAAATAATATAACAATAGTTCCTTTGGACGTAGCTCCCATCTTGGGGGTGAACCACATTAAATAATGTGTTTTTTTATTGTTTATATGTTTGCACTTGTTTATTTGCTTACCATGAATGCTTGAGCTCATGCTTGTCTACTTATGTGTTTTAATTTTATATGTATTCGCCGAAAGAATGAGAATGGGAATAATATGTTAAGTGTCACATATGTGGAGGACTGGAATATCAACAAGTATTTCTAGGTCTATGAATGTATGAAGGTTGGACGATCACTTAGCGGAAAAGGTCTATATAGTGCGCAGCACCGGAAGTGCGCAGTATATTATGTTTGTCATATTGCATAAATCATAAGATAAATACTACAAGATAACAGTGGATGCATAATATTCATTAAAGTCCCGTTAATTGAAGTAGTTAAGTGTAAAGAAGGCATCGTAGCTATCAGTGGCGCTATCCTACTATTGAATAAGATCCGCATCAAACAGCCCTTGGATGCGCGAGTGGCGCAACATCTTAACCTGTATAAGTGCCAGTCAACAACGCAGGCTCCACGGCGTGTTGTTATTGGATTTGTTTTAAACAACTCATCACATAGCCGTGGAAACCTAATTCCATATCTCCCCCATACCTTCACCTCGAGTGAGACCTCAGTCTACTTGCATATTGTTGCCGAAAGGGCCATTGAAAAGAGGTTTTGTTGGTTCCTCGAACCACCAAGAACCTAGGTCTATATTGGAAACCTCTAGAACGGTTATATAAGCCAACAAATGGTTATGTTGCCATGTTAAGAATCCGTGATGAGTTGAAGTCGTGATGTGCGATGAAGAAGAATCTTTTTTGGTTATTTACATTTGGCATCTAGGTAAGAAAAGAAAACATACACCCACATCTCTCTGACGTTGAATGGTTGAACAAAAAACCTGTGGAAAGACGTTCACGAAGTTTTTTGGGAATCTTTTGGAAATGAGCTACATAAGTGGTTGTCAAGGCTCACAGAGCACATAAGCTGTACCCCACGAGAAGTACCGACCGAGTGGACACCAGAGCTCATTGAAAGGCTCAAAGCAGTATATATTCCGTTCACGCGAGCAATCGACTTCTGGGTCGACAGCATACTACAAAGCTTCATGATGCAGTTCAGTGTGGACATGCTAAAGTCCTACAACGCAACAGAAAGAGACTTTTTCAAGGGAATCAAAGGTAAGTACCCAAATAACCTCAGTTTATACATTAAAATGCTTTTAGCCAAGAAAGGTGTTTTTAGAATGCTGTGAAATTTTTGAAATTGTAATGGTCAATAGCAATTATAGTGAGGCTGATGAAGAGACACATAATTTGAGAAGTGGAAAAAGATATAAGTATACCCCTAAGAAGACTTCCACTGAGCATGGACTCCACGTAGATATTGATCCACAAGCTGAACCTGATAGCCAAACCGCACCTCAATCCTCCACTATCAGCCTATTACTCCGTAGAATCCACTTGATGTAAACACTACGCCTCCCATTGCACCAAACTCACCAATTCAAAACCCCCCACTTGTGAATAATATCCCTAGCACTCAGAACATTTCAGGTCAGACCGTTCTGCGCAATACTACTTTTATTGTTCCCGCTCAGCAACCTACATAGAACCCTCCACCACCTAGAACAAGCATGACTGATGATATTAAGCTTCCAATATTCAAACGAACGGGTCTGGAGGACCCTAAGAAGTATTGGTTTCTATGTGAAGCTGTATGGAATGTTAAACAAGTCCAGGATGATGCTATGAAGTGAGCACAGCTCATTACTACATTCAGAGACAGAGCCTTGAATTAGTTCATGAAGTACTCACAAGGACAACAGAGAACCTTACTGGAGATTAAGGCTGCACTCTTAGTATAATTTAAGAAACCAAAGTCAGAATCATAGTGTATAACAGAGTTAAAAGAGATCAAGCAAAAACCTAATGAAACAGTCTAGGAATTTGACCAGAAATTTAAGACACTGTTGGACCAAGTAAGCTTTGCTAGAGCACCGCAACAACACCAAGAATGGTTCATAGTTGCGTTGTTGCCACATATCATACTGTCGTTGATGAAGAAGAAATTGGCTTCGCAGGCAGAAGCCTTAGATATCGTGATGAAGTTAGAAGCTTCACCTATTGGAGAGACTAGCACTGGGATGTCTCAGATTCAAACCCAGTTGGCTACCCTGGCACTACAGCTACAGGATATCAAGAAAGGAAAGAAAGAGAGACAAGAAGTCTAGTGTTGTAAGGGAGATGGAAACACTAAGGATCATTGTCCTTTATTCCAAGAATTCCTTAACATGGGTGCACCAAACCCATTAAATCAGAACCAAGGGCCATGGTGTGAAATTTGCATAACTAGAGGACACTAGCTAGAAGACTGCTACCTGATTTAGAAATATGTAAGAACACCTAAAAAACTATATTGCAATTTCTGTAAGTCAATTGGGCATGATGAGTCCAATTTCTGCGCATATGAGCTCATGTTGGAAAGGAAGAAAGATATCGAGCATATGTATGGAGGAGTATATAGATTCCAAGAAGAGACTCCGTAGAAACAAGTATGTCCCGCATGATCAAGGACCATACAGAGGCCGCAGAGGATACCGAGGGAGAGGAAGGAATAACGTCCCAATGCAAGGATGAGGCCAAGGTCAGATAATCTGTTATGACTATGGCTAGCCAAGTCATGCATCTAGAGATTGTACCAACCCATGCACTACGTGTAGTTATTGGAAATCGTTTGATCATGTTATTGAAGACTGCCCAGTATTAGAGGCAGAAATGCAGAAACGGAAGCGGCCAGATGGGCCGAACCCAATATTCATTTGATCGCAACAGAGAGGAGGCCTGTGGATCCAAGTATCAATGTAGTGATGCTAAGTGGCGCTAGGACAGGGAGAAATAGAGGAGCAGAAGCTTCGATTTCTGGAACACTAAGCAGACCCCTCTTGAAACAATATGGATAAGAAAAGATAATGGGAAAGCACCTGCTTTCAACTTGGAGAAAAATAGAGAAGTCTTTGAAGAAGCGCGGGATCTCTTCAAAGAATCAAAACCCAGGTCACCAAGAATCCCGCTACCCAGTGAAATACCGCATATAGAAGATATGCTAGCTGTTTACAACAAAACAAGCACCACAGCAGAGACAGGAACCTCTGTTTCCCAGTTCCTAAGGAGCTGCATGAAATTAATAAAGAGCACAGGCACTATAGCGGAGTTGTAGAAACTGCTAAACCAATATGAGACACAGGGCGAAAGGGAGACTACCGATAACACAGTTACCAGATCAAGAAACAAAAAAGATCGAGTCAAGAAATGAGGCTCAATGTGCAGATATGAGACTATGAAATGGATGAGATCATCCTTGATCTGGGATCCGAAGTAAATGTCTTAACCAAACAGACATGGCAGCAGATGGGGAGACCAAATCTTTTATGGTCACCTATCCAGTTGAGAATGGCTAATCAGGAGAAATTCATACCTTTTGGAAGGTTAGCCAATGTTGTTGTTGACATTGATGGAGTACAAATCTATGAGGACTTAGAGGTTATCGAGATTGTGGTAGTTAGTTGTATCCAGCACTGCTGGGTATAGATTGTGCAATAGATAACCTCGCCATTATAAACTTGAAAACAAATAAGATGATATTCGAAGGAAAGCATCTGAAGGTCATCGCACCACTAGACCCTGTGGATGGAGACCGATATAGTGATCCAATCCAAAAAGAATCTAGAGCACAGGATCTTGACCGTCTTTACAAAATGACTGTGAATCGAGAAGACTATATTAATCCTACTGCATATGGAACACTCAGCTGGAGATGTGACAGCTCTTGCATATCAGACTCCGATGCAGGATTAGAGAACTGGAAAAGTCGTATGCATGAAGTATTAGCAAGGAGATGCATGCAGGTAACAAAGTTGCTGCTCTAGATTCGAAAGGAGGTAATCCCAATTCCCACCTATGATGGTTCATCTAATGTTTATTCCTTTATCAAAGAATATACTGTAGCAATTACAGATGTGCATCGCTTACCAGCACTAGACATGGCACTACGCGAGACACCTTCTAGATGGTGGACTGCGCATAAGCAGACACTGACCACATGGGATCAGTGCAGAATCAAGATGCAGATCAGGTTTGCTGACAAGGTTACACTACCCTTTGAGAAATACAATGGAAAGACAGATCCAAGGGAGCATATTGAGATCTGTTCACAAGCATGGTAGGAGAGACCACAGACAGAATGGGTGCATCTGTTTGTGCACACATTGGAGGCAAAGATTCCAAAGAAATGGTACTTGGATATGGAATTGCGCAAGGAAACTACAGATTGGCCTACCCTAACTGTGAACTTCCAGAAGAGCTTTAGTTTTGAAGACGAGAGTCCTACCATAAATGATGCTTTGTAGATTATTAAGGAAATAATATTTAGACCTGAAAGCACACATAAAAACATGACATTAGAGGAATTATTTGGAGCTAGCAGCATACCTGCAAGCCTACAGCCAGAATGGAAGGAATGGGTAGAGCATGCCATGGATTGTTATAATCTAGTAGAAGAGGTTGAAGATAAAGAAGAAAATGACGAGGATGACCCATGCAACATAAACATGCTTGAGTCAGAAGGAGTACGCGACGTAGAGGGACCTCCGCTGGAAATCCCAGACATGAGTGGACCTGTGAAAACAAGGAAAGTGAACATTGGCACCAGCGAAGAGCTGAAGTTCGCAAGTATTGGAGACTACTGGGACGGTCAGACTGTCGCGGAGATCGCAGACCTGTTACATGAGTACTTGGATTTATTCCTGACAAAGTTTACATAAATGAAAGGTATTCTGGGCGATTAGGGGTTATGAAGATACCTCTTAAGCCAAGTGCGAAGCCTATTAAGGAAAGGCCCTATAGATTGAACCTGTGATACAAAGAATGAGTCAAGGCAGAGCTCGATAAAATGCATGACGCGGGGATCATCGAGCTGATCGAGGAGTCAGAATGGATAAGCCCTATGGTTTTCCAAGATAAGAAGACAAAAGGAAAGATCAGGATCTACGTGGATCTCAAAAAATTGAATGATGCTTTGATGCATGACCCATTTCCTACTCCCTTCACCGATGAGGTGCTCGATAATGTTGGAGGAAATGAGGCATATTCCTTTACTGATGGATTCTTGAGATATCATCAGATAAGAATTGATCCAGCAGATAGGCACAAGACAATGTTTGCCACTAAATGGGGGTCGTTCTAGTACACAGTAATGCCATTTAGCCTGAAGAATGCACCTGCCATATTTTCCAAAGTTGTGGTCGCAAAATTTAAATATTTCATGTATAAGTTCTTAGAAGCTTATTTTGATGATTGGACAGTATTTGGGTTGCTGAAGGACCATTGCGAAAATCTTAGATTGATGCTAGAAAAATGCAAACAGCATCAAATGTCGCTAAACTTGAAGAAGTGTATCTTTTGTGTACCCTATGGAATTTTGTTGGGACACATTATGTGCAAACAGGGCTTGATGGTTGATCCTGTGAAGATCGCAGTTATTGTAAACTTACGAACACCGAATTCAGTCAAGTAGTTGTGCACCACATTGGGGCATACAGGTTACTACAAGAAGTTCATAAAGGGTTATGCGCAGATAACCATGCCAATGGAGAAGTTGTTGAAGAAAAACGCGCAATTCATCTCGAATGCAGAATGTGAACAAGGGTTTGACACATTAAAAGAGAAAATGGTAACTGCACCAATCCTAGTTTTTCCCGACTAGGAGAAGCCATTCCATGTCCATGTCAATGCTTCATGTATAGCATTGAGCGTTGTGCTAGCTCAGCCAAGAGAGGGAGGTATTGACCATCCCATTGCATTTTCTAGCAGGAAGCTCTCATCTGCAGAAACGAATTATACCACCGCCGAGAGAGAAGGCCTAGCTATGATATACACACTGCAGAAATTCAGGCACTATCTGCTTGGTGCGCACTTCTCTATGTTCACTGACCATTCTACTTTGAAATACCTGGTCAACAAGCTAGTGTTAGGGGGGAGAATCTACAGATGGTTGTTTCTCTTTCAGGAGTATGACTTTGAAATAGTGGTTAAACCTGGAAGATTGAACTTAGGACCTGATCATTTGTCAAGGATCGAGTCAGGAGAAGAACCTACAAACCTTGAAGACAATCTGCCTAATGCGCAGTTGTTTTCTATTCAGATTGTTGACGACTACTATAAAGATATCATAGACTTATTGACTACTAGTTTGGCACCCATAGAGTTTACTATGCAGTAGAAGAAGCAACTCGTAGTAAGAGCAGCAAACTTCACCATAATTCTAGGTAAGTTATACAAATTAGGACCAGATGAAGTACTGCGCAGGTGTGTTCTAGAACACAAGAAGCCATTTATATTGGCGGATGCACATTCAAGGGTAGCAGGAAGTAACTACGTAGGAAGAGCCACTGTACAAAAGATATTGTGGGTAGGGCTATGGTGGCCTATGATTCACAAAGACGCAAAGGAACATTGCCAGAGCTACGATGTCTATCAGAGGACAGGAAGACCATCACGTAGGGACAAAATGCCACTGAATCCGTAATTGACCCTTCAGGCCTTTGATAAATGGGCCATTGATTTCGTGGGACCTATAAACCCACCAAGAAAATGGACTAGCGCGAGATACATCATCACTGCCATCGATTATCTCACCAGATGGGCAGAAGCAAATCTAATAAAAGACTGTAGCATAGGTACTTCCGCGCAATTCATATTTGAATACATCCTCACAAGGTTTGGATTCCCGAAGATCTTGATGAGTGACCAGGGAACTCACTTTTTGAATAGAATGATTGAAGCACTAACTTAAGAGTTTCATATTCACCACCAAAGAAGTACACCATACCATCCGCAAGCAAATGGAACTATGGAAGATTTCAATAAAGTGTTGGAGCATGCACTCACTAAGGTATGCAATATGAATCGGGATGACTGGGACTTGTGCATTCTAGCTATATTATGGGCATACATGACCACATGCAAGAAATTAACAGGCCACACCCCTTTTAGGTTGGCCTATGGATAGGAAGCAATAATGCCGATCGAATACATTGTTCCCAACATAAGGATAGCTACGTTTACAGGCATGGAAGACCAAGAGGCACTAGAAGAAAGACTTATACACTTGGTTGGGTTGGAGGAAGATCACTTCATCGCAGGCTTTCACTAGCAAGTGCAGAAAGATAGAGAAAAAGCATGGCATGATCGCCATATCAAGAACAAGTCTTTTCAGGTAGGTGATCTAGTCCTCCTGTATGATAGCAAATTTATGAAGTTTCCTGGAAATTTTAAAATGCATTGGCTTGGTCCATATACTATTGTGCATGTTACTAACAGTGGCACAACTCAGTTAGCCACATTAGCAGGAGACATTTTACTTGGATTAGTCAATGGAAGTAGGATAAAACCATACCGGGATAGCCCTGTTCATTTTCGAGCATTAATTCAATTTACTCTAGGATCTTTACTGAGAGAATAACATATATAGTATATCAATGCATATCAATCATAGCAAACATATCAATCATCATAAGATGCAAACATAAGAGATAATAGACACATAGAGTTTCCATGGGGAAAAACCTAAGGTGAAAAACCCCACAACTTCCTCAGAGATAGATAGAGCAATGATACAACCAAAGTACAAGCCAAGTACATAGAGATAGTCTCCTCCTAGCAGCTGATCCTCCTCCTCACATGTGCACCACTTTCCGAGTGATGGATAAGTGAGCAATGAAGTGATCAAAATAAAGATCTCTCGATCTCTATTTATACTTGTCCTGACTGCCCAATAAACTTATGGGTTCGACTTGTCTAGCTTAGCATAATAACCCAAGGTTAACTTAATCAGGACCGACCCCACACATGGTGGTCTAATAACCCATTGGAAAGTTAAGACACTTGCGACACTTGTTAATACAAATGAAGACACTTCCTTATAGAGGAATAACACATCTCTATAGGAGTACAATATACATAAATGAAATACATAGGTGAAATACATTCCGAAGTTACATATGCATCAACACTCCCTCTTAACTAGGAAGGTATTTCTCGACACAAGTCTGCTAGCACAAGTCTTCTTCTCTGGATCATCATCAGTGAATCACCGTCCTTGAATCATCGTCATCATCACGGCTGCTGCTATCTTAATCAATCTCTGAATCTACTCGTCATAGGAGGTTCTATAGAGCCAGTCCTTTTTCATACTGGATGTAGGCCCACCACCTATAGGTCTTCATCATCACTGGCCATACTATGGAATCTTCAGAACTTATTACGTCCATCAACAAAACCTTGAAAGATCATCCCAGGCCTTTTACGAGCACACGGCTCAACCTATCGGATCTCCCAGGATCTTTTAAATGTGACTGTCACAAAACCTTAAAAGGGTCTCTTGCCAAGCAAGAACCCTAAAGAGCATCTGAGGCCTTTTACATGACTAGCACAACCTGTCCAGATCTCCAGGTCTAATTACATGTGACCCCTACAACCAAACCTTAAAAGGGTGTCTTTCCAAGCAAGAACTCTAAAGAGCATCTGAGGCCTTTTTCATCCTGTCCAGATCTCCAGGTCTGATTACATGTGGTCCCCACAAAACCTTAAAAGAGTGTCTTGCCAAACAAGAACTCTAAAGAGCATCTGAGGCATTTTTCATCCTGTCCAGATCTCCAGGTCTGATTACATGTGGTCTAGAAAAACCTCTAAAGAGTGTCTTGCCAAGCAAGAACTCTAAAGAGCATCTGAGGCCTTTTACATGACTAGCACAACCTGTCCAAATCTCCAGGTCTGATTACATGGTACTCCTACAAAACCTGTCCAAGGCCCCAGAGTATCAACCTGATACTCACCATACATCATCCTAATGTACACATGATCATCCTGATCATCAACACTGCATCGTCCTGATGCATGTCATCTGGAGCAACATCCTGAAGCTCGTCATCCATGATCAGGAACCTGATGCATACACAGTATCTGCTTGATACATATCATCATACATGATCCACCTGATCATACCTGATCATACAATGTATCCACCTGATACATCTACAAATATATACACATGATCTAACTGATCATATCCAACATCCAACATGATGTGTGCATACATATACACATAAATGATCCAACTGATCATATCCAGCATCCAACATGATGTGTACATACATATAAATGATCCAACTGATCATATCCAGCATCCAACATGATGTGTACATACATATAAATGATCCAACTGATCATATCCAGCATCCAACATGATGTGTACATACATATAAATGATCCAACTGATCATATCCAGCATCCAACACATATATATAAATTATCCACTGATTATATCCAACATCCAACATGATGCATACATATAAATGATCCACTGATCATATCCAACATCCAACATGATGCATACATACATAGAGCAGTAACTGGAGCATCGTCATGATGCTCATCATCCAGCGCTTACATCCACATCCATGGGAAGGATCCTCCTCTCACCATGCTTGGAATGGCTCCAAAAAATGTCTCCATCACTTCTTCCTCGAAGTTTCGTCAATCTGAAGAACACCAAGCCTCTCTATGAAGTACTTGAACTTCACTTTGGCTAGTGGTTTTGTCAGCACATCTGCAACCCGCTCATCCGTCGCAACATACAAGAGCTTCATTGCTCCTCTCTGCACCATATCCCTGATATAGTGATATTTGATCAAAATGTGTTTTGACCTGTCATGTAACACCGGGTTCTAAGACAGCTTCACACAACTCTGGTTGTCACAAAAGATACCAGTAGCCTCCAGCGGAAGATCAAATAACTCAAATAGTAGCTTCCGGAGCCATACTGCCTCACAACTAGCTAAACATGTTGCAACATACTCTGCCTCAGTTGTACTCAATGCTACGTGGGACTGCTTCCTGCTAAACCAAGAGATCACACCTGATCCCATAGTGAAGTAGCACCCATAAGTGCTCTTCCTATATACAGCATTTCCTTCCCAATATGAATCAACATAACCCTGCGGGTTAAATTTTTGATTCGCATCATACTTGAGCCCATAATTAACTATACCCTTCAGATACCTCAGAATATGCTTTACAACAACTAGGTCAACACCTCTCGGATCCCTCAGAAACTGGTTCAATGTGTTCACTGCAAAGCAAATATCTGGCCTTGTGTTTGTCAGGTACATCAAGGACCCAATCATCTGACGATACACAGTAACATCAACTGGCTCAGAAGAAGCATCACATAGAAGCTTCAGGCTCAATTCCATAGGTGTGGCCATGGCCTTGCAATCCATCATCCTGAACCTCTTCAGGATCTTTACTGCATACTTTCCTTGTTCAAGGAAGATCCCATCTGCACTCTACCACACCTCCATACCTAGAAAATAGTGCATCATCCCCAAGTCCTTCATCTCGAACTAGGAAGCAAGCTTCCTCTTGGTATCAGCAATCAATCTATCATCACCTGTAACAAACAGGTCATCCACCTACAGGAGTAGTATCACAGGATTTCCTTCCTCAACCTTGTAGTAAAGGTTGGAATCCGCTGTACTCTTGGTAAAGCCCAAACTAGATAGAAAATTGTCCATCCTACCATGCCAAGTCCTAGGAGATTCCTTCAAGCCATACAAGGCTTTCTTTAACCTACACACATATGACTTCCTGTCATGTGTCTCAAAACCAAGTGGCTGCTCCACATACACTTCCTCCTCGACTACACCATTCAAGAAGGCTGTCTTGACGTCCATCTAGTGTATCTTCCATTTCATCACTACAGCCAGAGCAAGTACTGATCTAATGGAATTGTATCTGGCTACAGGAGCAAAAGTTTCTTCATAGTCAATTCCTTCTTTCTGGGAGAAGCCACGAGCTACAAATATCGCTTTGTATTTCTCTATGCTGCCATCTGCAGCATGTTTGATCTTGTAGATCCATTTGGAAGTCACAATGGACTTCCCTTTAGGTCTTGAGACAACATCCCAAACATCATTCTTCATTATTGATTGGTATTCCTTGACCATGGCATTCTTCCATTCTTTCTTTTTCCCTGCCTCTTCATAACAAGAAGCTTCTTTCTTCATGATATCACAAAGTAAAGAAACATAGCTGGTATGTGATCTAGTCCTCTTATTTGCTCTGTGTTCTTCTTCTCGAATGCCATACCTTTCTGCATCTTGAATGAGATCTCTAGCCCATGCAGGTTTCCTCTTGTGAGAGTCCTTCTCTTGAGGTGGATCTACAGGTTCTTGCGGATCTTCAATTTCACGATCAGCATCTGAAAATGCTTTAGTCATGGTAGTATCTTGAAATCTGGTTTCCTTTGGTTCTTCATGATCTTCGACAGGTGTCTTCCTTGATTTGATGAATGCTGAGTTCTCATCAAATGTTACATCCCTGCTGACATCAATCTTCTTGAACCCTGGAAAATATATTCTGTAAGCCTTCGAGCTTTCACTGTAACCCACAAAGATACCCTTATTTCCTGATGGATCTACCTTAGTCCTATTTTCCTTTGGGACATGAGTATATACTGGACAACCAAATATCACGAGATGGCTAACTTCAGGTCTCTTACGAGATAAGACCTCTTATGGTGTCTTGTTGTCCAATATCTTGTGAGGTGTTCTGTTCTGCACATACACAGTTGTCCTAGTTGTTTCTGCCCATAGATGCATAGGCAGATCCTGGTCATGCAGCATTGCCCATGCTGCTTCCATGATTGTTCTATTCTTTCTTTCTGCAACTCCATTCTATTGGGGATTGTAGAGAGCAGTCAACTCCCTCTTAATTCCTGAATCACTACATAGTTTCTTGAAATCACCTGAAGTGAATTCACCACCATTATCGGATCTGAATATCTTTATCTTCTTGTTAGTTTGATTTTCCATCAAGGTTTTGAATTCCTTGAACTTATCAAATACTTCATCTTTGTTTTTCAAGAATTATACCCAAGTCTTCCTGGAGAAATCATCAATGAAAGAGACATATTAAGCATACCCACTCAGAGAACTAGATGACATCGGACCGCATACATCAGAGTGGATGATTTCCAAGATTCCTTTTCCCTTGCTTTTACTGCTTGGAAATGCCTTCTTTATGTTCTTTCCTTTTGCACATCCTTTGCAAATACCTTCATGGTTGGTCTTGATTTCAGGAAGACCCTCTACAACTTTGCTTGCAATTGGTAGTGCTCTATAGTGTAGATGAGCAAGCCTTCTATGCCAAAGTTCACTTGGCTACATGGATTCATGTACCATGGCATGTTCAGGTTGTCCCTTCAATTTATACAATCCTCCCTCTTGCTCTCCAATCACCACTACATCATCAATAGTTTTACCTTTTGGCCACATTAGGACTTTGCCATCTACAATGGAAATCGTCATGCCCTTTGCATCTAATGCAGAGATGGAGAGTAGGTTCTTCTTGAGCCCAAGTACAAATGACACATATTTCATCTTCAAATACTTTCCAGAGTCTAGGTTGTAGGAGGCTTCACCACTTCCTTTGATAGGGTATTGATAATCATCCCCAAGTTTCACCTTATGGGGTGATTCATGTTCAAATAAATTTACAAAATATTCTTTAAACCGAGTCATGTGTTTAGAAGCCCCACTGTCAAATAACCAATCATTACAACCATGAGAAATAGTACGTGTGAGAGCAAAGATTAGAACATACTCTTCTTCGCTTGGTGAGTTATCATCATCACTTTCTTCTCTAGCCTTTTTGGGAGGTTCATCATTCTCAACAGCATGAGCATGATATATCTTCTTGTTTCCCTTCTTTTTGTTGTTTTTGGAACACTTTTTGTTCTTGGGACAATCTATAGCAAAGTGTCCCTTCTCATTATAGGTGAAGCATCTCAGATCCTTCTTACCCTTTTGGTGGTAGTGAAAATATTTATTGGGATGAGATTGCTCTTTCTTCGGTTTGTTCCTTTTGGTGTGAGCGGTGAGAGCTTGGTCTTCATTTCCCATCTTTTCTTCTCGAGCCACAAGCCTAGCTTCTTCTTGAGAACATTCTTCCCGCAGTCTGTTGAAGGAGATCAACTTCCTTCTTGCAAAAATTCCTTGAATAAAGGAATCCCATGACCTAGGTAGGCCATTCAGAGTGGTCATGACAACTTTACCATTCTCCACCATTTCATCCACCACTTCTAGTTGTTCCTTGATCTGAGAGACCCTAGAAAAATAAGATTGAATGGTTTCTCCATTCTGAAACTTTACCCCTTTCAATTGGTTCTTCAGGGTCATCTTCTGATTTATATTCTTCCCTTCAAATAGCTTGGTCAGGGAATCAAACATCTCTTTGGGTGTCTTTAGAGATGACACATGTGGGATGAGATGGTACTTGATAGAATCAACAATGATCCTCTTTTCCTTGACCAAGTTCTTCTTTTGGAGGGCTTTAGCCTCTTCTTCCTCTGGGACAGGGACCTCTTCCCTTATGTAAGTGTACAACTCATTTTCTTCTAGGATTAACCTAATCATATACTTCCATGCTCGGAATTTATCAGCCCCTTCAAGATTATCCTCAAGCTTGGTGTGGTGAGAGATCTTAAAGAGTACTACAAATGGAAATAGAAAAGATTTAGGTCTTACCACTTGTTTTGTTGAAAACTGGATCTGGTCGTGGATTAGGGTTTGTTAGAGAAACCCTAAAAATTCAAAATGTGAATTTCAACTTTTTGAAAGGATAGAAAGATGCACCTTGATGAGCGAATCATTCTGGTGTATTCAGAATTTGAGATCTGCAAAGCTTCACCCTTCAGAAATGCCTTTTAGTCTTCCTCGGTTCACTGCGGAGGACCTTGAATTAGAGTTTGAGTTTCCTAGAGCTTCACCCAACCAAAAATATCGATCCAAAGCTCTAAACTTCAATTTTTCCAAGGAGCTTCCAGATATGTCTTCAGATTTCATAAATTCCTATTTTTGTGGAAACCCTAATTTTTAGGGCCAAAACTGAAAGTGCTCAGAACTGAATTCTGATTGAACAGAAAGATTCACCTTACTGACGAGTGTTAATCTATCATATTTCTTTTCCAAACTCTATGGAGAGAAACCCAATAAACAAGAAACCCTATTTTCTGCCACTACACAATGTCTTCTTCTCAGGTTAGCTATGATACCATGTTAATTTTCAAGAATTAATTCAATATACTCTAGGATCTTTACTGAGAGAATAACATGTACAGTATATCAATGCATATCAATCATCATAAGATGCAAACATAAGAGACAATAGACACATAGAGTTTCCGTGGGGAAAACCCTAAGGTGAAAAACCCCACAACTTCCTCAGAGATAGATAGAGCAATGATACAACCAAAGTACAAGCCAAGTACACAGAGATAGTCTCGTCCTAGCAGCTGATCCTCCTCCTCACTTGTGCACCACTTTTCGAGAGATGGATAAGTGAGTAATGAAGTGATCAAAATAGAGATCTCCCGATCTCTATTTATACTTGTCCTGACTGCCAACTTGGGGCCAACTTGTCTAGCTTAGCATAATAACCCAAGGTTAACTTAATCAGGGCCGACCCCACACATGGTGGTCTAATAACCCATTGGCAAGTTACGACACTTGTGACACCTGTCAATACAAATGATGACACTTCTTATAGAGGAATAACACATCTCTATCGGAGTACAATATACATAAATGAAATAAATAGGTGAAATACATTCCAAAGTTACATATACATCAACAAGCCCTACCTCGCAGCATCCTCTATGAAAAAAAACAAAAAAAGAGAGAAAAAGAGAAAGAAAAGGAGAACCTCACAACTCAAAGATTAGAAAGGTAGCTACGCCACCCAACGAAGGAAAATAATGTACAAACCTCGCAGCTGAGAACCGCGCAGTGTGAAACTGGAGAGGTAGCTGCGCTGGTCAAAAGGAAAAGGACGACTATGGACTATGGGTAGCTATGATGGAAGGCATAAACCGTAGCGCAGCTGCACAGTTGAAGACACAAGGGAAATGGATGCCAACAACACAAACTGTCAGGACCGCCAACACATCATCACACTAGTAGGTGACCATGACAACTGTCGGTCGGCTTGTGAGCCGTTATTCAAAAAAGGGAGGCACTGACATGATCCTACATTAAAGGAATATCATATCTGTTTGGGCATAGTAAAAACTGAAATGATTGAGATCATAACGAGATCCGGGCAACGTACTTGACATTTAATTGTCTGCTAGGCTGTCATACGGCTTCCAGTACCGTTACACCTCAGCATTTAAGGAAAGTTAATCTGACTTGACATATTTTAGAGTGGAAAAGATCAAGATGCCAGCGAGATCTCATCCAACACACCTAGCACTTAATGCCTGGCCTAGCCATTCTCGGTACATTCAATGTCACATAAGGTGCAAATCCAACCAATATTTTGCAAACGGATGCAAAATTAAATCTCTAAGTTAAACAACAAAGGAAAATCGTCGAGTAAAGGCTCTATAAATATCGGCCAACTCTTCCTTATGCATTTTACCGTGAGTTTGAAATTTTACTGACTGTGAAGATTGTAAGCACTTAGAAACCAGTGTTAATTTTTTGATAAATGCATTCAAACATTATCTAGGATCCTACTAAGAGAATAAAAAGCACAGCATAACAAACATAAACACAAGAGACACAGAGTTTCCTCGGGGAAAACCAAGAAGTTGAAAAACCCTGCAACTTCATCAGAGATAGAATAAGCCACAACACAAGATCACAATGATCAAACCCAAGATGGATAACTCTAGCAGCTACTCCTCCTCCACTTGTGCGCACTCCTCTCTCAACTAATGCAAGTTGGATGAGTGAGTGAATGAATAGAATGAGCTATTTATACACTGAGTTGACCTACCAATAGACTAAGAGGTCTGACCTCCCACAAAGGTCTAATAACCCAACCACATAACTCCACTAGGGCCGACCCCACACTGGTGGTCTAATAACCCATCAAATATAAGTTGTGACACTTTCAACACATGCGACACTTGCGACACTTACAAATACCAATGATGACACTTCTGATTGGAGGAATAATACATCTCCATCATACATATAACAAAGTACAAGTGTAATACATAGAATAATATCTTCCAAAGTTACAAATACATCAACACTCTCTCTTAACTAGGAAGGTATTCTCTAGACTCAGGTCATCAATACATATCGCCACAAGTCTTCAATTCTAGAGCTGTACATCGTCACTGGATCATGGAGCATCATCATCACTGTTGTTGTACTCGTCATCTCGATCACTAGGCTATCTCTCAATTTTTCTCGTCATAGGAAGTTCTACAGAGCCATCCCTTTTTCATGCTAATTGTAGGCATAGCCTCCTGTAGGTCTTCATCATCTCTACGAGCGGCCATCCGGTGGAATCTCAGGACTGATTACGTGCATCAAAAAAACCTAGCAAGAGCATCCTAGGACTGATTACGTGCCCAGCACAACCTGCAAGATCTCTCAGGGATCTATTACATGTGACCTCGCAAAACTTAGCAAGAGCATCCCACGACTGATTACGTGCCCATCACAACCTACAAGATATCCCAGGACTGATTACATGCCTAGCACAACCTGCAAGACCTCCCAGGGAGCTATTATATGGTTCCAAGCAAAACCTAGAAAGAGCATCCCAGGACTAATTACGTGCCCAACACAACTTGCAGGATCTCCTAGGGTGAAATTACATGCCACGGACAAAACCTTGAAAGAGCATTTGCCAGATCTCCCAGGGAGCTATTATATGCCATAGGAAAAACCTAGCAAGAGTATCTTCAAACCTCCCAGGGTGCTATTATATGTCCCTCTAAGAAAAAACCTAGCAAGAGCATTTTCCAGATCTCCTAGGGAGCTATTATATGCCATAGGAAAAACCTATCCAAAGTATCTACAAATATCCTAGGGCGATATTATATGCTTATCCCCACAACTTTTTCACGGCCACGGAGTATCATCCTGATAATCATGATCCACCTGATCATCCTCGCCCGAAGCATCATCCTGATGCTCATGATCACACTGATCATCATCATATAGTACATCATCCTGATGTACATCACCATGGTATGATCATCCTGATCATCGTCACAACATCGTCTTGATGCATATCATCATCGCATGATCATCCTTGATCATCAACATAGTATCGTCCTGATGCATATCATCTGTTAGCACTTAGATTTTATTCCGGTTGTAAGAAAATAAGACCTAAGGTAACCTATTTCAAACCAAGCTTTAGGTAGAAAAACTAGCCATTTTCTCTACCAGAGAGGGCTCTCTCTTGATATATATGTGAAGGCTAAAATATACAAAAGTTCTCTTGAAATTTCTCGAAAAATATTTTCTGGTCGAAAAGGTAAACAAGAAACATTGGGCATGGAGTCGAAGCTTTCAAAGTATAATAAACTAGTAAGAGACTTTCACCATACAAATTTACACAGAGGCAAGATAGTAATCATATTACAGTCAATTTGATTTTTCAGGTGACATAGAAAGAAATAAAGACATTCCATCAACAACAGGCATCTATACAGGATGAATCTATTGTCAACTTTGGAGAATATAATGGATATTTAAATGCAAATAAAATGAGGCATAACCAGTATGAATCTCAAGTTATTTCAAGTGCTCATTTAAATATGGAAGAAAAACACTATGGGAGATATAACAAAGAAAGTAAACATGCACATATAAGGATAAGGAGAATAACAGACTGTAAAACTGATTAACTCATGAATCTCTGATATCAAAAGATAGGTAGCATCACTGTACTACTTTTATTTCTCAAAAAATAAACTTCAAAACATACTTGTTTCTCAAAAAATTTCCAACCCCTTCAACAATGACTCTCATTGTTTTTATACAAAATTTTTAGGAGAAGCTCCACATAACTGCTTCTTCTAACTAATAATTAAAAATGTTTAACTTAAAAGATAATTGTCTTCGAGCAACCCATAACTATTTTTCAAATAATATTACAAATTTAAAATAAAATGTCTTTTTGCCACTTGGCAAAACTTCTTGAGTATCATTCTTTCGCCATATGGCGAGAGTTTTGAGTGCATCTAGGTATGAACAGAATATTTGGTCTTTCCATACTTCTCCACATAATTCCACTGGTCAACCGTGGGTAAGTCATAATTGGTCATTTCCTTCACCAAGACTCGCATCTCAATATGACCTGCATAAGAAACAGGAAGAAGGTTTGCACAAGTTGAAGTTAGCATATTTAAGATTTCAAATTCCCCTGACATTTTCTCCATTAAAATTTTTAATGTGAGCATATGATCTAGCTGCTGGAAATTTCTGTGATCCATCCTGATATCAAACAGTAATCTTTTATATTCATTTGGAGGAATTAATTCATTCTTTTCGTTCCAGAAAGCTGGGAATCCCTTATTCACTAACTTTTCAAATTGTTTTTTGAACTTGATTACTTCTTCCCTTATTTCTCCTGCTTTAGCCTCGACATTCTCAACATGTGAGTATTTCCCCAAGATCCTTCTAGCCCAAGTGATGACAGAAATTCTGTTTTTTATATTCATGGCTGTCAGGTCTACCTCAGATAGACTGTTTAAAAATGTTATTGCTCTCTGGGCTATTTCTTTCGGCTTTCTATTTAGGCTCTCCCTGACTGCTCGACAACTTTCGAAGGCATCTTTGGCTACCTTTTCTTTAATTCTTATGTAATCCAGATATGGCCTAAGTTTTTCAACCTCTTTAATGATCTGGTCCCACACCATATGCTTACACCCCTGCATAGCAGCTTGACCTGTTACATGAGCTGCTAATCCCTTATTATTATTGCTCAATTCCTGATTTTTTGCCTGCAAAGTTTTTATTTTTTTCTCTTTTACTTCATTTTCTTCTTTCAATTTCTGTACTTCTGTCTTTAACAATTTGATTTCATTATCTTTTAAACTTATTTGTGACATTGCCTGTAAAATTCCATCTACACCTGTCTTATCCTCTTCTGAGCCTGTCTATACTTGCTACTGACTATTCTCTGCTAATTGTTTTCTTGCTGTTGCCAACTGTTCTTCTAAAATGAACCTTTCTTTTTCCCAATAATCCTTTTCGTCAGAAAGCTTTAACATTTTAGCAGTGACATCATTGACTTCGTTAGATAGTTCTTCTTTCTCTTTTTCTAATACTGTCAATTCTACGCCTTGAATAAGTACAGTGTCTGGGATTTTTAATTTTCGTCTCAATGTTAAAATCACATCTTCCTTCTCCTTGAGCAGTTTTGTGGCTGCATCTCCATCTTTATTAGTCAAATCCGTTTGCAATTTCTTAATTTGCTGTTGTCGAGACTTATTCTCCGCCTTTTCCTGTCTCAACTGATTATTTAATTTGTCTACTGAATTCTTCAGTTTGTCTACTCTCAATATGGCCCCCAAATAGTCTGAGTATATGACTTCTCCAGTTTGTCTATGTAACAAAATTTTATCAGGGGCATTTACTTTCGACAAGTCTATCTTCATCTCTGAGATCTTGTTTTTTGTTACAACTGAAAATTTCAAAGAATTTTCTTTGATGTTTCCGCTGGTAAATAAGCTCACCTCATTATTAGATATATTCCTGACCTTCGGAAACAATTGACTTGTTTGTTTCGTGGATTCCTGTTTATTTTTACTATGCTCATCAAATACGTCCATGATATTTCTGGGTCTATTTACATCACCCCCTACAGGGGTTTCTTCAATGTTGTATTCCTTCACTGTAACCTCTGGTATTTCATCTTCTGTCGCTTTTGCTTCTTCTGAAATTGTTGTCAACTCTTGTGACTCATCGGTTTTCAATCTTTTTCCTTTTTACGTCTCTTCATCATCAATGATCATAATGTCCTGTATAGGTCTTTTGGACCCCACTAATGCAGTATTTATTTCGCTTTCTGTCTCCGCCGTTGCTTCTACCAATGACATTTCTTTGTCGGACGTGTCCGAAATAATTTCTTCTTTGTATTCGAGCCAGTTGGCTCTGTCCGCCATCCCTTCAACAATCTGATGATTCAGAGCCTTGATACGATGCTCAATTCTTCGTTTGGATATGATATTTAATGGGTCATACTCCATAGCTGCATCTGTCTCAAAATTCATGTCTTTTAACAACTTCTCTATATATACAGCAGCGTTCTTATTCTTTATTGTGAACGGACCTAATGTGAAAAGATATTTAATGTCCATTGCTTGTCTGTGAACTAAAAAATTATTATCTTCTACAATCAACTTCTGTCTTAAGAATTCCAAGGCAAAAATTCTCAAAGTGAGGAAGGCTGGTAACACATAGGGTTTATGTCTGAATCCATACAATCTAACTACTGTGGTATCTTTTGATAAAAACCAATCCCCTGTAGCATATTCTGTATTCAATTGCATGGATACCTGCATTTCTGGCAGTACTCTAGGCAGATTTTTTCCGAAAATCATCCTAAAAATCGCTGAGAGCATGTAGTTGATAAAATTGAACATATTATTTTCCAGTGTAGTCATGAAAACAATTTCTGGGAACTGCAATTCTTCCTGACTGGATACCATAATCATTCTCATTAAAAAGGCCTGAAACCTGAAATGTCGGTGGGTGGAAAAATTGACCATCTGGTCATGAATCCTTTCTGCTATGAATGCTTCAAAATTAAGTCGGGGAATTTGACTTTCGTCAATCCCCGACTGGACTATACTTATTCTGTACAACAGACTCAATTGAAACTCAGTTATATACAAATCCGTATCTAACCCTAAAACTACGGCCAACAGTGTCAAGACCAACTGAGTATTTTCATTAAAAAGACTGATATCTAAAGGGTAAGGGAGTTCCGAAATGCTAGTCTCTGGTCTGAGACACGTCGACAAAAACATTTCCCTATCACTCTGAGAAGCATGATGATAATTTTCAATAATTGAGACCTCAGAAAAAACCTCAGGGTCCAGGATTTGACGCAAATCTACTTCTAGGGCTCTAATCAATTCGGCTGGCTTGATTTCGCAAATGACTCTGGTTTTCTGGCTGTTTAAAACGACTCTTTCTTCCTGGGAGTAATTTTTGGCACACCAAGAGATGAATTCTGGGAAAACAGGAAATTGGTCTGGGCAAAAAGCTATCAGAGACGACTGGTGAACCCTATGGGGGTCTATACCCTCTTTTAATAACTCAGACAACCTAATTTTTACATCGGAGACCGGAAACCTAATTAGGGTATCGTAAACATCTTCATCTCGGTCTTCTAGGGCATCTTTTGACCTAAAAACGTCTATATCTTGCATTGTCTCCATTTAAACGCTTCTTTTAAACAAAATTCCGTTTAAAAAGTGTGACAGGTCACCAGACCCTACCTATAAGTGCTCGCTTTTCGCCTTCTGTCGCAATCGCCAGCTTCCACCGGTCCTCGGAGCTCTCCAGGATAACGACACATGCAAAATGTCGTTATGTGGAGCCCTTTTCTTTTTTATATAATCCTTTTTAAATTAACCTCCTTGCACCTTTATGAACGCGGGTCATATCCAACCGTTGAATCTTCGAGGCTTTGTTTTGGGCCGTCAGATCTCGTCTCCCTTTATTCCAATGGTGGTATCCATGATCGAAAAGGCTGTTTCCTTTTCCGGTTTGCTTCCCGCGCGGATACACCACCTGTTGACACCTGTTATGGTGGTTTATTCTCCGCGACCGCTTTTCCTTATATCCTGTGTGCATGTTCCTGGCCGCGGATGAAACGTTGGTCGTTGATTTTATTTAGGTATGTATCAGCCCTCCGATCATTACAAAGTATAATGCCTCGTGCCATGGCCCTACCAAACCATTTCCTGTTCGCCACGTGTTAGGCCCCACCTTGCCACATAATGTATCCCTCCGTATTTTCATAATGGGTGGTTCCGCCCGGCGCTATGGTGGTTTCCAATACCACTTTATCCATACGCGGATGAATGAACATCGGACACGTGCCCTGGTGGTGTTATGTCCGCTACCGCCCACCGTTGCTTGTTGACGATCACTTTGGCGACGCGGGGGTGATATTAGCCATAGATCTTGATCTATATAATCTCCACCGGTGGAACTTGACCGGGGTTTAACCCTTACCTATATTTGCAAGCGGACTTTATAAATATGGGTTTTTTATCCTATACTTTTATATAAAAACCTTCAATTCAACCCTTTTTGTGATGAGTTTTTCTCTTAGGACCTTTTAGCAAAAAATTTTAGGTTTCCTCGGACCTGGTGTCAACATCATCATTTCATGATTATCCTTGATCATCGGCACAGCATCGTCTTGATGCATATCATCTGGAGCATCGTCCTAATGCTCACCACACATGATCATCCTGATCATCATACATAGCAGTAACTCGAGCATCATCCTGATGCTCATCACACAATGCTTACATCCACATCCAAGGGAGGATCCTCCTACCACCATGCTTGGAATGGCTCCTGCAAATGTGTCCCATCACTTATTCCTCAAAGTATATTCTATCTAAAGAACACCAAGCCTCTCTTTGAAGTACTCAAACTTCACTCTAGCTAATGGTTTGGTCAACACATCTACAATCTGCTCATCTGTCGCAACATACTAGAGCTTCATTGCTCCTCTCTGCACCATATACCTAATATCGTGATACTTGATCTCAATGTACTTCGACCTATCATGGAACATCGGGTTCTCTGATAACTTCACAGAACTCTGGTTGTCATAATAGATACAGGTAGCATCCAACTAGAGATCAAATAAATTAGACAGTAGCTTCCTTAGCCATACTTCCTCACAACTAGCCGAACAAGCTGCGACATACTCTACTTCGGCTATACTTAGTGCTATGCAGGATTACTTCCTACTAAACCAAGACATCACACCTGATCCTATACTAAAGCAGCACCATGAAGTGCTCTTCCTATCCGCAGCACTGCCTGTCCAATATGAATCAACATAACCCTCCAGGTTAAACTTTTGATTCACATCATACTTGAGCCCATAATGAATTGTACCCTTCAGGTACCTCAGAATATGCTTTACAGCAATCAGGTGAACATGTCTAGGATCTGTCAAAAACTGGCTCAAGGTGTTTACTGCAAAGAAAATATCAGGTCTCGTGTTCGTCAAGTACATTAAGGACCCAATCATATGATGATACATCGTGACATCAACCGAATCTGATGAAGCATCACTCAATAGCTTCAAGTTCGATGCCATAGGTGTGGCCATGGCCTTGCAGTCCATCATCCCAAACCGCTTCAGGATATCTACTGCATACTTCCCTTATCCATGGAATATTCCATCTACACTCTACCACACCTCCATACCTAGAAATTAATGCATCATACCCAAGTCCTTCTTCTCGAGCTCGGCAGCAAGCTTCCTCTTCGTGTTCGCAATCAATCTATCCTCTCCTGTTAAAAATAGGTCATCCACATACAATAGAAGTATCACTGAATTTCCTTCCTCAACCTTGTAGTAGAGGTTCATCCACATACAATAGAAGTATCACTGGATTGCCTTCCTCAACCTTGTAGTAAAGGTTGGAATCCGCTTTACTCTTAGTAAAGCATAAACTAGACAAGAAGTTGTTTATCCTGTCATACCATGTTCTAGGTGCTTGCTTCAATCCATACAAGGATTTCTTCAATCTACATACATACGAATCCCTGTCATGTGTCTCAAAACCAAGTGGCTGCTCCACATACACTTCCTCTTCGACTACACCATTCAAGAAATTTGTCTTGACATCCATCTGGTGTATCTTCCACTTCATCAATGCAGCCAGGGAAAGTACTATTCTGATGGAAGTGTATCTAGCTACAGGAGCAAAAGTCTCTTCATAATCTATCCCCTCTTTTTGGGAGAAGCCACGAGCTACAAATATTGCCTTGTATTTCTCTATGCTACCATTTGCAGCATGCTTGATCTTATAGATCCACTTGGAAGTCACAACAGACTTCCCTTCTGGTCTTGGGACCACATCCCAAACATAATTCTTCATGATTGACTGGTATTCCTTGACCATGGCACGCTTCCATTACTGTATCTCGGATCCTGGGAACTTTAGATTCTTCAATATCTTCAATAGATAGTTTTCTTTGAACTTCGTTTCTGGAACAAATGTTGTAGTCCTTCTTTTGTAGGTGATTGTACACGATCCTTCCTACAAGTCAAATTCAATTGCATGATTAGAAACTTCTCATAGTTTACAGATTAAAGTCTTACACATAAAGGCATATGTCATACAATCATGCAATTATCTTAGCCAATGCTTCAATACAAAATTTATCCATATCCTGTAACTTTCTAGATGCCTTCCATCTCTACCAGAACATTGTTAAGAGTGTGCACAACTCCCAACATGTCAGCAAAGAGGTTTCATTCTAGATAAGTAGTAATGGAATGTTGCATAGTACCATAGGCCACTTACCCATTACTTGCATATTAGTAGTATCTTGTGCATTAATGCAACGTTTCTAAAATGCATAATATACATCCTAAATCTAGAAACATAAGTATGTACATAACTGAACAACATTATTTAAGTAATCATATATACAGGAAATAACAATTTAAATACTTATCTTTGTTTGGTTGTTTAGTGGACTCCCTCTCAATCTTTTCTTTCTTGTAGGAACCACTAGACTCTCTGATAGTGTGCATCTTAACCAATGTTGAAAATGGATGAGAGGTTCTTCCTCTCTGTAACTCCATTCTGTTGTGGATTCTAAGAAGTAGTCAACTCCCTCTTAATCCCTGAATCACTACATAACTTCTTGAAGTCCCCTGAAGTGAATTCTCCACCATTTTCGGATTTAAAAGTCTTGATCTTCTTTTCAGTGTGGTTTTCTATCAAGGATTTGAATTCCTTGAATTTGTTGAATACTTCATCTTTGTTCTTCAAGAGATAAATCCAAGTCTTCCTAGAGAAATCATCAATGAAAGAAACATACCCACCCAGAGAACTAGATGACATCGGGCCGCATACATCGGAGTGGATGATTTCCAATATTCCTTTTTCCTTGATTTCACTACTTGGAAATTCCTTCTTTGTGTTCTTTTATTTTGCACACCCTTTGCAAAGACTGTCATGCTTTGACTGGATTTCAAGAAGAACTTCTACTGCTTTGCTTGCAATTGGTAGTGCTCTATAGTGCACATGTGCAAGCCTTCTATGCCAAAGTTCACTTGGCTCCATGGATTCATGTACCATGGCATGTTCATGTTTTCCCTTCAATTTGTATAATCCTCCCTCTTGCTCTCCAATCACCATTGCATCATCAATGGTCTTACTTGTAGGACACATAAGTACTTGGCCATCCACAAATGCAACTCTCATCCCTTTTGCATCCAAAGATGATATGGAGAGAAGGTTCTTCTTGAGTCCAGGTACATATAGAACATATTGCATCTTCAAAGACTTCCCAGATTCTAACTTGTAGGAGGCTTCACCACTTCCTTTTATGGAGCATTGATAGTCATCCCCAAGTTTCTCCTTATGAGATGACTCATGTTCATATAGGTCCATAAGAGATTCTTTGAATCTCGTCATATGTTTATAATACCCACTATCAATAAGCCAATCATTACACCCATGTGTAACAGTACCTGTGAGAGCAGAGATTAGAACATATTCATCGTCACTTGAAGAATCTTCACTTTCTTCTCTAGCCTTCTTCCTGGGAGGCTCATCATCCTCAGCAGCATGAGCATGATATCTCTTCTTTTTGTTCTTCTTCTTATTGTTGTTGAAGTCTCTTTTGTTCTTTGGACACTCTCAGAAAAAGTGTCCCTTCTCATTACATGTGAAGCATCTACCATGAGAGGTGTCTTTCTTAAAGTTCTCCCTTTGATGATGGTGAGAATATTTCTTGGTATTAGGTTTCTCCCTTTTGAACTTACCTCTTTTGGTGTGAGCAATGAGATCTTGGTCTTCACTTCCCATATTTTCTTCTCGGGCCACCAGTCTAGCTTCTTCTTGTGAACATTCCTCCCATAGTCTACTAAAACAGATCAATTTCTTTCTTGCACAAATACCTTGGATGAAGGAGTCCCATGACCTAGGTAGGCCATTCAATGTGGTCATGACAATTTATCCATTCTCCACTACTTCATCCACAGCTTCAAGTTGTTCCTTGATTTGAGAGACCTTAGTAAAGTATGATTGAATGGTCTCTCCATTCTGGAACTTTACCCCTTTCAATTGATTCCGTAGAGTCATCTTCTGATTTATATTCATTCCTTCAAACAACTTGGTCAAGGAGTCAAACATATCCTTAGGTGTCTTTAGAGAAGACACATGGGGTATGAGATGGTCTTTTATAGAATAAGAAATTATTCTCTTGGCCTTGACCAAGTCCTTCTTGTGTAATGCCTTAGCCTCATCTCCCTCTGGAACTGGAACCTCTTCCTTTATGTAGTTGTCTAATTCATTCTCTTCTAGGATTAACCCAATCCTATACTTCCATGCTCGGAAGTTGTCATCTCCTTCAAGCTTATCCTCAAGCTTGGTGTGGTGAGACATCTTACTGAGAAACTCAAATGGAAATAAAAGATTTACGTCTTACCACTTGATTTGCTGAAAACCAGATCTAAAAGTGGATTAGGGTTTGTCAGAGAAAGCCTAAAAATTCAAACTTTTAATTTCAAACTTCTGAAATGATGGAAAGATGCAACTTGCTGAGATGATCAAGCTAGTATACTTCAATTTTGAAATCTGCAAAATTTGACCCCTCAAAATTGCCTTTGAAACTTCTGAATTTCCTCGACAAGATCCTGAACTAGGGTTTGATATTTCCTGGGGTTCTACCCAGCCAAAATTTTTGATCTTGTGATCTAAAATTTGATTTTTTTTTAGGAGCATCCAGCTGTGGTCACAGATTCCAAAAATTTCAACTTTTTCAGAAACCCTAATTTTCCACTTTTCCAATCAAAATCTTGATTTAGGGTTTGATGAAGCCCGACCTTCTGCCCAATGAAAAAGTTCGATCTTGGTCTCTAGACTTCGATTTTCTTGAGGGGCATCCAGCCGTGGTCTCGGATTCCAAAAATTCCAATTTCCTCTGAAACCCTATTTTTTCGCAGTAGTGATGGGACAAAAACTAAAAGTGCTCAGAATTGAATTATGTTTCGACATAAAGATGTGCCCTTCCAAGGAGAGTCAGCCTAGCCTCCTACCTTTGATGATCTGAGGAGAGAAACCCAAAATTTAAGAAGCCCTAGCTTCTGCAGCTACACAATATCTTCTTCTTAGCATGGCTCTGATACCATGTTATTTTTTTTATAAATGCATTCAAACATTATCTAGAATCCTATTAAGAGAATAACAAGCACAACATAACAAACAGAAACACAAGAGACACAGAGTTTCCTCGGGGAGTTCCAAGAAGGTGAAAAACCCCGCAACTTCCTCAGAGATAGAATAAGCCACAACACAAGATCACAATGATCAAACCCAATATACATAACTCCAGCAGCTACTCCTCCTCCACTTGTGCACACTCCTCTCTCAACTAATGCGAGTTGGATGAGTGAGTGAATGAATAAAATGAGACACACTCACTCTCTATTTATACACTGACTTAACCTGCTAATAAAATAATAGGGCTGACCTCCCAAGGAGGTCTAATAACCCAACCACATAACTCAACTAGGGCTGACCCCACACTGGTGGTCTAATAACCCATCAAATATAATTTGCGACACTTGCAACACTTGCGACACTTACAAATACAAATGACAACACTTCTGATTAGAGGAATAATACATCTCCATCATACATATAACAAAGTACAAGTGTAATAGATAGAAGAATATCTTCCGAAGTTACAAATACATTAACAACTAGAAGCACGAGTATTCACTAAGTTTATGTCTGAAGAGACCTTAGAAGAGATCCTTGGCACTTTCAAACGTTCTAGTATAAGTCGAGTCATGAAGACACATCCAAAGCAGATGACACCAGAACGAGGTGGTTCGTCCAAGAGCCCGAAGCCGAACCAGCCGAAACAACAAAAGAAAGACAAGCACCCGACTATCGCACAGGAAAAATCAAAGACACCAGACACTTCTAAGCCGGCAGCTCCACAAGGGATCCCGCCACCACCTATGTGGCTCATTCCTGAGTATATTAGTCCGTGGAAGAGTGATACCCTGGAAAGGCACTTGGAGAAGAATGTGAAATACGACATCCCATTGCCGTCGATGTCGAAGCACGTTTGTGGATCACGATCTAATGGATGCTGAGAAATTCCCACACCTGCAACCAGATAAGTTCATGTGTAGCAAAGATGGCATGACCACAAAGCACGCAGAGGTTTTTCCAATGGACTAGGCATTGCCATTGGCCCAGGCTGGTCTGTTCAACCTGCTGAGGATCCCATATTTCGAGCGCAGCAAAGAATGCAAGGTTGTGGTGCATACGCTGCTATCTTGTATGCACCAGGGATACATCTGGCTGGAATTTAAGTTCAATATCACTGTCGACTTGACAGCAAGGATTACTAGTTTCAGTAAGAAGGGAAACAAACCTGCTGCAGAATTTGTCGACAAGAAAGATGATCAGGAATTAGCTGTGAAAATAAAGGCAAAATTTAAATTGAATAGAGGGAACTGGGGATACGAAACTGATCTGATCACAATTGAACCCTTGCAGTTCACTATTCAAATACTGGCAGGGAGGATGCTGAGGAAAGCAAGGCCAAAGGAAGTGTCTACATCAGTTGTGGCCCTAGCAACCAAATCCATGGATGGCAATGAGTATAATTGGGCAAAATTTCTGCTCAATGAGTTTTTGTTGGATGTACAAGATACCCAGGACAAAGGGTTACCCTTCCACTTTAGCTGGTTGCTAATACTGATTGCTTTCATAGGTTGGAAAGAACCTGTGCATCAGAATGTCCTGCCGGGTAGCAGCAGATGACTACCGCATGGTTTTCTTCGCAAACATGTGGGCGTCCACAAATGCAGACAAGCAGCGACTCAACGATCTGCAATTCCTAACGTATTTTGAGAAATTATGTGTGGTTATTGAGAAGCCCTGCACATCACAGAGTAGGTGACGTACATGTATAGGCCCAAGATGATTTTCAAGGATGGCTTACACTGTATCCACATACAGCCACACCTATCAACATAAGCATGGTTTGATGGCCAATATCAGCTCGGCATGCCAATAATCGAGTTGATCATTGAGGAGTGACCTGATAGCTAGAAAGAAGATGCACCGGAGACTGTTATCACTACGTCTTCAGAGGAAGAATAAGGGGACAAGGACCAAACAGACAAGAACCCAGAGGTCCAAACCACACCAGTCCAAACACCTGCATCGTAGGTAGGAGAGAAAAGAAAGGATCCAGCTACATAGACACCGGAGAAGCCACAAAAGAAGAAGTCCAAAGCTAACAAACCATCGCTTGACAGAATGCTCCATGATGATGACTATGAACAGATAGCATCGTGGGTGTCAGCGCACCTAGAGGATAAGGAAGAACCGGCATAAGCAGAGGTCAGAGAAAATATCAATAAAATGACTAGTTTGGTCTTATGGATGGAGAAAGTCCATCGTGACTTCACCAAGGAGCTGGACCATGATGATCACTTAGGGGAGTCAAGTGAGTCGTTGCGCAGGTCGCCTGCCTTTACAACACGGACGCGCATTGTTAAGATTGTGCCAATGTCAATTTTGTTCCCGGTATATGAGATGACAGAAACGGAGAGGCTTCTCAAGCAGTTGGAATGGAATATATCTATGCTACCAGTGGAAGGGTTGCACCAGCTGCACACCCAAATATCCCATGAAATGCATGAAGGAGACATCATCTCACACAATTAGCACCATCAGTATGAAAAAAATTACAGGAAATTACAAGGAGAATGTGAGCAGAAAGAAAGGGAGCTTCAGCGCACGCAAGAAAAGTAGCGCAGCATAAAAGGAGCAGTGTCAGCAGTATACACAAGGCTACCCGAAGTTGAAGAAGAATCAAAAGTTGAGGAGGCTATCCTACAGATCGGCGCTGCCCTTGATAGCTTGCAAGAAAGAATAAAGGGATTGGAAATTTCCCATGCGGAGAAGATTACAGAGATGGAAGCTGCCCATCAGGAAGCACTGGTCGAGCTGGCAGCTCGACAGCCAGTTGATATGGCGCAGCAGGTGGAAGAAGCTAGATCAAAGGAACTGAGGACCTCTACGCATGGCATCTGTGCAGCAGTTGTGAGATTCCAAATCCTGTTAGATCATGTTTCGAACATATGGAGCATATTTCTGGATGAGACGGGGCTGCAAAAGATCCATGATGACATACAGCGAAAGCAGCAGGAAGTGGACTCCACGGATGCTTCCATGAAGGACTTTCCAGTCCGCCAGAAGAGGCATGCCTTTGAGAAAACCAAAGTACTTAGAAAGGAGCTCGAGGCTTTAAGAGCAAAGGAAGCAGAGACCTCTGCGAGGTTACAACCATTACAAGAAGAAGCACTCACCCTGACCGATGAGATTGAAATAAGGTTGCAAGACCTTCAAGCGACAGAGGATAAAGTCAAGGAACAAATTTTAGAGCCGACCTCCGATGACATGCTAAACATGGTTAGAGGATATGAGCAGGAAATAAAGGAAGTAGTTGCATAGTTGAGTGCAACTGTTCAAGACTTTACTGATCGATCAGGAATCTCAAAAGAGGCACAGATGGAGCAACTGAATTGAAGTGGCTCGGGATGAGCCACAATTCAGTGTTAGGGACCTATTGTGCATGGCCCAAGTAGGCACAATTTTTATAAAGACACAATTTTGGGAGTTGCGCATCTTTTGGGCTGCGAAGTCAGAAGACACAGTTTTGAGGAATGTGTAGCTCGGAGTGCATATGCAGTTTTGGCGCAGCAGTGCTTGTGTACAGGGCCTGCACAATAGCTACTTTTGGTAAAAGAGTATAGAGGAAGGTCGAGCTGAGTAAGCAACCTATTTTGGGAAAGAAGCAGAATGGAGGAAGAGGAAAGCGACCTGTAAAAGGGAGTGGCGGCAAGCAGTTAAGGAACTAGGCCACTAACTCGATAATGACAGGTAGGCTAAAGGGATGGAAAGTGACAGGCCACGATGGAGTGCAAACATTTCGTGATGACTGCGGCTATCAGAAGGCCGTTAGAGACGTGAGTGGCCCAGTCATGTGGCCGAATCGATTGGAGTAGCCTGGTGACAATGACAGGAAGGATGGCGGGTATCCTCACCAGTTTTCGGAACCTTAGGGTTTTTGCCATGCATTGTAAAGACATGACCTAAGGGCATGATCTATAAATAAGGCATATTTTGTAAGGTAAAGGGTTGTTGATTCTCTATTGTCGATTATAATTGAGAAATCCTTTGTTGAGAGACAATTTTGTAAAGGATCTGGAGGTAGTGTGCGCACAGGCCTATTGAGAGAGAAGAAATTCTACAGCTGAGTGCACAGACTGGAACTGTTGTACCCTTCCCAAAATAATATAACAATAGTTCCTGTGGATGTAGCTCCCATCTTGGGGGTGAACCATGTTAAATACTGTGTTGTGTGATTGTTTATATGTTTGCACTTGTTTATTTGCTTACCATGAATGCTTGAACTCATGCTTGTCGACTTATGTGTTTTACTTTTATATGTATACATCGAAAGAATGAGAATGAGAATAATATGTTAAGTGTCGCATATGTGGAGGACTAGAATATGAACAAGTATTTCTAGGTCTGTGAATGTATGAAGGTTGGACGATCACTTAGTGGAAAAGGTCTATACAGCACGCAGCACCGGAAGTGCTCAGTATATTATGCTTGTCATATTGCATAAATCATAGGATAAATACTACGAGATAATATTGGATGCATAATATTCATTAAAGTCCTGTTAATTGAAGTAGTTAAGTGTAAAGAAGGTAGCACAACTATCAATGGCGTTGTCCTACTATTGAATAAGATCTGCATCACGCAGCCCTTGGATGCGCGAGTGGTGCAGCATCTTAACCTGTATAAGTTCCAGTCAACAACACAGGCTCCACAACGTGCTGTTATTGGATCTGTTTTAAAAAACTCATCACATAGCTATGGAAACCTAATTCCACAACTCCCCCATACCTTCGCCTCGGATGAGACCTCAATCTGCTTGCATATTGTTGCTGAAAGGGCCGGTGAAAAGGGGTTTTGTTGGTTCCTCGAACTTCCAAGAACCTGGGTCTATATTGGAAACCTCTAGAACAGTTATATAAGTCAACACATTCACACATGCAATGTTTTCATATCGTGCACACAATGTGTACATATCGCACACATGATTTATAACACTTAAAATGGCACAAAAAAAAATTGAATTTAAAAATAATCCACATGCATTATGTAACACTTTAAAACACTCCTAATTACATAAATTTTATTACTAACAGCCCAGTATGGGGGAGAATTTGTAACGTTTGTGATGTAATGTTTGTTACTAACAAAATAATTAACAAAATTCATGTCACCTCATAAAACAAAAAATTATGGAAAGTATTTTAAAAAAATCCATGTTGGTTCATAAAATAAAATATTATGAAAAGTAATTAAAACATAGATGTTCGTTTATAAAATAAAAACTTAAAACTTAAACCTGGATCTATCAATCAAGAGAGATCATATTTCTTGAGTTTAAATTTAAAAAAAGAAATACACCTCAAGAAATTGGATCCCTCTTGATGCTTGATAGATACGGGTTTAAGATGGATCTATGCCAGTTTAATATACAAACAGTTATTTAATTAGTACAATCACTTAACTTGTGATCATTTCACATGGAAGTTATGTTCTAACATTTTTTTTAATTTAAAAAACACAACTATGAAATTTATTACACTTTATTTAATATACAAATAGTTATTTAATTAGTACAATCACTTAACTTATGATCATTGACATTAGAACTTAAGTGTTACCAAGCATCTATTCCTCAGCTACCCATTATTATCTATCTATATATCTATATATCTATATATATATATATATATATATATATATATATATAATTGTTCATTTTGAATTTGGAACTATTGAATAAAATAAATATTGATAGTACACTTGTCTCATCTTCCTGTAATCTAGGAAGATGATCATTCCTTGTCCACCCCAAATCGTAAAATATAAACACCTATTGGTGTAATTAATATTTTAATATGGTGGTGGTGGTGGTGGTGGTGGTGGTGGCGGTGTTGGTGATTATTGACATTGACGATTGAGATCAACTTTATTTTATTGGACCTTTAAAAATGTATGAAATCACTAATTCCAATATCGACATAGTTGTAATGAGTTAAAATGCTAGAAAGGTCGATATTATAACAAATATTTTGAAATTGCATTTTAATGTGCATGTACGCAGGACATTCTATGAGAAAGTGATTTTCATCTTTAACTCTATTAACATCATAAATATGTCAAATTCCTCCATCCCACGACATTTTAGGAGTTGTTGACATTTTAAGGATTGTCAAATGCCCTCCTTCACTATGGAGCTTGTGAGAGTTTGTTATTATTTTAGCAATGTTGATTTTCTTCTTTACACTAGTTAAAATAGAGAAATGTTTTTGTTCTTCTAGATTAGGGTAGATCACCTCTTTATAATATATTAATCTTCTCTTATCCTCTAATTCCCTATTGCACCACACCTTCTCCTTAAACTTAAACGTAACAAGACTTTCGAGCATGCACATGAAGTTGGAGGACCTTTTAGGTGCAACCAAAGTTCTACAAAACCCACTCACGTTATAGAAAACAATAACATACTCGCATCTATAAGTACTAGGCTCAAAAAATACGAACTTGGTCATGTAGTTGAAAAGTAAGCCACATAAAAGTATCGCACATGCAATGTGATATAAAATGTGTGTGTAATGTATTGCAAATCATGTGCACGATTTTTAATACATCGCGCATGTGTTCTATACCCATCACGCACATGTTCATAACACATAATGTACATGATATTGTGATATAAAAATGCCCTCAACCCCACCATTACACCCCAAGGGAGGGTCATAACACTCCCTTAGAAAAGGATTTCATCAATGCTTGATGTGATGAGGAACTTGATTAGACTAGGTCTCCATTTATGAGTATTAACCACAATACCAAAGTAAGCTATGTAACTAGGGTTCTATATACAACTGTTATCCACCACGATGAAATAATTCAAGTAGATCTACCATAAACCTTGACCCCATGTATGAGTTACAATTACAATGCTAAATAAGCCACTGTCCAATGTGAAAACACCAACTAGCATACTGAAGTAATTAAAAGAATTCATCCATAAACATGTGTCCCATGTTGAAGTGATCATGTTGAAAGTTGCACCAGGGATGGGTTGCATGTCAAAGTGATCCCATTTAGAGGTTTTAAGAACCAGGGATGGTTCATGGTGGGTTAACCATGATTAGTGGTGGAAACACATTCCTTGGTCCCTAAAGTAAGCTTAAAAAGCGTAAGGGTCATCTAAAAGGCCTCAATCCACCAAACAAGACCTATCCATGAGATATTTGGTCTATGAATTGGGGTATGGGTTCCAATTGAAGGTTTTGAGCATCAAGGAAGCTATTCAAGGACTATATCAATGTTTTATGAGGAACCTATGGCCTCATTCTCTAATGCAAGATTCTATGGCTCAAGGTCCCTGAAGGGGGCCTAAAAGAAACATGCATGACATCTTTAGGATCATTGTGACTTCCACTTATAGATAGGCATGCCATTAGGAGTGTTTTGGATATAAGAATGGGTCTTGTGTCATTGACCACGTTTTGAGAGATGAAATTTATCCTATCTATAACATAAGGGAAGATTCTAGGGACCGTGTTCCATGAATCAAACATCTAATTATCACAGAAGATTTCTCTAAGGGGTTTATTGTCCTAATGTAATGATGGGTTCCATGAGGATATTTTGAGCATCATGGGTGTGTATCAAGTCCATTACTATGCTTAATGGATGAAACCTATGACTTATGAACTAAAGGAATCTTCTTTTCCTCCACAAAGATGAGCAAGTAATTAAGCAACCACAAGATATTACCTATATAGGGGTTATTTTTCCTCTAATTAGGGAATTGGGTTCGAATATGAGGTTTTGAGTACCAACAATGGGTTTAAAGGTGAATACCATGGTAAAGAGTATGTTGGGGTATGGGTTATGGGTATCCATTGCTTTGGTTGTGCATGAGCTTGAGTGTTCCCTTTCCTTATAGAAATCATGCCCAGCTCAAGGGTGGCAATTGTGTTGAGAGATTGATGAACACAATTGACCTATGGCTGGGTGGAACATTGTAGCTGCATAGCTAGTTACTTGGGATGACTTCACCTTCAATATAAGTATTCTCTATGTCTTTAAACTCTGCAATTTTTTCAATTTAATGACTGTTATTGAATTGTTGAATTCATATGAAATGTGTGTGGATAGTTTAATTATGTTGTGCATGTTTATTTTGAATGGCATCTGCACACATGTGTTTTATTTGTTATGAATTGATGAATGTCGTTGTGTTTTTTGTAAAAGCCCTAGTTTAGTTGTCATGTTCCCTTCCTTGCACTAGATCAAAGGGAGGGGATGTGACACCAATTATGAGTCTCATTCTTCAACTTCACCTAAGAAAAATTACCTAGAAGCTCTACATTGATTCTCATACTTCAGGCATTATATGTAAAATATCTCTATGATGTCCTAAGGAAATATATTGGGCATTTACTACCCTACCATCTTGTTATCTTTCACCCTCTAGATGATCTTGTGGGATATATAAAATTTGATTACTAGAAAAGTATCACATTGAAAAGATTTAAATTATGATCTTCAATTGTAGATCAAAGGTTTTAGTGAGTCCCACTATCAGTGTTTTCAATGATATGTTGTTCTCTAGATTCCTACAACCTATTCCCCTCAACAAGCTAGGTTATATTTCAAATCCAATAGATTATCAAACCATTATGATGGGGTGACTCAAGAGTTGACTTGATCCACTCATGAACCAACGCTAAGAAAAGGAAAAGTTGGGTCAAAAAGAGTTGGTTTGTTGATCTAGCTTGTTGCTTTTGAGTTTGTTTCAAGAAATTTCACTTCATGCATCGCATGTGTTGTATATGAGAAAGAAAAAGAAACAAAAAATGTAAATTTACATAATTCCTTTCATGTGAACCTATCTAGCCTTAGATTTAAATTAATGTATGTAAGTAAATTAGAGGGGGCAGGTAGAGTGATTCTTGCACATTCCATCACAAAAAATACAAACAAAATCAATTTCTTAACCCATTACAACTACTGAGGTCAAAGGATATTTGTTTCCTATTGTTTTGATGATCTCATTTCGTAAAATAAAAGTAATTAAATAATGAAAATGAGTAAGGGAGAGATAAAAATGCATAAAGTGTCCTTCTAGAGTGCCGATAAAGGAGCATAATGAGATCCTATGTAAGAATATGCGCAATATTAATATCCAAGGAGGTATCATGAGTGGAGCATATGCAAGGAAATCTCGAGGAATGAGGTTGCAATAGGTCATGGGAAACACTATGTTGAGCCTTATCAAGCTCTATGGTTTCCTACTTGAATTTTTTTTCATGAACTTGACTCAATGCATAAACAAAACAGGCATTCACTAACTACTACTAGTGATCCAAACTATTGTGGGTGGAGAATGTACAAGGGAAGTTCGAGGGAGGTGGCTACAATAGGTCATGCACTGAGAGAGTGTGTTGATCCCTACCAAATTCTAAGGTTTCCTACACATAAGGTGTAGCATGAACTAAACATAGCACATGAGAAAAAAAAAGACATTCACTAACTACCACTAATGATCACAACTATCTAATGCATAGTTGAGTATCAAGGTAAATTTTTTAATTATGATCCTTGTTTGCAAGATAGATAGCATTTCCATGGAATGTACAAAGTAATACTTGTAAAATTATTTTAAATGGCCACACACTCAGATAAAAATCAAATACACACAAAATAAATATGGGATAGGAATTATATCACAATTTGATGTTTCCCATATCACACATGCGATGTTTTTATATCTTGCACACAATGTTTACATATCGTGCACACAATGTTTACATATCGCACACATGATTTACAACACTTAAAATGGCACAAAAACAAAATTTGAATTTAAAAATAATCCACATGCATTATGTAACACTTTAAAACACTCCTAATCACATAACTATGTGTCACCTCCTATCCTAAGTGTCTGATATGGATTTAGCTTCGGAGTAAGCAAGCTTGTTGCATGGAACTAGCTAAACAGTGCTTAAGATGATATTTTTTTCTTTTCTCAATATATCTATGTTTCAATACCCGTTATATTATGTTACAGAAAATCGTGGATGATGAAATTGAAGACATAAATAGAACTCTTTTGCAGATTACAAATATGTATTTTTTAAGAAAAAATATTAGATGTTATATATTTTTAATTTTTTTCTTGTGATGTAACTCCTTAACAAAAAGAAAACCCGGTTGGTGTTTTAGCCATAGATTTTTCAATTTCTCAAGCATTTCATAAAGAAATTATATGCTACACTACTATACACCTACATATACATGCTATAAAAAAACCCATTCCTTCATCATTACATTAAGACCTTCAAAAGTTGCTCCAACACTTGGTGAACTGATTTCGAGGTCTCCTCACTTAGATATTATAAAAATATTTAAGAAATGTTAATTTTTGTTTGGAAAAATAACACGATATACTATAGTACTTATTGTTATCTACAAGTTTACATGCTTCATATATTGATTCCATCATTTAGGAACTCAACTTTTGCACTGGCAAAGACATATAAATTATAATTTTCCAAAAAAGAATGTCAATGTTAGAAAAAACAATAATTGTGCTAGTTATAAAAAATTTCAATAAATAAAAGTTATATATTAAGAAAGTTGATTCAATTTCCTACATTTCATTTTTGTTACCAAAACCAAGATTTATTGCACATGTGCCTCAAAATAGCCGTGAAAGATGAGGGAAGTTTGTTTTTCCAGTTTGTTGTTGCATCTAACACACCAAAAATGACCATCATTAGCTTGCACTCACCCTTTAAATATTATCACTTTTATGTAGAGTGCACATCGTCCTCAACTCCCCAATGATTTAACCACAACATTGGGTATTTATGCCATCCTCATTTAAGTTGCAAGTGTTTTTTACTATAGCATGAAGCAATCTTAGTAATCCTCTTGTCTCCCATGTTGTTTATCTTGTTCTTGTACATTAAGTACTTGATCATAGCCATGTTCTCGATGGGGAAAAGAATCACTTCTATAAGGAGGATATGATATTGTGTATTTCCTTTAATTTTGAGATTAATACATGTAATAAATTTCTTTTGGATTTGCTCCATCCTTCTCCACAATTCTCTAGAGATGCTACAACCCAAAACTTCACATATGTATAAGATAATATGAGTGACGAGAGTCTCAAATAGGATTTTATTATTTTCTCAAAGGAAAAGGTATACTTATTTACAATTGGTTTCAAGTCCATAATAAGATTTATACCCTACATTAATAATTTTCTCAATGATATAGTTCCATTAATCTTGTGATGAAGATCGATTCCTAGATATTTGTATGAAGTCTAATATGTTGTTGTCATACATGAAATTAGCATAATTGACATTTTGGGATTTGATTATCATAACATTTGTTTTTTTGTTGGGGAACCTCTTGCACTTGAACAATATGACATAAAATAATGAATAGCATGAGGACTAAATATTGCAAGAATATGGGTGGTGTCTAAATACACCATTATAACACCTAAGCACAGTGCATTGTGATTGGAACATCGTAATGCATTCTTCAATATCAATTGCAACATGTCGACACAGCCCATAGGGTCCTTCTTTTATAGTCTCCAAATCTAAAAAAATTCCTTGAAGTGAGGAGGATATGGTCAAACTTAATCATTGGTTCTAACAATTTCCAAAAAATCAACAATGACCTATAGGTTATTTGATTTTTCTATTCAAGCCGACCATGGCCTCATCAACCATTCATTCGATTGATCATCCAGTCGCTTAGTTGAGCCTACAGTTATTTTCTCTACTAGTTGGCTGTTGTCTTTTGACTAAATATCTCTAGAAGATCCATAGGTGTGATGATCCTGCATAGCATTAGGTTCCAACACGTCCCCTTCAACACAATGCTCTAGAGATTCAGGAGGTGGAATTATTTTCTCTGGACAGCCCCCCAAAATTGCAGTTTCCTGAATCCCAATCTTAGCCAAAATTTTCATAAACTTAACATTGCTAGAAGCTTTGTAAAGATATCAGCAATATGATCGTTTTTCCTGCAATAAACAAGAGATACAACATTGTCCTATACCAACTATCTCAAATAATGGACATGAATTTCAACATGCTTGATTTTGTTGTGAGAAACAAGATTATCAAAAACCTATATTGTACTCTTATTGTCCTAATGGATAACAGTCGAGGCCTGAACAAGAAAACCAAGCTTTTCTAAAAGTTGAAAGATCCAAACTGGTTATGTACCTACATTGACAATGTCGTGATATTCTTCTTCTTTAGTTGAAAGAGAGACTGCCTTTTGCTTCTTAGAAAATTAGACCAGGGGTCCAAAACTAAGTCGAAACACATATCCAGAAGTGGATTTTGGGTCGTCAATGTCACCTCCCTAGTTAGAATCAGTGAACCCAACCAGTTGTTTTGAATTGCAACAATACTTAATATCATATTGAGAAGTTCCTTTAATATAGAGAATAATCATCTTTACTTCTTTCTAGTGTATTTCTCGAGGATCCTACATGAATGTGGATACAACACTAACAACAAAGCAGAGATTAGTTTGACTGTGAGTTAAGTAAATTGGGATATCGACTGACTATTGATAAAGAGTCGCATTGACTCACGGAGATTCATAGTCCTTCGACAAGTTAAGGCCCGATAAATAAGGTGTTGTAGCGTCCCCTTCGCCCATGAATTGCAGGGAAGGAAAACATTAAAAACACACCGGGCTTTTGGTAGACTTAGCCCCAATATTTTTGCTCATAAATCTATAATAAATAAAACTTCTGTGTACATATGCAAACTCAATAAAAAACAACTGAATTTAAACATAACAACACACATAAGCACAGATTCGCATCATCATTTTTATCTCAAGCAATCAATAGGAAGAGAATTCAATCCCCTACTTAAGATACTTCATAACGATTTCATTAACACAAAGAATAATCATTCAGATTTAGCACATCGCAGAGCACAGAATATATATAAATTAAAATCACAGAGAGCACTTATCTTGCAACGCAATGTCCAACGACTGGCTACGTGAGAGCAACGTTCCACCCAACCATAGATCTCTGTCCAGCCTATATTCTTTCATCTGAGAGATCACCCCCGAGCTGGGCTGTGTATCCACTAAGGAGGAACTAGATGGCTCACTCATAGTCAGGGTTTCACTCTAACAGTCATGCTAAGCCAACACATAGTTGGGTTTTTCAAGCATGCAATAGGAGATGGAGGAGGATGCTAGTCCACTGAGCTCAATCCTATAGCCACATACACTTCAAGATGGACTCAACAATCCTATCCTCTGTTCATACATACACAACTGGATTTCTCACAACTCTGTCACAAATAACCCCAAATCCGTCACTGATTTTCTGGGCAGTTAAAACTGGGTTTTCCCATGGATTTTGGGGTAGACATTGCTCCCAAATTCACCCCAAGGCTCATACCAACGTATCCCCCATTGAATTTCACTGTCCAATACCCATTCTGGGCGTTTTTGGCTTCCCAAAACGTGGGTTCTCTCACAGTCGCCATTTCTGGTTTTCTCCCTACTAGCACTCGTTTTTGGATGGGGAATGATGCTAGGTACTTTCACAATGGAATGGGGGTGAGAATGAAGCCACCTCCCATGAGGTAGAGTGACTTGTGGGACAAGTAAATAGAGCCCATACCTACCCATACGAATTTCTGGGTTTCCCATCCCCCATTAAATCCATGGGCTGACATCTCAACCACTTCCTTACAACAGGAATAAATGTCATCTAGGGAAGTCAATGGGTTCTCATAATGACATGTGGCAGCCTAGGGTTTAGTCCCATAGCCCCCTCACAACTCCCTAGTGGATACACGTGGCCCCTTCTCATTCGTTGCCTCCGTAGCCAGTTTTGGTATTTTATATTGCATGATGTTTAATTACACCCTTTTACAATGTTCCATGGCTTCAGAGCACATGGTATCAAAATATCAAATACTTGCCCTTTAAATAAAATTCGGGCTTTCACTAGCAGGGCCTTGGCCTTGAGCTCCACGCTAGGAAAACATACATCACATGTACACATTATTTACATTAAAGGCTAATATACCCTAAGGGTCGAATTGGGGGTATTACAGGTGTAGCACAAGACTTACAATAATCTATATTGAATTGTTTCAAAATATCCAAGGCATGTTTTGGTTGAGAAAGAAAGATACCATCATCCATTTGCAAAATTTTAATTCCAAAAATGAATGCAACAAACCAAGATCAACCATTTCAAAGGTATCTACAAGTTGTTTCTTCAAACCCAAAATCAAATTGACATTATTTCTTGTTATGATTAAATCATCAACATACAATACCAAAATCAAAGTATCACCATGAACATGTAATACATAAATATTGTGATCAGATTCACAATGTTTGAAACCAAGATTAAGAAAGAAACAATTAATCTTTTCATACCAAGCATGGTGTGATTGTTTCAAAACATACAATGACTTCTTCAGTTGACAAACAAGGCTAGAATATGTAACAAAACTAGGAGGTTGTTCTATATAAATTTCTTTAGAAAAATATCCATGAAGAAAGGCACTTTTAACATCCATTTGATCAAGTTCCCATAAAAAATGTATAGCAAGGGAAAGAATCAGTCGAACAGAATTCATCTCCGCAACGGGACCAAATGTTTTAGTGTAGTCCATGCCTTCTTGTTGAGAAAATCCCTTGGCTACCAGTCAAGCCTTGTGACATTCAAAAACACCCTCGGAAGTAAACTTGGTCTTCTAGGCCCATCAAAACTTTACAACATTCTTTCCTTGTGGTCGGGAAACCATTTTCCAAGTTTGATTCTTCTATTGTAAAGAATCAATTTCAACAACCATAGAATTTTCCCATTCAGGCACTCCCGGAGCATCAACATAAGTGTAAGGATCACAAGTTTCAAGAACATGTGCCATCAATGCAACATTACTATGTTGTTTTTGACTGTGGGTTTGCTGACCAATACTAGCATCTCTAGCATTAGGTCCAACAAATTCAATAGTTTTAGCATCCCACCAAGGTATACAAGTCGGTGATGATTCGGTCCAATCATGGTTAGTCAAATGAGCAGTTGTGTTGATGTTCAAAAACAATGTAGACCAAATACCAATTGAATCAGGAGTAGAATTCAATTTTCTGGTCGAATATTCAAAGAAGGGTACAACCGATCTAGATCCTTCAGTAATATAAAAAGGATCATTGTGCAATAGACCAGAAGAGGATTTCAATAACTTAGTAACTAAAATGTTCTCATAAAATATCACATTGTTCTCAAAATGATCTATTGTTTGATTGGGTCAAATAGTCAATAGGATTTTGATTCATCAAAATATCCCATCATGATGAAGCATGCCTCTTTGCATCTAATTTCTTCCTACAATTATCACTGATATGCAACCAAGAAACACATCCAAAGTATTTCAGGTGTCCAACATAGTTTTTCCTTATGTTCAACTTCTTGACTGGATTTATGTCACTGAAATATCTAGCCGGAACAAGGTTCAAGAGATAGTTTGAACAGTAAACAACTTCTACCCAAAATTTGGTCAAAATATCTTGGATTTGTAGTAGGCACTGGGCCAAAATATGTTCAAAATATTTTGTATCCTAGTAATGTGATTGGTCAAGATGGAGTTAAGGTTCACATGGAGGAGATCCAAACCATTCTAGATTGTCCTAGTCCTAAAAATATCACTGAACTAAGAGGGTTCATTGGGATATGCACCTACTAACAGAAGTTTGTCAAAGGATTTTCCAAGCTAACATCTCCTTTGATAGATTTCACTAAGAAAGGAGCTTTCCATTGGTCGGAAGAAGTTGAACAAGTGTTCAACAGAATGAAGGAGGTAATGAGTAGCTGTCATGTTTTTTCATTTCCATATTTTTCTCAACCTTTTGTTCTTGAGTGTGATGCTTCAGGGAATGGTATTGGAGTTGTCTTGATGCAAAATAAGCATCCTTTCGCCTTTGAGAGCAGAAAATTGCAGCCACATGAAATGTTGTATTCAGTTTATGACAAAGAGATTCTAGCCATCATGCATGCACTAGTCAAGTTCAGACAATATTTGGTGGGAGGTAAGTTTATCATCAAAACTGACCACAACAGTTTGAGGCACTTCTTAACCCAAAGGGAGCTGAATGATAGACAACAGAAGTGGGTAATCAATGTCCAAGCATTTGATTTGCAAATTGAGTATAATAAGGGTAAGATGAACATTGTAGCTGATGCACATTCTAAAAAACCCACACTTTCATTGCTAAAATTTCAAGATGATTGGAAAATGTTGCTTGGGGTAGAATACACAAGGGATCAGTTTGCTTGTGATTTATTTGATGGATTGATTCATGATGACGCTTATAATATTCTAAATGAATTCATTTGTTATAAGGATAGGATCTTTGTAGTTTCATAATCCATACTCAAGAAGAAGATTCTTGAAGCTGCCCATGATGTTCCTTTAGCAGGACATCCGGGGTTTGTGAAGACTTACAGGAAAGTGAGGAAAAGGTTCACATGGAAGGCGATGAAGAAAGAAGTGATGGAATATGTCAGATCATGTGTGGCATGTCAGAAAAATAAATTAGAACATACTCATCCAGAAGGGATCCTACAACCATTCCCCATTCCTGAGAAAAAATGGGAGAGTATATCAATGGATTTCATCACGGGGATGCCCAAAAGCCAAGGTAAAGAAAATATTTTTGTTGTGGTTGATAGGTTGACTAAATATGCACATTTATTTGTTGTCACAACTAATATTGAATCCATCCAAGTGGCTGATATTTTCATCAAAGAAGTCTTCAAACTTCATGGAATGTCCAAGTCCATCATCAGTGAAAGGGACAATAAGTTTACTAGCAATTTTTGGCAAGAACTGTTCAAGCTAGTAGGGACAAGTTTGGACATGAGCACTATCTACTGTCCACAAAATGATTTCCAAATAGAGAGAGTAAACCAATGGCTGGAAGGGTACTTAGGAAACTATGTCACTGATCAACAAAATTCATGGACCACTTGGCTCCATCTGGGAGAATTTTGTTACAACACCACTTTTCATCTTTCGATTGGTATGACTCCTTTTAAAGCTCTTTATGGATATGATGCACTTAATTTTACTGATCTAATATTTGGTGATTGTAAGACACAAAAAGCAAAGGATTGGCTCCAAGAGAGTCAAGACATACTTAGGACTCTCAAGGACAACTTGCAAGTAGCACAAAATTGACAAAAGGTGCAAGCAAACAAGCATAGAGTTGAGTGAGCTTTCCAGGTTGGAGATATGGTATATTTGAGGTTGCATCCCTATAGGTAGTCAACATTGAAGCCTAAAGGGGCTGAGATGTTGTAGCCAAGGTTATATGGCCCCTACCAAGTTTTGAGAAAGATTGGTGAAGTGGCTTATGAGCTAGAGTTGCCTCTAGGTAGCTAGATTCACAATGTTTTCCATGTGTCCTATTTGAAGAAAGCAGCAAGTCAAAGCTTCACCAGAATTTCCACCCCTTGATGATGAATGGCATTTAGTGTTGATCCTTGAGAAGATTTTGGAAGTCCGAGAAAAGAATTTAATATGCATAATCCTTAAGGAATTTTTGGTAGAGTGGGAAGGAATACCTAGTGAGGATGCTACTTGGGAAGGAGAACATATCTTACAACATCCTAGTTTGAAATTGCTTGAGGACAAGCAATATTGGGTGGGTAGAACTCTCATGTCCCCACAACAATGAGCATTGGAACAAGTTCCTAACCCAACCAATCCCTTGGGTTGAGGAGGCAGTTGCATAACCATGGGGGTTAATTTGGAATTCCTAGGCAATTAATTAATTAGACTTTGCAATAAATGATATCCTAAGTTTAATTATGCACATGAATTATTTAATTTATGCATTTAATTTTTTTAGGTGGAATAAAAGAGGAGAAGATTCCACTAGAGAACATAAGAAGATAAGGTTGACTTGAGATAGCTTGAGGAGGAAGCAAAGAGAAAAGATACCAAAGCTAAGAAAATAAGAAAGGTGGCAAAAGCTCAGCAAAAGGAGCACAAAGCAGAAAGCATGAAAAATCAGAAAAGCAGGAAATTTCAGAAAAGCAGGAAAGTTCAGAAAAGCAGGAAAGTCAAGAAAATCCAGAAAAAGTAGAAAAAAGTAAAGGCAGAAAGTTAGAAAAGCAAGGAAAAGAAGACAAAGCAGAAAAGAAGGAAAGCAACGCAAAGCAAGGAGGAAAGCTAGCCTTCCTCATCCACTCAAGGAGGGTGCATTAGTTAGTTAACTTTGTCTAGAATTCAATCCAGTGCACACCACATTCACATCTTTTGTGAGTTTGAAGAATTGTATGAGAGAAATCTTTGCCTCAGAGAGTTGGGAGGTGTGCCCCTGGTCAAGGTTCGGTGATGTGCCTCAACTTCCTGTGAGAGGATTATGGCATTAAAACATTATAACTGATATTATTTGCAGTTTCTATAGCTGAACCAAGCTCTATTCGAATTTTAGAAATATTCTACAATACTGTGGTTCAAATCTCAGAACTATTCATTGATTTCTAGTGTTGTAATGTTCAGTACGAATGGAGAGAATTTTTTGTAATGATATGAGGAGCCTCCTGGCCAATATATGATGTATTAACAGTGAAATTAATCCTATGACATCATTCATCTTGAATAAAATTGCAGAACTCAGATTTATTCTCATATTTCTCCACCCTCTCTAGATTTAGCTAGAATTTGACTAGTTTTCAGTTTGCAAGTAATAAATGCATGAGAACGTATCCAAATGAAGTAATTATTGTTATTGGAGATCAATAATATGCCAAAAATCACATCCCATGCTTCAGTTCATAAATTCGGGACCCTTTAAATCATGTTCAGAAATCCTGAATTCGCACTAGTTGAGTTGTCCTAGAAGGCAAGTTTATGTGTGATTATGTGAGAATTTCTCAGATCTCTTGAAACTTTCTGGAATTTTTTTTTATTTTTTAATGAATTTTATTAATTGATATTTAACCTCTATAAGCTCAGAAACACCCATCCCCAGTCTCCAGTTAAATATCTCACCCATACTAGTCTGCATATGATGAGGAGCCCAGGAGCATTGGAGTAAATTGAAGATTCCTGATTTAAAAAAAAAATGGTCTCAGTAATTTTTTCATAGGTATCAAATCACATTAGAACCTTCCACCCTTCCATAGCCTCTGATCCTGCCCATCCTTGTAATTCTGGCTTCCATAGCCATTGTTTTAATTAAATTTAAGAAGAAAAGAGTTTTTGTATCACTGATATAAGTTGTTACATTACATCTGCATTTAATCAAGAATTAATAATTTAACTAACAACTAACATGTTACACATTGAGACTCTGAGACTGTCTTACACAGACTATCAACCTAGCCTCTAGGTGGAAGGACCTAGACTCCAGACCCCACTCAAAGACTACTACCTCGGGTGGGGGCCTCCTACGGTCTAGATCCTAGGAAGTATTAATATAGATAATATGTATAATGAATTTTTCAAGAAAATATTAAACGTCAAAATGACGGGTTATAAAAAAAAAATAAACATCTAACAAAACATTATGACAAAATAAATTCTTGTATTTGATGGGAAAAATGCTCCAAAATAGGAAATACTCATAAAATTCCAACACTACATGCACCACAATTACCTAGGTTCCTTTCGATGAAAAACACCATGTGCGTGATGCCTTTACATTCCCTCTGACACTGTCCGTGTGGTGTTTGAACTATCTACACATTGTGTGAATTACAATCTATTCTACTGATCATTTTTCCAACTGGGCTGCTGCATGTTAAGTTGGAATTATGCTATTACTGTGAAAGAACAAATCTTTCATCCTTCCATCGAATTTATCTCTTCATTTGTGATGACTTTCCACAACTTGAAAATGCACCCTCCTTTTGTTTTTAATTATTTAAGTTTTCTCTTTAGGGAAACTTTGGTGCAAATAACACATGGTGAAGTTTATGGGTATAGGAGTTAATGATTTTTTTGTTAAAAAAATGAAATGGGAATTATTAATAAAAGATAAGGGAGGGGATTTATGGATTAATGGATTTTATTTAATAGGGATGGGAAATCAATAATTGCTTGGAGTACTTAGATCCCTTTGGAAAAATGGCAATGCTCTTCTATTACTTATCTACTTTTAGAGCAAAGGCGATGGTGCAAATGAAACTTAATAGGAAATGGGATTTATTGTCGATGGAAACAACAAAAGCATGGTGAGTCTTTGAAAAAGGGAAGAAGGCTAGAATTTCTCTTTGTACATGGACACTGACACTTTTTGTAGAAGGATGTGCTCGGGACATGATTTTTTACTTTCTAAAGATGGGAAAAGTGATGACAATGGTAGAAGGACGCAACTGGTGAATTAATTGAGGATGCAAAATTGAGAAATTTTAATTGACGTGGTGCATTATTCCCTTACATTCCAAAACTTTGACACAATGATGAAAGGGTCAAATAGACTTAGAATTCAAAAAAAAAATATGAGCACGATCAGTGAGACGAACTGAACACAATGGTATACAAATCATGACATGACGACATCCATGGAAAAATTACCAATCTCCAAGGTGTGACATCAACCAAACTATGACGACACATAGGATGTGGCTTGTCAAGGCTAATGAAGAGGTCATATGATAATAAAATTGGTGAAATAAGGTACGGATGTGACAAGCACATTGAACTGGACATGACAGTATAGAAGGAATGACCATGCAAAAACTTCTAATAGGTTTTCCTCTTAGGTCACGTTCTCATACTTTAGAATCATGTTGGTGTTGAGAATCAACATCTAGACCAACAAAAAAACATGAAACCCAATGACACAAATTAAACTCAACAAGGATGACCAACAAGACAAAGACATAATCATGACATAGGTACATGCACTTGTTTTCATCCTCAAAAAGGGAAGAGAGTGAAAAGAGTGAGTCTATCATTCCATAATGGGCGAAGCGGAGGGAAGAAAGAAGTGATTGGAAACACAAACAGAATGTGAATATCAGTTTAACATAACCCAAGATGATCACTAGGAAATTCCTAGTAGATTTACTCTCTCCACGTCACATTATTTCCTAAACAACAAAAATGATCATCGTCATGTTAGAGTTTAATGACAAACAATCTGGTGAAAAATCATAGCGGCGAATTGCACTTAATGACCTCAAATTCCATAGTAATTCATTTGAGAAACCATGAAAAGAAAATATGGAAAAGAAACTAACTAATCAAATGAAACAATAAAGTATAAAAAAATATTTCTAAACTGATGCAATGAAATAAAACTAAATGCATAAAAAAAGAAAATAAAATGAACTACAACTAACATGCAACCTACTCCTACTTATATGAACTAAGAAAAAAAAATCAAGCAAGATTCCATTTGTTGTCAAGGGATACATCATTAATGCCATGAATATTGTTTGAATTTTGATTATCCTCAAAAACTTCATCATAAACACCCAAATCCAAGATAGGTTTACTTGTGGAGCACAGAAAAGAAAAGTTAGTCCTACTTGAATCAAATAAAAAGGAATGGATATGAAATGGGTTAGTAGTAATGAGATCTGAAAATTGATCAACCCATGAATCCCAAATGAAATCCTTGAAAATAAAACTGAGAAATCCGTTGTTTGCTTCATTGCTCATGTTGGATTGTTTTGGAATAAAGCATTCAATATCATCGACATTGTTTGAATTGATTAAATCCTCATTGTCGCTTTATCATTGTTATTGTCCATGATGAAAAATTGTTAATCATTGATTGAATTAGAACAAATGCATTTAATTTTGTTTTCAAAATTAACGACAATAGAATGAGCATTTATTTTTTCATGATTATGTTGATCAATGATAAATGCATGACATTTGTTGTGAATAGGTTGCAAGTGATCATGAAACAAGGAAGAAATTTCAAGAATTATATACTCATTTGGATCAAGAAGCAACATGAATTTGAAATTGTTCTAAGGCACACATGCATAATTTCTTAATCCATCGGAGTAATAATTGTGGATCGAATGAGGACTTCCCTAAAAAACATAAGATTCAGAATCAAGGGAAGGCTCATGAAAAACAAGGTTCTCACCCATAATTGGAAAGGACTGAGCATCTTCGTTGTGAATTGACGGAATAATGAGAGACTTGAGAAAATTATCAATCACAAAATCATATGAGTTTAAAGATGCGTTATCTATAGGGACATGACAAACATTACTATGACACACCTCCTCAAAAGAATCAACTTCCCCTTTCAAATGATTGAGATATTTGGAGACATTGCATTGCAAATTATGAACCTCATCTTTAATTAAGACAGTATATTGCATATTGGAGAAACATGGAATGTCAAGACAAGGTGGGAGGACATCTCCCCAATGAATATATCTATGAATATCATGATTGGGATGTTCTTGATGAGAGTATCAGATAAATTATGATGAATGGGAAGCAAAACTCCCTCCAAGATATAAGATTTCGATTCAATGGTAGGGTTGTGTAAAGCATTTTCGTTGCCGAAAATTGGAAAAGAATGAGCATCTCTATCAATTGAGTCATGAGTGAATGGAATGGTCAAAGATTCATGAAAATATTCAGTAGCAATGTTATCCATTCCTAGAATTCCTAGATTGAGAAGAGGAGGATAAAAATTATCTATATCAATATGTTCTACCTTCTTGCAAGGATCGATTTCCTCCCTTTGATAATCAATATCAAAATAATTTTCAAGTTAGGTATGATTATCAAATAAGATGTCATATTGAAAATTAGAGGGTTCATCTTCGATTGGGATCTCATCTCGAAAAAATACAACGTATTGCAAAATATAGGCATTTCCCATGACAAAGGGTTCATTTTGTAGATTGGGAAGACAAGTAACATTGACATGAGTTGAGGTGACATATTCCCGAGGAATGGGAATTTGAGAATACTCATAAGGAGATAATTGACTAGACACATCCTCATTCACACGTTTAGCTTCCAAAAATCTCTGACAAGTGTTTGGATCGTGATGTTCACCATAGAAACCACGCCAGGGGTTCAAGTTATCAAATATGGTCTTGAAAAGATGAAAGAATCCCCCTAACAATGGATTTAATGGTAAGGAAAGGATCTAAACCAATAGGAGGAATCACCATAAAGTGTATTAGGAAACATACAAACCCTCGCAGAGAGGTCATGAATGTGATTGGCATAACAATATTCATAGAATCTTAAGAGACAATAGTTTGGATCTTAATGGGGAAGACCGATAAATTGAGGAACATTCTCATCATAACAACAATCCCATAGAATAGAATTGGGAATACTTGAAAGATCGATAGGGTTAACACAAGGGTACCAATCATTAGTCATGATTGAATTAGGATGACAATTCGAAAGGAATGATTTGACCAGGATAAAATCAAATGTCAAATTCAAGAGAGATCAAAGAAAGATAAGGACATAATTACCCAGTGGAGTCACCATTTATGTTGATGCTAAAAATGACACGGTTCAGGAAACAATAATGTAAAAACCCTTGAAGGGTTGTTCAAGGGGAGGAGGGAATGGAAGCCAAACTTGTGTTTAGAGCTCCCGGATAGATATGATTATCAAGGTTGATCAATGGCATAAAATTCATAAATAAATGAAAGTGGGATATGATTTTTGTAATTAAATGAAAGAATGCTTTCAAAAAAAGAAGATTAGTCTATTAATGAAACTAAATTCATCTTATCTAACCGTGCATGCATTAAATTGTAAAAGAAGATTTGACTAACTAATTACTTGGGTGCAAAAAAATGAATGCAATGTATTTAAAAAAAGAAAGAGCTTATGCAATTAGCTTGCTGAAAAAGTGTTGTAGTTGTTATTTTAAGAATACATAAATAATATAGGTAATTCTAAGGCATAAGTAAAATTAAGTAGTTCCATGCAATGCATGTAAAGAAATATGCAATTCAGTTTAATTATTGATTTTTTAAAGGCACGCCAAAGCAAAAGTTCATTAATGAAGTAATTAATGACTGATAAAGCAGAAACTTAGTGTTTAATCGTTCAGTAAAAGCAATCTCAATTTTTTTTGCATACTGTATAGTATGATAGATTGTGAAAACAAGTACATGGAAAATATCCCAACCTAGAAAATAGAGCATCAAAGATGGCCTATTAATGGAGGTGAAAAATCAAAATTGCATCTATAAGTCAGTAACAAAAAATCATAAATTATTTACAGTTCGTTTATACATAATGCACAATTTTTGCTAAATTTAAAAAAAAACACATAAAAAGATCAGTGAAGTTGAATAGTAAAAGTGGAGTAAAGACACAGATATGTCCGAATCAGTTTTTTATTAAAATATGGAATTTTGACAACCATCAGGTACAATAGGACAGGGCTAGTTCAACCCCTGAGAAAAGGAGGTATATGAAACCCTACACAATTCTCAATATCTCAAGTTCATTTGGATGAAATCGAGACAGCAAGAGTACTCCTTGCTCAAATTGTGTTGATGATAACTTGCACACATGAATACATCAGTCATATAATTATAAACATGAAAGTACAATGCATGCAGGAAAACATAACATACCTCTGATGGAAGGACACTCTTCCTTCACCCTAGTGGATTGATCTAAAACATAGTCTTACCTACTATTGAAACTAGTTAGGCTCATGGACAACTACGTATGAAGGGGGAAAATGAAAAAACAGAACCTAGTAATACCTTCCTCTTACCTTCGATGGGAGATCATGGTTTTGGAAGCTTCTTCAATATTTTAAAGGTTGTCCACGCATATATGAGAAGCATATCGAGGGAAGGAGAAGTGTTTCCGCAACTACAAAGAGCTCAATGGTCACTGCATAATTTGGTGTTATGTTTTTTATTAGCTCCCAAAATGAGCATGACCCACAAGTAACCAATTCACCCTCTTTGCAAACTAAATAGTTCGGTCAATAGCTCATTTCCTATTATCTCAAAAAGCATGAAGGAATCATCTTTCTTCAATATTCGCATGTATTATTATTTGACAGAAGCAATAATGGGAGGTTAGTCACCACTAGTTTTATTACACCGATAGTAACATAAGTTATGCTTTTAAATCTTCTCAGTCATTTCACCCACTATGTGCATTAAAATTATATCATGCCTCCATAGTCTATTCCTATACTTTCTCTTCTCTCATGAGTGTCTTCATGTGTTCGAGGAAGAGTTACTTTTAGGATTATTCTAGTCAAAATAAGAAATTTCCAAGCAACTGTCGAGATTCCTGATGCTGTTATAACTCGAATATTGTAGTCTAATACCATTTGTTTCAGCAAAGACTATAAATAACTGTAATAGGATATTACTTATGCTCATACCACTATTTGATTGACAATATTGCAATATTGGAACGATAATGATATACTTGATTAGTGACTATGCGTCCATAGATTATGCTTTCGACTATATTTCTACAACTTTCTATATGTCAAGGTTGTAGATTAGCCTCTGAGAGTCGGACACGAACAAGAATTTTTCCTGGCTTATCCCTTCCTTGCAACCAGCTTTCTATGTGTCTTCTCCTTTCAAATATTCACTTGATTGATGGTACTCACAACTTCTCTCATTCTTTATTCATTTTTTCTAATGACTTGGATATTTTCCCCACAATTATTTCTTTTTGCATGCATTATGTCAAGATGTGAGACTCACAAAGGGTGTTATCGTATCCTTACAATCCATCTTTATTCCAAACTGAATATGGTTTTCTCATGAATATTTGCATGGTGCTTGGTGTTCCTCTTGGGGTATACATTTCCCATGCTAGGCCTATCTTCATATAATGTTGACGAGATCCCTTTTATTTCCTACTATCAACTTAGGGGCATTCTAGTCATGCCCTCTTGTGCACCAAATTATTGTCTACCAGATTAAAGTTTTGATTGTTCCCACTAGTTGGTCGCCTAGGGTTTGGGTGTTTTTTTTGCTAGGTAGTGAGTATGTTGCATTAACTCTCCAATATTCATTCAAGCATAACCATCAACATTTATCCTGCCATATATTAAGGATTTAATAGCATTAATAAATATGAGAGAGAAATAATACAAGCTAATCCAAGCAAACGCATAACAATAGACACACAATGTTTACGTGGAAAACCCAAACTGGGAAAACCCACCATAATAGATCTATTATCTCCCTTGAACTAAACCAGCCAAGATAATCCAAGTGAGCTAGCCACTGCTCACCTCCAGGACACATTACAATGGAGTATGCCAAGCCCTTTATAGTCTTCATTACATGTAATACCATAGGCCAATACCATGGGCCACCTACCATGGAACATCAAATACTATTGGCCACCAAATACCATGGAACATCAAATACTATTGACCACCAAATCCAATTGGTCACCAAATACCATCTGCCCAGAAAACATGAGCTAAGACCTAAACCATTTCACTCATTCTCGAGTCAAGGCTAACCCTAACAATCCCCCCTTTAAACTTTACATGGAGTAAATCACCAACTCCCCTCAAAGTTTTAACCGAGGAATCTATGCATGCCCCCCTATCACCTAGGTCAACATGACTTTATTGGTGAGTTACCAAGGATTTCCCCTATCACCTAGGTCTACCTAGACTTTAACAGTGAGTTACCATGGGTACACATGCCTAAGCAGGTCTTACAGTCGTATGCCCATTTAAATGCAATTACAATTTTCAACTCCATTTTAAGAATTTTTTTTCATGTGTATCATGGTGACTGCACCATCACCATCCGTTGCTACATCCTCACACTTTTCCATGCTCGCCATTTGTCATGACTCCTCGTCATTGACATCCATATAAAAAGAATACATCTAACGGATTACATGGGTCCTCAACAGTTGTAACCACCAGTTCTATAGGAATTCTCTTCACATACATGGTTCATCAATCTCGGTCCCAAAATTGAGATTAAACCATATCAAATTCCTCCTGCAATCAAAGACTCAACCTCTCTGATCCACATCAAGCTAGGATATGAGTACACCTTCCACCCTCATACCTACCCATTGGTTCATTCCAAACATTATGCAACATCCCTTCTTTGTGAATAAGAGGTATACCTCTCTTCTATGTGCTTCTAGCACCCAGGGAAATCAAAACTTGCCTATGGATAAGTTTCATAAGGACCAAAACAATACCGCTGGGGTGTTGGGTACCATCGAACATGCATCCCATACAATTTTAATTTAGATACAAGGATATGGCCTCAAGGATCTCCAACTTGTGCTCTGATATCACGTATTAAGGATTTAAGAGAATTAATAAATATGAGAGATAAATAATACAAGATAATCCAAGCAACCGCATAACAAGAGACACATAATATTTTTGTGGAAAACCCAAACTAGGAAAAACCACAAGAATAGATCTATTATCTCCCTTGACCTAAACTGGCCAAGCCAATCCAAGTGAGCTAGCCACCGCTCACCTCCAGGATAGATTACAATGAAGTATGCCAAGCCCTTTATAATCTTCATTACATGCAATACCATAGGACAATACCATGGGACACCAAATACCATGGAACATCAAATACCATTGGCCACCAAATACCATTGGTCACGAAATACTATCTACCCAAAAAACATGTGTTGATACCTACACCATTTGACTCATTCTTGAGCCAAGGGTAACCCTAACACCATATTGTTGTTCTGGAAATAACATTCTGTTGAGTTCATTTTTCCTATATCTCCTCGCATTTGTGTTTTCTATTGTGCATTCTATGTCTGTGTGTGGTGAATGTGATAGGTTTTGCACTTAATTATTCTCTGTGTATTTGTTATATTCTTTTTTTTAAGACATTTCATGGCCTTTCCTGTCATCCCATTATTTGTAGTTGGAGTTGATTTATTTTTATTATTCTTTGTTTGATAGATGATATTCTGTGCATTCTATGGAGAAACAGTAGTTGGTTGATGCATGTGCTCTTGTAATGACACCTCCTCTTGCAACCACAATTACCTAGGTTCCTAATCCAGATGAGTATCAGTGGCCACCCACCTATTCCACTATCTCAAGAAAAATTTTCTAGTTTGGTGGTTTTTCGGGTTAGAGGACTACCTAGGTGGATATTGGTGGCCACCCACCTATTCCACGAGCTCAAGACAATTTTTCCAGTTTGGCAGTTTGTATGGATTTTTGTGTCCAAAACTTTCGGGGTTGTTTTGATGCCCTGAATGGCATTTTTTGGCGATGTCGTAGTCTAGTTGTAGCCAAATGGAAGATTGAATGGGATAAATGTGTACTTCTAGGCTACTTATTTCCAACGAGCTACTAAATGGCCTAAGTAGAGATCATATGCAAACGGTATGCCCCAAGAAATTGACACCTCAACTAACCACCTCAATACCCACAGACCTTTTTATGATCATCTCCTAGGGTTAGGTTTTTGGATGTTAGGTTTTTCTGCCTCATGCTTATGATAAAAAGGCCCTTCATCCTCCTTTTGTAATCAACTTATGACGAATGAGCATAGCGGCCACATCTCTTCTCAGAGATAAAGCTACCACCATTCTAGCTGCTTTGTTTTACAATATGTTATATTTTATTCAGTGAATAGAATTTGGGTTTACTGTATCACTATGTTTCTTGCATTATATGTGCATATGTGGTTCTACACATGCTCTTTCATTTACTTCTCACATAAATATGGATCAGTTCCTTTCGATGAAAAACACCATGATACGAAAACATTCATCACTTAGATTTTTTTTTAATCTTATACCTACGTATTCTCTTAATTTTTATCAATCATCCATTTCTTTTATTTACATTCTTTTAATTTAATTGTATTAAGTTAATAAGTAAAAAAATTAAATTTTCCATATAAATTAGTTAGCTTTTTTATCATAAATAATAAAAATTTAGATTATAAAATATTTTATAGATTTTAAAAATATTTCAAGCCTAAATTTTAGAAATATAAAATTTACTCATCCTATTACCCACTTTCTAATTCCCTGTCTTAGGGTAATTATAACTAAATCATATCTTACACTTTCATTCCAATAAATCTTTAAAATATAATATTTAATTCATAAATTGAGAAAAAAAATATTTTAACAATTTGGGGTGGACGGGGAAGGGTCCTCTTCTATTTACATGTATCTGAGATATGGATAATGAGTACTTAATTTGTGGCCTATTTGCATACTGAACACAAGTTAAGTGACTGTGTTAGTTAAAAATTATAGTTGAGAAAAATATTATTATATCCATGTAGGACATATAATGATCAGTGTTTTATAAATGTAATTCATACTGTAACATACCTTTTTTTTCCTTATAATTTTGACAAAGTTTTGGACTTAATTTGGTTAATGGGATGACAATCCCTTGGTTTCATCTGACTAATGTTTATTATACATGTTGTACACACTGTACACACTCTCCCTCCCTTGTAAGTTGCCATAACTCCCACAGGGTTTTTCTCGGCACTAGACCTACCATTTGTACACCACATTTAACAAAGCGAAAATATTTTTTCTTATGCATGAATTCATGGGAGATGGAAGAGTGCAGATTAACCATCTCGACCAAATAGAATTTTGTTCACTCTGGAGTCTTTGCACAATTTCAACTCCTCTTCCTTTTGATCATTCTCAATTGCAAATGTTGAACCTTTCATCCTTTTAAATAATGGTTAAGCAAGTGTTTGAAGGGAATTATTTTACATAGTTTTTGACCAATTTTGTGTTAGTTGCAGGGTCTCGGGTTCATAGCACAAATTTGTAAATTATATCTTCCTTCTTTGCTGGAAGATTAGTGTTTTTTTGTTGGGTTGTAAGTATTTGCATCTATGACCCAAAAGATTTGTGCTGCTAAAGAAGGTATTTATTTATAATTTATAATTTTTAGCCATTTTTTTATTTTGAGTCTTTATTTTTTGTTCATGTCCTTTCATTTCTTTACTTTTGTAGCATTAAGAATTTGGTTTTGCGATCTAAGAGAATATTGTGAGTTTTGAGTTATATATATGAAATGCAAGTCTCTCATCATTTATATGAAATGCAAGTCTCTCATAATTTTGTTAACCTAACTTAGATGGATTTCATTTTTTCTGTGCATTTTCCCCTAGCACTATTGAATTTTGAATTTTGAATTTATGCGAACACTATTGAATTTTGAATTTTTAACATCACCATCCCTTGAAATCCATCTGTGTCTTAAAGCAATTGAATTGGATTTATATTATTTATAAACCTATATAGTTATCCTTTTTTAGGAAATGGTCTATATATGTATCTATAATATGGATCAACATTTTTATGAGGTTTTTTGCAATTGCTAACATAGTCAGCTTTTACATCTTGTATTTTGTTAGTCATCCTCCTTATCCAATTTTCTTTTTTGAAACTCTTGGTTCAGAATCATGATGCCAATAATATTACTCCACTATGTTTTAATTTATCTAAGTCTAATTATTTGAATCTAGTAAACCTTTTCACTTAACTAGAAGTAAAGTTTATACGCACATCTTGTTCAACTATTCCCTTTTATTCTTAAAAAATGATCCTTCCAAGCCACCTACTTAGTGTACTTAGGTTCATTAGATTCCTTATCAGTGTAATTAGGTTCCTCATTTGACCTTATTTGATATATATAAATGTTTTAAACAATGAAAATTGGACTAATGTGCAACTCTTCTAACTTTTCTAGCAGATCAGTGGCATGCATTGTTATTTATCTTCAAATTTGTATGTGGGTCAATTTTGTTTCATTTGTATTTTTTGTAAGTACCTTAAGGAAATCACTCATTTTTTAAGGAACATCATCACTTGCTCCCCAACTTGAAAAACCCTTTCTTGTTATTTCTTACAACTTTGATGTTTCTTCATGAGACGAAAAATATTAATATTGTTCATAAATTTTCATTATTCATAATACATCATTTGTTGTGTTCTCTTATACTTACATCAATATCAAAACTTTTAGGTTCTACATGTTTGCAATGTTTTTTGTTCTCACGCCTTATTGATCTTCATTCTAGTTTTTGTATCTATATACTAGATCATGAGAATACAATAGTGGATCATGCGAATACAATAGTTTGCATTCATAAATAATTTGTTAGTTGCTATGAATTGGGCCTTCTTTCCCTACATATGGACCTGATTTGACATCTAGGGAGCAGGTCAATGCAATTAGAGTTGCTTCCTCCATAGTAAATATTTTTTATTTATTTTCTAATCTAGACCTCTGAAGGACAAACACTCTCGACCCAACATTGTGTATTTAGAACATAGCTCGCCTTTCATCGCTTGTATTAATGAAGCCAAAATCTTTTAGACTTCAAGAGAATCGGCCTTTAGATGTGAGAGCTAAAATATCTTAGGCTTCAAGAGAGTCGAAATTTTAGATGTGAGAGCCAAAATCTTTTAAGCTTCAAAAGAGTCGAACTTCAGATGTGAGTCGAACTTTAGATGTGAGAGTTGTTTAGATGTGAATCTACTTTTCATATAGTTTAGGAGTTTGAAATTGGCTTTTTATTACAATTAATTTTTTTTTGTTTAATTGACTTATTGTGTTGTAAAATTAACTTATATTGTAATTGTTATTAAAAATATAATTATCTTTTATATATATTTTGTTTCTCTTTTATAAATTTTGTTGTAAATTTAACATTTTTTTCTTATATTACAAACCAAATTCCTCTTATGTTCCTAAAGTTATGGTTCCATTAATTGAGAGCTAGTTTTAATTTCCCAGCTGAACTTCTAACCACAGAAGAATATTGAATTGTATTATTATGATTACAATATAGTATTTATAAGGACGTTACAACTCCACTCCCTCATTCTCATTTCAATTCTTTTCAGGATTTTGACTTCAAAGAGCTACCTGAAGTCCTCAAGTGCTATCCACTTGGTCATCATGGAGTAAAGAAGGCTGGGAGACCAATTTAGACAGAAAGGATTGGCATGGTTGATCTGATTAAACTCATGCAGGTTACAACTATTGAGAGATATCTAAAGTATCATGTGCAGGAATTTGGGAAGACTTTGAATATTAAATTGGTTGATATGGTTGTTTTTGGGGTGAGCGTATTGTTTCAATTAATGAAGAAACTAGTGATTCTGGTTTTTTTTATAATGTGTAAACAGTTTCAGTGTGTGTTTTGTTTTTGTTTTTGAAAATAATGTTTGCTTCATCTGTGGATTGTTTATGGATTTTCTACAATGTTTAGTTTATAGATAGACATAAATTTTTTATCTGATTCTATTTACAAAATTTTACAGTAAGTTTCGTTAAATCTGAAAGTTAAAATGAATGAATTGTAAAAATCTGCCCAATTGCCTTTAGCCTCGCAGGGGCTCCTGTGAATTTAGTTATTGAATTCAAAAGATTAAAACATAATAGTACTATTAAATATTTTTTTAATGTCAAGCCTACATATACACAAACACTAAATCAAAATATACCGTTGCACATTCCTGTACTGTACACAGTGTAAAAACCTACAGAATGATAAAATTCTTTAACGCTACATTATATCTCCATCTCATCACATTTGTCAATTAAAAAATCGGCATTCAAAGACTCAGACAACCAGTCCTCCTCATCTGTGAGCGCATCAATGCCTCCTACTTCTCTGCCAAACCAACAATCTGACGTGCAGAGCTCCAAAAGCTTTGTAGCCTCCGTCTCACTCGAAAAAAATTCATCAACTTTGTTGCCTAATAGAAAGCTCTCGCTTCCAAGCTCAGGCTGCCAACTTGGCAGAAGAAATCCCTGCTCTTGCTCCTTGTGGATGGCACCGAGAAGATACTGAATGTCTATATCAATGCCACAACAAGTCTCTGAATTATATTGACCGCTCCCATCTTTAAATTCCATATTCCACGAACCAGTGTCATCGTTTATTACTGGAGATTTAATTATGCAAACTTTCCATTCATTTTCGGAGGAGCCGGCGCATGAATTGAAATCTTCTTCCTGAGTTTTCATGGCGTGGGAGAACATTATATCCGAGCGAGCAGAATAAGCGTCATCTAGAACTGCAACATCCATAACAGAGGAAACGGCATTGCGAGAACTTTGGGGATTACTCATTCTCTCGCCTGTATCCGGAACCTGCTGGCAATGACGGGCAAGTTGAATATTGATAGGGCTGGGCTGCATACAAACCACATAAGAGTCGACGGGACCCAAGTAGCAGGGCTCCTTTCCTTTTCTTGGAAGACTCGTATCGAAGGCGGAGTATCTAGGAACAATTTCAAAGAGACGAAATGATAAAAGCTTTGGGTGGGTGCATGGATTATGACAGCGATGTTTAGTAACTGCAGTAGCGGCAAGCAGAAGAAAATAGAGAAAGAAAGAAAGTAACAGAATATGTGGACGTTAAACGCGGGCACGACGGGAATGAAACGATCCGTTTGGGCGCCATAACAAAACAGAAGGGCGTTATTCGTAGAGATTTTGAAACGAATTAATAGAGGGATCAAGATCACGACTGCAGTATCCAACAAAAGTACTGACCGTTAATTTAAGAGTCCGTTGATTAAGACTTATGACTGCCACGTCGTATTTTGTTATTTGAAAGATGTTTTGTTCGTTGCCGGCGACCGCTTGTGTCCTCTGAAATGTGATCGGCGTATTCAAGATCTAATTCTCGCATGGTTTTATGGCGGCATTACTCGCAGTTCGGCACCAGCAAACCGCATGAAATCACGAATTAAAAGCATATGTTTCCAAAATGAATCGAGAACCAACTTTAATGCCGCGAATTAGAAGCATATGTTTCACAATTGTTGCATTTTCTTTTCCTATTTGTTGGATTCAAAATAACAGCTTTTATGTTAACTTGGATTCAGCATAACAGCTTTTAAATCTAGAATTTCGTTACACGTGGAAGTTTGTGTTACGCATTTATTGGCCATCTTTGTAGAAATTAGGTTTTTAATTTGTTTAACAAGCTTAAACTATAAAGGCGAGTAGTCCTGACATTGTTAATCGGAAATGGGAATACAAAACTATATTTACCAATCTAACTACCCGGCAATCCAACTACCCGGAATGGTGGGAATACAAAACTCGATTTATCTAAATACTTCTGTTCGTTCATTGGTCATTCAATTCGATGCGCACTGCTATTGGACCTCCACGTTCGATTAGGTTTTTATTCATTAGACAGAATTGTTCAATTTATCCATTCCAATATGGATGATAGATATGGTAGTAGCTTTCCTTAGAATAAAACCTTATTTTAATTTAAAGCACACAACTATGAAATTCATTACACCTTATTTAATATACAAATGGTTATTTAATTAGTACAATCACTTAACTTGTGATGTACGTGGAAGTTAAGTTCTAACAGTTTTTAAATTAAAGCACACAACTATGAAATTTATTACATTTATTTAATATACAAACTGGTATTTAATTAGTACAATCACTTAACTTGTAATCAGTGACGTTAGAACTTAAGTGTTATCAGGTATCTATTCCTTAGCTATCAATTATTATATATATATTTTCCATAAGAAAAATATTTATCACTCTTAATAAAGAGTGATCATAAACTGTCCTCAAGGGACTTCATTATATATCATAAGAGTTACATAAACTGTGTTTAAAAAATTTACATATTCAAGCATAGTTCTGGTTGCCTTTCTGGCTACAAAATGGTCATTACATTCATTTGATCCTTTCTCTATACCATCTGTGCAAAATGGATATCTATTTGATCGTGTGTTCGACCTTCCACATCTATGAGGCCAGGAGGGAGTGCAAGTGCCAGCTTTGACAATTTGTCGGCTTCCAAATTCAGTTCTTTGTATATATATATGTGTGAAGTTGACTTGTTCAAATGTTGTTATCAGTTCTTTAATAGAAAGAAAAAGGTGGTGCACATGTGGAGCGTTGATTTGAATCTTCCCATTTGCCCAATCTATGACCATCTTGGAGTCTCCGAATAGCTGCAAAGTCTCCAATTTCTTTTCTGATGCAATCCTTAAGACTTCCCATAGAGCTGCAAGTTCAGCTTTACTATTGGAGGCACGACCTGGAGCGTATTTGATTTGCCACTTACTTCTATCTGAGAAATAAATAATCCCTCTGGCTTCTCCAAGGAGGGGGTCCCCCTGACTTGCTCCATCGAAGAAAGCCGAAGGATGTTCTTTATTTATTGTCGGGCATGATAATTTCCTTTGAGATTTTTCTGCTGGCTTGGACTTGTGCTCTTTGGTTTTCTGCAGAAGAATAGAAACTGTAACATCTAGAGAGATATTATAATTATGGAAAATCGCCATGTTACGTGCCTCCCAAATGTTGAAAACGAAGAGGGCAGGAAATGCTTTAAATGAACATACCCTTCTGTCTTGCCACCATTCATCCACATTTTGTTCCAGTGATTCTGGCTTCAAAGATATTGTAACGTTCAGACTTCTGGTCGCTTTATCCCAGACATAGCCTGCAAAGGGACAATAGCAAAAAATGTGAGGGGTCATCTCTTCTGCACTTTTACAGAGTACACAAGTACTGGGACCTTGGAAACCTTTGTTTTGAAAGTTTTCCCAGGTAAGGAGTTTGTTGCTTAGGGCTAGCTAGAGAGTAATCGTAGTTTTAAAGGGGGCAGGTGTTTTCCAAATTTTATTCCACCAGTTACGGGGTTCGCATATCAAGAGTGCGCTAGTAGTTGTTTCGTATCCGATCTTTGTAGAGAAGTTCACATCCTTGATGTTCTTGGTCCATATCAATTCGTCTGGTTCTCCTTCCTTGAGGAAGATGAAGGATTTAGCTAGGGTTATTTTGTAATGATTCCAGGCTTCTTCCTTATCACCTGTTAAGCCTAACTGAAGGGACAATTTCCATCTGTCTCTATTCCTAATCTCTACCTGTTGTGATTGGGCATCGGTCAGGGTGAGAATGTTTTGGAGTGCAGTTCTTCTATAAGATCAGTTGGGAGTTTAAAGTCTTCTCCTGCACCAGCCCAGGGGTCTTCTCCCACACGCACACTACGTCCATCGCCTATTCTCCATGCAACCCAATTATCTATTAAGGGGAAAGCTAGGACAAGAGCTTTCCATCCAATGGAGCAGTTTTTGAACCTTTTGTCGGGTTGTCTGAACCATTTTAAAATTGAAAGGGGATGACAGTATTTTGTAGTCATTGTTCTGCCCCATAATGAGTTGGGGGAGTATGCTAATATCCACAGATTTTTTGCTGCTAGTGATTTGCAAAAGAGATATGGTTTTTTTATTCCCCAACCTCACATTGATTTTGGCATAGAGAGAGTGGTCCATTTAACCAGAGGAATTCCTTCTCATTGTTTGCTTGTCATCCAGAGAAAAGAGAAACATTTCTTTCTTATTTTAACTAGGATTCCTTTTGGAATGTAAGTTATCGATGCCTAGTAGACTGGAATACTTTGAAGTACTGCTTTGAGCATTACCAATCTGCCCCCTCTGGATAAAAATCGGTTGGCCCAGAGTGAGATTCAAGCTTCAATTTTCTTATATAGTCAAAGCCAATCCTGAAATGCATATGCATTGGGCTTGAGTGAGAAACCTAAGTAATTGAAACCCTCGGATATGTGGGAAGTAGGAAAAGAGAAGGACCTTTCCATACTGGTTTTCATCTCTTCTGGAAGGTTGTTGTAAGCCAACCTGGACTTCTCTGTATTGTGACCATTCCTGTAACTTTTTTGTAAGTGTCCAATATATTTGAGAATGCTAGAAGATTTCCATGGGTCCTTTCGCCAAATAGCACTCATCATCCACAAAAAGAGTGTGAGTTAGCAATACTGAGTTGGATATCCTAATTCCTTTGATCCTTTCATCCTCTCTTGCTTTGTGAATTAGGCGACTCAGAGCATCTGCTGCAAGGAGGAAAGAAAAGGAGACAGGGGACAACCCTGTCGAATTCCTTGAGTTGGACGAAATAAATGGGAAGGAGATCCATTGATTAGGACAACATATGATGTTGATTGAATACAACCCATTATCCAATCCACTTAACTTCAATTGGCATTCCAACTTGTATCAATAGTAATTGAAGGAAGGTCCAGCTTACCCTGTCATAAGCCTTGGAAAGGTCTAGCTTGAGAGCAAAGGAAGAAAGTTTTTCCTTCTTAATGGTGTGGATGGCTTCATGTGTGAGGGAGACAACATCATGAATTTGTCTGTTAAAAAGAAATACAAATTTCTCTTTTGTGATTACTTCACTGAGGATAGGTTTCAACCTTTGAGAAGTAACCTTTGCTATTACTTTGAGGACCAAATTGCAACAAGCTATGGGTCTGAAATCTTCAAAGGATTCTCCTTTTTGTTTTTTAGGGATCAGAGTGATGAACGTTGAGTTTAGAGTCCCTAAAACCTTCCCAGATATCTGAGATTCCCTAACTACTTTAAGAAGGTCCTCTTTCAATAGATCAAAAAATCCTATGAAAAATTCCAAAGTGAACCCGTCCGGGCCCAAGCTCTTACCTTTTTGGAAGGAATGAAGTACCGCGCTCAACTCTTTCTCTGATACTTCCTTAGTCAAATATTCTTTCATTTCATCTATAATGAGTCTGGGAAAAAGGTTAGTTACCTCCAGTATCTCTGTAATTGGGCAGTCTGTGGGAGCTGTAAATATGGAGTTAAAATGGTCTACTGTTGCCTTGGCCTTCTCTTGAAAAGAAAAGGCATTATTCCCTTGATCATATTTAATTTCTATTATTGTGTTGATATTCTTTATGTGCGTTGTGAACCGATGGAACAATTTGGTGTTCCTATCTCCTTCCGCTATCCACAGTTCCCTACTCTTTAGCCACCATAATTGTTCTTCCTTTGCTAAGAGATCAGTTCTTTTTTCTTCCAGATCCTTCAATGAGAGAAGCTACTCACTGGTAAACGTCTCACTTGAGTTAGTGTTGTAAAGTTCTTGTAATTTGGATTTGGTCTCCTTGAGCTCTTTCTGGGAGATGGTTGCTTGTTTCCTTCCCCAATCTTTTGAGAGAAATTTGATCTGTGAAAGATTGTTTGCAAATTGTTGCATATATGTTTACATAGGGGAGTGGTGAAGTGACCTCCAGTTCTCTTTTACCATATTGCAATAGTCTTGATTATCCAACCAGGTAGGGTTAAATTTGAAGGGGGAGGGAGGTTTCATTTACGACAAAGAAATGTAGAGAGAGATTGGTCTGTGGTTAGAAACTCCCCCAATTTCCACCGTAGAGCGAATAATTAAGTGGAGTTGAAGTAAATTGTTTTCAATTAGAAACCTTTCCATCCTTTTGGATACTGCTTGGTCTCCTCCTCGGTTTTTCCTCCAGGTTGGTTCAAGTTTTGTAGGTTGTATATCCACCAAATTCTTTCCCTTGAAAAGGTTGTTGAAGAACGGGGCTAGCGAGTCATTGCGAGATTTTTTCCCCCAAAATTATCCCATTCCTAGGGTTAAATTAAGGTCGCCTGCTAGGATGATATTAGGTGAGTCTAGAGCATGTGAATTGCGTATAGATTCCCAATATTCTCTTCTCCTGTAAAAAGGACCATAGACATTGAGAAAAGTTAGTTGTATCCTCAATTCTGTTTTGAGAGTGGAGTTATAGGAAGCAGAGGAAAGTTGAAGAAATTTTGGGCTCCATGCGGTGATTAAACCTCCACAGTGACCCTCTGCATCTATTACTTCCGATTTCCAATATTTTAAGAGGCTATTCAATACTTCTATCACTTTGTGCCATTCCATCATTGTTTCTTATAATAACATAAAATAAGATAATAATTAAATAATTAATAATTAGGTTAACTAAAGTTAGGTTATGAAATGAGGCGTCTCCTCAACATCAAATGCCTGAGCCATATTTAAGGCACGGTCATCATTGTAACATATCATCTTTTATCCTATCATCTAATATATTATTCTTACTTATTATCCAATATGAGAGTCGGATTCGACTATTAACCCTTAACCGGACACGGTTAACTTAGTGAACGGATACGTTCACTACATTTTGTATCAGAGCTAGCTTTCCTCGGGCCTCACTAATCTTGGTTTTTACCAAGACTATCAGAGTTTCTCTAAAACAAGGCTGGTGGCCATCAAAATCAGACTCTCTGGAAGATCTCCCCATGTTCAACATCCCCTCCACCATACTCCCATTCATTCCCGTGGAAACATCGTCCCCACCTGTTCCACACTGTCATCCACCCTCTCCCATCTCTGTCGCTCCCTTATTCATCCCTATCAATTGCTCCACCATTGTGATCCTGCCCCACACTACTGTCACTAACACCTTCCGCCTGCACTCTCCTCCCAACACCCAGAATCACGTCCATCGCATCTGCAAACTCCCCCACTCCTGCAAACTCTCCACCATCACCCCCGCTCCTCCAACTCTTCTCCACTGCTATTCCCATTCCCCTCATGCTCCCTGCTTGTTGCTTCCTGCTCCCTCGTGAATGCACCTTGGTCCCATCTCCCTCTCCCTCTCACAACAACGCCCAGTCCGTGCCCTACCTCCGCCGATCCCGCACCTGCAAATCCTCCCTCCTTCCTTCCTGTGATCCTCCCTTCCACACTGCCTCTTGCCCCCGTCCCCTACGCGTGCCATCCTGCTGCGTTTTCCTCATGGCCTCCACTCCCACATTCCCCAGCTCCTCTCCTGCGCTGCACCACGCTGCATTCTATTGCCTCCCTTCCATACCACCTTCACAGCGTTGCTATGTCATCGCCACCTTCACGTCGTTGCTGCGTCATACTCACACTACCTCCATCTTCTCGCTTCCCTCCATGACTCTCCCAATCAAAAATCTTAAACCCTAATTCCATATACTTTTCTTTAAAAAAAAATAAAAAAATATTATAGTAGTATTATTATAATATTCAAAGCCAATACTCCAAAATTTTATTCTCTACAATTACAAAAAAATATTATAATAATAATATTATTATATTGTTATAATATAATAATAAAAAAAAATTATTACTTATTTTTGGAAAAAGAAGAAGAAGAGCAAAAAAATAGAGTCAGAAGAAGTCGAAGTCAAAAAAAGAGAGAGAGAGAGAGAGAGAAATAATATCATTATTTTATTAAAATAATAATTACTTTAAAAAGAAAAAAGAAAAAAAAAAAAGATAAGAAGTATTGAAGAAGACAAAATCGAGAAAAAGACAAAGAAGACAAAACGAAGAAAAAAGACAAGTGAAGATCTAGCAAAGACTATCCATCATTGGATAAGTCAAGTCAAAGAAAGATGACCAAGTTTAAGAAAGACTCATAAAAGAAATCAAAGAAGATCATCCCACTGTCGAAGAAGTCAGAAACCATGGAAGCCGATTTGCGAGAAAAATTAGAAGCCACGTTAAAACGTTATCAGAAAGACAATGAAGAATTGTGCGACATAAATAACAGTTCAGAAATAAGAATTGAATTACAAGAAAGGTACAATGAAATAAAAATCTCTGACCAGGAAAGGCGTATAGAAAAATTGAATGTGCAAATTGATGAATTAAAAGCTGAAAATAAATTCAATCAGAGGTTAGGAAATCAAGATATAAAGAAGGAAATAAATAATTACGAAGCAGAAATAATATGCTTGAACAAAATCGTTAGCGACAAAGATGAAGAACTAATGCAGTTACGACATAAATTAGAAAGTCAAGAATCAGAGGTCGGCCAGTGTCGACAACAGATAAAAGTTCTTCAACAACAAAATGATGACTCTAGAAAGACACATAAGTCAAAGATTGCGAAGAGTAATAAAGCATTATCTAACAATGCTGAAGAAATTTTTAGACTAAGAAATCATAATAGGATACTAGTCACAAAAATTAAGAAGTTGAAAAATAGCCAAAAGATAGAACAATCTATGGACGACATTGAAGGGAAACTTCTAGACAAGCAGGAAGAAAATAGTTGTATCAGAAGTCATAATGAAGATCTTAAGGAACAACTTAAGACATCTGAAGATGACAGAAAATCGCAAGTCGAATTGATTAAGAAGTTTCAAAATGATAATAGGCAGTTAGAAAACAAGTTGGAAAAGATACAGAACAAAAACTTAAATCCTCAAGAGACAAAAATACAACTTCCAACACAAATCAATGCTCTAAAGGCGACATTCGTAAACGAAAATGACATCATGAAAGTTACCTATCGACACCCCAACCATAAAAACCGATATTTGAAAAAGTGGGAAATGTCGAAAGATAATGGTATTAATGTGATCAAATCTCCTGACGACACATCAGTAGAGAATCCCATCAGTCGACAACAAATCAATTTGGGATGGATTGATCCATCGACATATCTGAAGTTATGTTCGACTCTTAGCAATTCGTATCAACATGTTTTGTCATCTATGACACCACATAAAATGATGCAGAAACATTATAAGGCTTTGAGGACAAAGCCTTTCTAAGAGAGTGGCAATGCTACGAACATAAAATAAGATAATAATTAAATAATTAATAATTAGGTTAACTAAAGTTAGGTTATAAAATGAGGCGTCTCCTCAACATCAAATGCTCGAGCCATATTTAAGGCAGGGTCATCATTGTAACATATCATCTTTTATCCTATCATCTAATATATTATTCTTACTTATTATCCAATATGAGAGTCATATTCGACTATTAACCCTTAATCGGACAAGGTTAACTTAGAGAATGGATACGTTCACTGCAGATTGGTCTATGGTTAGAAACTCCCCAAATTTCCACCGTAGAGCGAATAATTAAGCGGAGTTGAAGTAAATTGTCTGCAATTAGGAACCTTTCCATCCTTTTGGATACTGCTTGGTCTCCTCCTCGGTTTTTCCTCCAGGTTGGTTCAAGTTTTGTAGGTTGTATATCCACCAAATTCTTTCCCTTGAAAAGGTTGTTGAAGAATAGGGCTAGCGAGTCGTTGAGAGATTTTTTCCCCCAAAATTATCCCATTCCTAGGGTTAAATTAAGGTCGCCTGCTAGGATGATATTAGGTGAGTCTAGAGCATGTGAATTGCGTATAGATTCCCAATATTCTCTTCTCCTGTAAAAAGGACCATAGACATTGAGAAAAGTTAGTTGTATCCTCAATTCTGTTTTGAGAGTGGAGTTATAGGAAGCAGAGGAAAGTTGAAGCATTTTTGGGCTCCATGCGATGATTAAACCTCCATAGTGACCCTCTGCATCTATTGCTTCTGATTTCCAATCTTTTAAGAGGCTATTCAATACTTCTATCGCTTTGTGCCATTCCATCATTGTTTCTTATAATAACAGTATTTTTGGTTTCAGAGTCATGACTATTCTTTTGAGGGTGAGTTGTTTGGGCCCACCCCCTAGCCCCCTTATCTTGAAAGAGAGGGATAGCATTAAGCGCCCTTAGAGAGGTCTTTATCCACTCTAAGAGCCATTTCGATGGTTTTTTGTTTCTATAACATCTTGTAAATACCAAAAATTTAAATTTTTTTGAAATAGTAATAATTATCAAAGTTGTTAATGCAGAACATATAAAATAATTAAATTTCTCAACTAGGATAATTAATAACGATGACATGTCAAATTTCTCGAAATAAAATATGATGTTAGTTGTAATTTCTATTGCAGATTAAATGGATGCTAAAATCTTTAACAAAAGACATTTTATGATCGTAACACGAGAATGCAGTTTTTAGATCTATCTACGTTCTAAAAGTAATTAAATGTTGTACAAAGGTTTGTATTATTATGATGTTCTTCATGATGTGCTGACAGTTTGTTTGTATGATGATGAAGGGGTCCTATGAGGTACCCTGGGGTTTACTTAACTACGCTTAGCTAAGGCATTTGAATCCTATTTCCATGTGCAGAACGCAGGTAAGACATTCTATGAAAAAATATGAGTTAAGAGTACATGTGTCTTTCAATTCATCGTTAGTGTAAATAAGAAAATACTAAGTACTTCTTGCAAAACAGGTTACTAGAGGTATGGATATTTTGTTTCCAATTCTAGTTTATGTGCTGGCTTACGAACTATTTAGTGTTATTAAAATTTACGTCGTCAAATTGTTGTTATAATGCTATATTGATTATCTAAGAGAAGTCACCCTAATATGGCTATTGTCATTACATCATGTGTTGATACCAATACCCAAATGTAACTCTATTTGAAAGCTTGTAGAAATAATGTTTATACTATTGAACTATCAATACATTTTTCATCTACAGAACTTAGACTACTCTAAAGTCTCACAATTATCGTTTGATTAACAATATATGAAATATATAATGGTTATAGTACTAATGCTATAAATTAACATTATATTGAACATGCAAACTATACCTCTAGTCTTACTCTTATCAATTGATTTCAATACATACCTATTGTGTGAAGAATATAGTGCTTATACTAGCATTAAAATGTGTATCAACACAACTTTAACTATTCCTAAATGGCTATTCATAAACTATAGAAATATATACACTCTATAATGAACTATGTATTCTCACACCTATATTGGCATGTATTACTATTGTTACGATACCTAGCAATAAACTATAGAGACTAATATAAAATATGATCCACGAATCTAACATTGCAATGATACGATCCACAATATGCAACCCTAGCTTTTATTCTATGCCTTGACATTGTGTGATATTACCCTATGCAATCAAATTTGTCATTGGTAAGGATTTGACGGGTATTAAATTTGGTGTTGAAATGAACTGGCAGGTTCACAGTGTCTCATCCAAGTATTAATGGTTCTGACCAAACTCCACAATGGAATTTGCTGTTGTCAATCCACGTAATCCACCCACGTGAAACCTGGTTGATAATACAACGATGAATCCGAGTTGTGCCTGGTTAACATATCGATTCTCCTCCGAGTTGTATACGGTGTTGTCCCTTGGTATGCGATGTTCGCATCATCGTGGTTGTTATAATTAATGAGGTATATTGGCATGTATTACTCGTCGATCTCACAAGATCTTGATCGTTGAAAGAAAAACCCTAAAATCTCGTCGTAAGTATTGATGGCGAGTCTCCACCTCTTCATTTTCACGTTAGAGTTAGATTTTTGAGGCCGACAGGCTGCTAACATGTAGGGTTTGGAAGAGTATTTTTCGGAAGGTTTCGATCCTGAGACCTGTGGGAAGAACCTGCTAGTTCAAGGTGTCATGAATACTAGAGAGCCGAGCCATCGATGGTCTAGAGTGATTTTCAGGAACTGATTTTCCTTCCTTCGTATAGTTATCACAAGGTGATACTATCGTCGAAAGTTACAGGCGTCTTTCTCTTGTAGTTATAATGCTGGTAATGTTTCCACACTATAGTATTAATGTATTAATGTTTAAAGTCTTTCCTGAGATTTTTATCCTCGTTTAACCTCTTCAATACTATGTGATAGGTATAAAAATGTCAATGAAGTTGCAGGGTTTGCGGGCCTAGAGGAGAAGGAGTTGCTTGACCACCGGGTAAGCCTCGGAGGTTCACTTCCTCGTAGGTACCCTGGGCACGATGTGTCCGAAGTTCTTTTGTTTAGAATGAGTCTGTTACTTTCAAAGTTTTGGCAAGGTTTCCTTGGCCGCGGTGATGATTGTGTTTTTTAAAAGATAAGAGCTTTTCTCGACAGGGGTTAGATATTTACCCTGTTAACCTTATGGCGTTTTTGCTAAGGTGTTTACAAATGTATGAGGGTTGAAATTCTAATTTTTGGAAATAGTTGATAAAAGAATTCATAAGTTTTTTTAGTTTTCGAGTTCGTTTTTATCTAAAATGTAATCTTGTCTATAATGACACCATAAATATAAAAAAATGGCTGAAAGTCGAGGATTAAATTGCTTGGTTTACAAAACTGTTGAAAGATGGTTCCTGAACTTCGTTATTGTTTTTAAATTAGTGATTTGGTAAATTTTGGTCTTCGTTAGTTTTGAAATGGCAATGCAATATGGTTCGATCTTGTTTCAAAGAGTGAAACCCAACCCTATAGGTGTAGTTGGCAATCTTGCTTGTACTGAGCTTTTGAGCCCGAAACTGGGCCTCAACCTGTGTATGAAATGGTTTCGACACTGTGTATGTTTCTAGTTAGGGTTGTAAGCTATTGTTAGACATTGATACGAAAATCGTACTGTCTACTAAATGATAGTTAGTGTCTTGTTGGTAAACTCAACATGTATAAAAGATGGTATGTTATAAATAACGTTGGTTAGGGTTTGGACAAACATGTCTGTTATAACCTCGGAAATAGATGTCTAATGTTTGCCATGAATGGCTTGATGAGAAGTTTATGAATTGTGTACTAAATAAACATTTAGAATCTAAGGTCTATAATAACATAGGGTTTTGATGCTACTGTGCAGGTATTTATATTTAATAATTGAAATCAAATGTGATAGTTAGTGAAGAAATAATATATGTTTACTTATAACAATTTTGTACAGAGAATAGTTTTACAGCTGCTATATTTCTTAGAATATAAATGCTTGAAAACATGGAATTTATAATATTGAAATACATATGATTACTATCTGAAATAGATGGATTTTAAATGGGAGAATAAAGATATGTGCAAAAATAAAATGTGTTTTTCTTTTATATAAGAAATAGAAGAATGTTATGCATATGTTTATACTTATACTGTACTATTTCCTGTATTTTAAAAACATATGATTGAAATGACAGAATTTAACAAGAACACTACTGTATTCATCTTTTCATCCAAATGGCATTCTGCCTGTCACTCATCTCTATTAATTTTGTTTTTCTATACTAGAGTACTATACAGATAACAGTATGGGAAAAATACATAAAAGAATTTAATCATTCATTAAAATTACTTAATCATTCTTAAAGAAAATCATCTTTAAATCAGAAAATCGAATAGTTTCTTCTGTATAACTGTAATTAATAATTCTACCATGCAGAAAACATTTAAAAGTAAGAATATTAGAACCTGATTGACTGTAGGAGAAACAAACAGCCCAAGAAACTTGTTCCAGTCGACCTATTCCTGAAGACAGCCAAGTTACTTTCTTTAGGACCCCCGAGCCTATTCACTGAACCACGAGGAGGAAGATTCTGTAGAAGCCTTAGTACATCAATTTGCAGTAGAATATAGATTATCCAGTCATAAAGACTCAGTAGTCGAAAATACCTACACCAACACCTCTAGTTTTCCTTCTCAGAATAACTAGCAGAATCACAGTTGCACTCTCACATAGCCTCCCTATTCGAATCTCTCAGTGATCACCTGATACACTTGAGGAATATTTCTGCAGAAAATATTGTAAGAGTTTCCTACTCAATTCGAATTGCCTTATCTAAGCTGCCTAGGCCTTTTAGTGGTAACCTGGTCATTAATGAGTTGACTGCTCTCTTCCACCCACCTGGGGGATAATGCCACAAATTTAGGGGTAGTTGTCCCATAACCAATATCTAGTGGTGGAGTGCAAATGCTGCCATCTGTCTCATGCCTTCTAACAGCTTCCATTCCTCCTAGTGGGTCAGTGAACACTCATTTAACAGTTCCCTTGGGTGTTTGTCTCCTATTTTAATTTATTAAATAATAATAATTAGTAATTACAATCATCCTTGACCAAACTTGGTCATAATTACAAAAATTTGTAATTATAATTTAACATAAAGTATTTTGCAAATAAAATAATATTCTCAAAATTTGGGTAGGTGACATACACCCCCCCTTAAGTCTCAACATCGTCCTTGATGTTGTTTAATCACTCTTTCAGTGTTCCTGAAACAAAGTTGGGTATGATGCCCGCATACTACTCTCCAACTCCCAGGTTGCCTCTTCTGGGCTAAGGTGCTTCCATTGCACCTTTACCTGTCCAATGGTGCGATTTCGGAGTAGAGTTTCCCTCCTTTTGAGGATACAGTCTGGTTCCACTTGAAAATCGTCGTCTTGTCCCACCTGTACATCATTCCAATTTACAACATGAGTAGCATCATGTACATACTTATTTATAAATGATATATGAAAAACATTATCTATCTTCAAATTTGGTGGCAAAGCCAGTTGGTATGCCACAGGTCCAACCCTTGACAAAATTTTGAAAGAACCACAATACCTGAGTGCCAACTCGGCACAGCTTCCCAATTTCAATGAACTCTTTTTCGGTCTTACCTTAAGAAAAACATGTTCACCAACCTGGAACTCTTTATGAGTCTTTCTAAGATCTGCTTGACTCTTTTTCCTATCTTGGGAAACTTTAAGATTTCTTTGTACCTGTTTCACAATTAGTTCTAATTCCCACATCAATTCAGGTCCTAAAATAACTCTATTTACTAGATCATTCCAAGAGACAGGTGTATCACATTTCCTACCATAAAGAATTTCAAAAGGGCTAAGCCTGGCTGATGCATGATAATGGTTATTATATGCAAATTTTGTTAAATGCAAATAGTCCTCCCACTTACTAGGCTGATCCTTAACATACATCCTAAGAATGTCTTCCAATACCTAATTCACTCTTTCTGTCTATCCATCTGTTTGTGGATGAAATATTGTACTGAATTTTAAGGTTGTATTCAACCCTTTAAACAAAGACCTCCAAAAATTTCTAGTAAACTTAGAATCACGTTCTGAAACTATCACTTTTGGTATACCATCTAATCGAAAAATCTGTTTCATGAAGATTTTTGCAATGCTTGGAGCCTTATGAGTAGTCTTTACAAGTATAAAATGTGCTTCCTTACTGAGTTTATCCACTACCACCTGATAGAGTCATTTTGTTTCTGATTTTTGGGTAGTCCGGTAATAAAGTCTATGCTTATAATCTCCCATTTCCAGTTAGGTATAGGTAATGGCTGCAACAGTTCAACCGGATGTTGATGTTCAACCTTCACTTTTTTACATTCCAAACACTTAGTTATGTATTCTGCTACTTCATCTTTCATTATGGGCCGATAATACTCTTTTCGTAACATAGTGATGGTTTTCTAATAACCTAGATGACCAGAGTAATGGCTTTTGTGCATCTCGTCTAAAATCAGAATTTTTACTTTTGGTATGTTGGGTACATACAATTTGTTTTTGTACAATAACAGTCCATTTTCCTTCAAACTGTAATCTGTCATGGAATTTTCAGAATTGCTATTTGCTGTATTTTTTTGTAATTTTCTGTATTCTTCATCCATTGCAATCCCTTCAAGGATCTGATTTTCTAAATCTGTTGAGTATGTATTGATGGCTGAAATAAAATTCAACTTTGCTTTACGACTTAATGCGTTAGCAACCTTGTTCTCTTTCCCTTTAATATGTTGAATTTCAAAATCATATTCACTTAGAAAAGTTAACCATCTAGCTTATCTAGCGTTCAAATTTGTCTGATCTAATAAATACTTCAGTCCCATGTTATCTTTCAACAAGGTAAATTTCCTATCAATAAGATGGTGATCCCACATTTTTAAAGTGTGAATTACTGCTAATAACTCTAAATCATACGTAGAGTAGTTCTTCTCATATATTTTCAGCTTTCTAGACTCGTATGCAACAGCATGTCCCTCTTGTGTTAGGACTCCACCGAGTCCGTCATTACATGCATCGATGCATACTATAAAATCCTTATTAGGATCTGCTATCCTCATAATCGGCATTGTAGTTAGTAATTCCTTTAGTTTCTTAAAACTGTCTAAACATTTCTGATCCCACACAAATTTCTTCTTTTTCTTCTGTAAGGAGGTTATGGGGTTTGCAATCTTTGACAAACCCTCCATAAATTTTCTATAATATCCAGTGATACCCATAAATGATCCTACATTCGACACATCCTTAGGAACCGGCCAATCATTAATGGCTTTTATCTTATCGGGGTCAACCTAGATTCCTTCCTTAGAAATTCTGTGTCCTAAATACTGAATCTTATCCTTGTGAAAGTCACATTTACTAAACTTAGCATATAATTGATGATCTCTCAGAACTTGTAAGATAATACACAGATGTTCATCATGTTCTTCTTTGCTTTTAGAATACACTAGAATGTGATCTATGAACACAATAGAAAACTTATCCAAGTATTTGTGCAAAATATTGTTTATTAAACACATAAATACAGCTGGGGCATTAGTCAATCCAAATGGCATGACTACGAACTCATAATGTCCATATCGAGTTCTAAAGGTTGTTTTAAAAATATCCTCATCCTTAACACGAACTTGATGGTATCCCGACCTTAAATCAATCTTTGAAAATATCGTTTCTCCACGCAGCTGATCAAATAGATTGTCTGTGCGGGGCAATGGGTATCGATTTTTGATTGTCATCTTATTTAGTTGGCGATAATCTATACAAAGCCTTAGGGTGCCATCTTTCTTCTTAACAAATATAACAGGTGCTCCCCAGGGAGACATGCTGGGTCTTATATAGTTTTTATCAATAAGTTCCTTCAACTGTGATTTCAACTCATTTAATTCTAGTATATTCATCCTATATGGAGCTTTAAAATTTGGTACCACTCTTGGTATTAACTCGGTGGTAAAATTTAGGTCTCTCTTAGGGGGTAATCCTGGAATCTCTTCAGGAAAAACATTTTTGAAATCTTTTAGGACACGTATATCTTCTAGTTTCAGTTTTTCCTCTTTAGGAATTAACTCATAATTCACGACATTTACTGCAAACATTTGACATCCTTTTCTAACTGCTCTTTTTACTTGCATAGCTTAAATCTGTCTAAGGGATGTCTTTCTTGGAATACCTTTTACTTCTATTATTTCTCCTTCATCATTTAAACATGTAAAACTTTTATCATAACAATTCAGAATGTCATGATGGGCTTCTAACCAGCCCATTCCAATTATGATATCATAGGATCCTAAAGGTAAAACATTCAACTTGGTTTGTGTCTTTAACTGATTCATAGATAAAACACAACTTCCAACAAAATCAGATACTTTTCTTTTTGTTCCTGTTGATAGTCTAACTAACCAGGATTTACTGAATTTTTCTGTTTTCAAATTAAAACGTTCTACAATATCTAGTGATATATAACTCAGGCTAGCACCTAGATCAATCAAAATAGTAACAGGATGGTTTTGTAGCTTACCTTCAATCTCTACCATAGAGACTTGATGCTCTGCCTGCCTGTTGTCTAGTGCTGCATTAATTCTGGGCATCTCCCTTGCCAAGTCTCCAACAATAGGTTCAGTCTATATGGAATGAATGTTGTTAGTTTTTCGCTTCCTCTTGGGGCATTCTGATGCATAATGAGGACCTTAACACTCAAAACATTTAATAGGTGCCTTTGGGTCATTAGTTTTGGTAGCATTGGGAGTATTTCTAGGAGCTATAAAATTCTGCTGCTGATTATTTATGTGATTGTTTCCTTGAAAATTCTGATTCTGAAAAATTTTCTTTTGGAAACCAGAATTTCCACTAAACTTGGCATTTTTCTTTTTCAGCTCAAAGTTGTTGGGTTTATGATTTTTCCAGTTTGATATTCCTTCTTTTTTCCGATTAGTGTCATAACAGAAACTTGCTTTCCTCATGGCCTCTTCTAAGGTCTTTGGATTGACATACTCTATTCTGTCCTTGATGTTGAAAGGTAGACAACTTAGGTATCTTTGAATCTTCGATTTTTTTTCCACGAGGTATGGCACATACCTCAGCAAATTTAGAAATTTACTGTTCATCTCTTTCATGTTCATAGTTCTAGCTTTAAATCATAGAACTCCTTTGATTTTTCTTCATAGTACTGTTCAGATAAGAACTTATTCTTGAAGTATCTTTTAAAAGTGCTCTAGTTCACATCCTTGTCTTTGATGCCCTTCAATCTTTTGATGTCCTTCCACCAAATATATGCTTTCCCTATCAAGTTGTATATTTCCATCTTTGCCTTCAATGATTCTGAATAATCATAAATTTGGAGGTATTTCTTCATGCCGGACAACCATGCTTCTGCTGTCTCTCCTTTCTCAGTTTCACCATTCAAGGTTGGGGGTTTGATTTTCTTGAACTCCCTAGAAATCTATTCAAACTATTTGTGACTTTTTCTTTTGGGTTTGTAGTCTCTTTCGCTGCTATCACTTGAATAATTTCATTTCTTTTTGTGTTTTTCATGGGAAGATTCTGATGATGTTCACATCCTCAGTTTTCATTTTCTTACCCCTGTCTTGATGAGGTAAATCTTCAATCTTGGAGGTATTTTCAATTCTCTATTTTGTTCATCAGTTGGGCACTGTTCGAACAGTACTTGATTAACTTCCTCTTGTGCCTTCAGAATTTTCTCATTGTCTTGTTTTACAGATCTGATTTATGGTTTTAACTCTTGAAATGCACGTAACAATTCTGATGAATTGTTATTTAATTCGCCATGGACTTCTTCTTCACAGTGTTGTCCTATACTATGACTGTGGGGTCGAAATCTATCTTCTATATGTTCAACTGATCCTTCCATACCTGTAGCTTAAAAACAATTTTTGATATAACACAAATTTTTAATTAGTAAGATTTCTGCTGTAATAAAATTTTCTGTTGCGTGTTCCTTGGACCTTTTCAAGCCTAAAGTTTGAATGTGAGCTCTGATACCACATGCAACATCCCGTAAAATACCAAAATTTTAAAATAGCAATAATTATCAAAGTTGTTATTGTGGAACATATAAAATAATTAAATTTCTCAACTAGGATAATTAATAACGATGACATGTCAAATTTCTCGAAATAAAATATGATGTTAGTTGTAATTGCTATTACGGATTAAATGGATGCTAAACTCTTTAACAAAAGACATTTTATGATCGTAACATGAGAATGCAGTTTTTAGATCTGTCTAAGCTCTAAAAGTAATTAAATGTTGTACAAAGGTTTGTATTATTATGATGTTCTTCATGATGTGCTGACAGTTTGTTTGTATGATGACGAAGGGGTCCTACGAGGTACCCTGGGGTTTACTTAGCTACGTTTAGCTAAGGCATTTGAATCCTGTTTCCATGTGCAGAACGTAGGTAAGAAATTCTACGACAAAATATGAGTCAAGAGTACATGTGTCTTTCAATTCATCGTCAGTGTAAATAAGAAAATACTAAGTACTTCTTGCAAAACAGGTTACTGGAGGTATGGATATTTTGTTTCCAATTCTAGTTTACGTGCTGGCTTACGAACTCTTCAGTGTTATTAAAATTTACGTTGTCAAATTGTTGTTATAATGCTATATTGATTATCTAGGAGAAGTCACCCTAATATGGCTATTGTCATTACGTCACGTGTTGATACCAATACCCAAATGTAACTCTATTTGAAAGCTTGTAGAAATAATGTTTATACTATTGAACTATCAATACATTTTGCATCTACAGAACTTAGACTACTCTAAAGTCTCAAAATTATCATTTGATTAACAATATATGAAATATATAATGGTTATAGTACTAATGCTATAAATTAACATTATATTGAACATGCAAACTATACCTCTAGTCTTACTCTTATCAATTGATTTCAATACATACCTATTGTGTGAATAATATAGTGCTTATACTAGCATTAAAATGTGTATCAACACAACTTTAACTATTCCTAAATGGCTATTCATAAACTATAGAAATATATACACTCTATAATGAACTATGAATTCGCACACCTATATTGGCATGTATTACTATTGTTACGATACCTAGCAATAAACTATAGAGACTAATATAAAATATAATCCACGAATCTAACATTGCAATGATACGATCCACAATATGAAGCCCTTTCTTTTATTCTATGCCTTGACATTGTGTGATATTACCATATGCAAACAAATTCATCATTGGTAAGGATTTGATGGGTATTAAATTTGTTGCTGAAATGAACTGGCAGGTTGATAGTATCGCGTCCATGTATTAATGGTTCTGACCAAACTCCACAGTGGAATGTGTTGATGTCAATCCATGCAATCCACTCACATGAAACCTGGTCGATAATAAAACTATGAGTCCGAGTTGTCCATGGTTAACATATCGATTCTCCTCTGAGCTATATATGGTGTTCTCCCTTGGTATGCGATGTTGGCATTGTCGTGGTTGTTATAATTAATGAGGTATAAATGTGATGGTTTCCCGACTCTCAACATATTTGGTTGGCACCTTCTCACTCATCGATCTCACAAGATCTTGATCGTTGAAAGAGAAACCCTAAAATCGCGTCGTAAGTATTGATGGAGAGTCTCCCGGTCTTCGTTTTCATGTTAGAGTTAGAGTTGTGAGGCCGACAAGCTGCTAACATGTAGTGTTTGAAAGAGTATTTTTTGGAAGGTTTCGATCCTGAGACCTGTGGGAAGAACCTGCTAGTTCAAGGTGTCATGAATACTGGAGAGATGAGTCATCTGTTTGGGTACACAGGATACTCCCAAAAGAACGAACGCCTAGAGCAACCACTTCACACAAACAAATCACAGATCTATACATCGATGTTTTGACGTGGCTTAAACCCTCATGAGGAAAACACTCCACGGCCTTGGCCAAATAGCTTCTACAGGACAATTTATTATGCAAAGAAAGAAAGTTACAAATTAGCTTCTCATAATCGATCAACTTTTCAATGACCCTCCATGCTCTTTAAATAGAGATCATGGACCAATCGGGTGTTAAGCCACGGATCAAGGGTAGGTATGATCTAAGAGAAGTTGAGCCATTGGATCACAACATATCGTGACCATCGGATTAATTATTTACAAATGCATACTAATGCATACTAGAGAAACACACTTTTCCTAACATATATATTACACAAGTTGATCTTAACTAACTCCTAAGTGTCTAAATATCCTAACATCCCCCCTTAAGAACAACTTGGGATAGGATAGAAGGATTTACAAAAGTGACGCTATTAGGAGAAGGAAGGTGGCATTAGAGTCTATCCCCCTTTAATGACAAGTTCCTGAACTCCTAACATAGATCGAAGTTTAGAAAAATTCACTTTTGTAAGAGACTTTGTGAAGATGTCCGCAACTTGATCATCTGTAGGACAAAAGAGCACTTCAAGAACATGATCATGAACAAGATTTTTGATGAAGTGCATATGTAGCTCAATGTGTTTGTTGCATTGATGTAGGACTGGATCTTTGGCAATATTGATGGCACTTTGATTGTCGCACCAAAGTGGAGTAGGCTGCTGCTGCTCGAATCCAAACTCTAAAAGGATCTGTCGAAGCCATAAAGCTTCCTGACTGGCATTAACTACGGCTCGATAAGTCCAGATCCCATATTGAAAATATAACCTGCAGTAGACTTTCGATCATCAGGATCGTCGGCCCAATATGAATTAGTGAAACCAACCAACAAAGGTTCTCCCCCTGTATTGCAATGAATCTCAAACTGAATTGTACCTCGAATATATCGAAGTATTCTTTTAGCTACTTTCAAGCGACTTTCATGAGGTGTTTTCATATAATGGGCAACATGACCAATGGAAAAGGAAAGGTCTGGATGGGAATGAGTCAAGTATAAGAGACTACCAACAAGCTGACGATACAAGGTGGCATCTACTTCAGGTGAAGTACAAATGGCAGAAAGTTTGACTCCAGACTAGAAGGGAGAAGGGGCTGGTGTACAATCTTCCATGTGAAAGCGATGAAGAAGGTCACAAGCATACTTAGATTAAGAAAGAAATATTTCTTCTTTGGTTTGTATGACTTGGAGACCAAGAAAATAATGCAAATGTCCTAAGTCTGACATTTCAAAATTTTGCTTAAAACTGGATTTCACATGGGTTATAAGCTTAGGGTCACTACCAGTAACAATAAGGTCATCAACATATAGAACAAGTATGATGAGATGGTTTCCTACATTCTTGGTATAGACATTGGGGTTAGAATGGCATCTAGAAAAACCAGTGTCAAGGAGAAAGCTATCCATTTTGGTATACCAAGCTCTAGGAACTTTCTTAAGGCCATATACGGATTTCTTAAGGCGGCAGACAAGGCTAGAGTTATTCTGAACATATACAGGAGGTTGTTCCATGTAAATTTCCTCCTGTAAATTACCATGTAAGAAGGTAGACTTGACATCCATTTGATGCACTTCCCAGTTATGTAAGGCTGCAAGGGAAAGAACAAGGCAGATGGAGTTCACTTCTGCGACAGGAGCAACGGTTTCATTGTAGTCAATCCCTTCAACTTGAGAAAAACATTTAGCAACTAACCTTGCCTTAAGTCTTTCAACACTTCCATCTGATGCACACTTAGTTCTGTAGACCCATTTACATCTAACAAGTTTTCTTCCTTTTGGAAGAGGTACAAGATCCCAAGTATCGTTTGCCATTAAGGAACGATATTCTTCATCCATAGCTACATCCCAATCTGGATTGTCTGAAGCTTCTGCAAATGTTTCTGGATCATGATTCTCGGAAATTTGAGCCAAAAGAGAAGAGGCTCGCTGAAACTGAGAACGTGTTCGACATTGATCTCTAGGATCACCAGCAAGATCACCAGCTGCTTCACATGTTGAATGGACCCATCAAGGAAGCACTTGTGCTGGGGGAACTGGAGGAACATGAGCAGGTGGAGGTGGATTTTCATCCTTACTATCATCATCAGAAACTGTAGTTGGAAACCTGTCAAGGAATTTGGAAGAAGAAGAAGAAGGCACAATCGCCAAATCAAGATCACAGGCCAAAGATGGCACAATCACCGAGTTAGGCTCGTAGGCCAAGAGATTTTCATCAAATTTAACATCTCTTCTAATGATTACATCATGAGAATGTGATTGAAGAAGTCTATAACCTTTTACATCTTCAGAATATCTAACAAATATACACTTTTCACTTTTAGGCTGCAATGCTTTTCGTTTTTCATCCAGAATGTCAGCCCATGCTTCACTACCAAACACACGGAAGTGACTTACATCTGGTTTAATTTTACTCCATGCTTCTTCCGGTGCGATACCTTGTAATGCTTTAGTGGGGGTGCGATTAACTATGTAATTTGCACAATTAATGGCTTCATCCCAAAATTGAAGACTTGGTCCCTTAGATTGGATCATACAATTAGCCATTTCTTTTAAAGTGCGTTCTTCCATTCAGCTACACCATTTTGTTGTGGTGTATATGGAACAGTGTGTTGTTGTTGGATTCCTTATTCAATATAGAAAGTAGTGAACTTTTTGTTAACATATTTTCCTCCATTGTCATATCTTAACATAATAATTAGATGACCAGATTGTTTTTCAACAAGGGCCTTGTAGGCCAAGAACATGTTAAATACTTCGCTCTTAAGTTTTAGGAAATAAACCCAAGTGCGTCTGGTGTAATCATCAATGAAAGTTAAGAAATATTTGAAACCAGAAAAGGAAGCAGATGGAAGAGAACCACACAGGTCACTATGCACAAGCTCCAAGGGAACCGAGGCATGCCAAGAGGCACGTTTGTCAAAACTATCCTGATGCTATTTTTCAAGTACACAACCGGAAAAAACACCATCCCTACAAGATACCATCGGAAGACCTGTCACCATATTGTATTTACATAGTTGTTGTAATGAGCGATAATTTAAGTGACCAAATCGTTCATGCCAAAGTTTGCTCAAGTTATCACTATGAGCAACAAAAACTGAAGGAAAAGGTGATGACCCAAAGTTGTTAAACTTGTACAACCTGGTAATATCATCAACAATTCCGGTATCTAGGACCTGTTGAGGATCTTTAAAATCCTTGATTACAACTTGGTGAGGTGTAAATGTCACAGTTTTACCTTCACCAGAATGAGTGATTTGATAGACTGATAACAAATTGCAGAAAATTCTTAGAACACATAGTACATCACTAAAATGACCATTATCTACTGGAACTATTCTAGCTCCTACAACACTTAGAGATTTATCATCACCAACAAATATTTATTTGGTGTTACATTCATGCATAATAGAAAAAATGGCTTGATCCTTAGCCATATGATAAGATGCTCCAGAATCAAGGAGCCATTCATTTGAAGTAGAAGAAGAAGATATATTATAAGAATAACCAGAAGCACAAAGTGCATGTTTATGAGAGGTAGATTTTGAAGGCGAATCTAAGCTGATGTGGTGCTTCTTCATTGCTGCTTTCAAGACTGCCATCTTCTTGAAACACTTAGATTCATCATGATTATCTTTCCCGCAATAGTTGCAATGACGCTCGGTCTTCTTGCCTTTTGGCTTGGATCCTTTGTCATTTTTTAAAGAAGGAGCTGACTGAGAGGGTTTGGGACCCTTGTTTGACTTATTATTGCGAAAATTTTGTTTCTTAGGAGGATTGGACTTTTCTTTCTGTTGGGACAATAAGGCTTTCCCAGATGTATCTGCATTGTTAATTATTCCAAGATGGATGAGCTTATCTTGCTCTCTAATCAAGGAATCACAAAAGGATTCAAGACTAGGCTCTTGATAGCTAGCTACATTCAAGGATTCTTTTATGGAGTAAAATGTAGATACAAAAATAGAATATGCAGGTCCAAGTTTGGAAAGAATATGATAAATGCATTGTTTGTCTTCCCTCTTAATCTTGCATTCTTCACATAAGAGTTTAAGAGTTTTTTACTTAGATAAATAATCTTGTATTGATGAAAAATCACTTGGATTTAAATAAATCAACTCATTTTCAAGTTGGTGACCTCAAATTTCATTGTGTTTACCAAACACAAATTCCAACTTGTCCCAAGCAGCATCAGGTTCATCAATTCCAGATATGTGGAATCGCAAATCAGTAGAGATTGACATCCCAATCAATCCACGAGCTTCGTCACATCTATTTTCCCATTTGATTTTCTTATCATCATTAGTAGGTTATGTTTATTTCCCTGAGGTAATTCTGAAAAGTCCTCTACTTCATAGAACATCCTCCATACGAGATTTCCATGAAAAATAGTTGGAACTGGTAAGTAGAATATCACAAGGGGAGGCCATATTTGTAAATTAATGGCTGTAAAAGTAGAAACCAATAGTTTATATGCAAAGAGCTTGAAAAAATAGGCGGTTTCAAAAAAAAAGGCACTGAAAACTAACTCCGTATGATGAAGTTATGCTTGAACAAAGAAATTGTTGAAGATGTCCCCAATAGTGACGTGGCAGATAGAAAATGACCAGCTAAAAAAAAAGAACCCCCCTCTTCCCAAGATGAATCTTTGACAATCACTTTACAATAAAGTTTCTTTAAGTGAATCACTTTTGTAAAATAAGTGATTTCACTTTTACAATGATTTACTTTAAATAGTGGAGCAATAAAAAGGAACTTAAGTGACTCACTTTATATTTTTATTTTTTATTATTTAAGTGAGATGCACTTTTACAATAAAGTAACTTGAAAATAGAAATTGCATGTACTTTTTCTTTTAAAAGTAACTTCCTAAGACTTGAACTCAAGACCTATTAAGGAATAAAGCAACTTTGAACCAAGTGAGCTAGATTAAAAGGTATGTAAAATATGGGAATGAGGAAGGGGTTTTTTTTTTTTTTAATTCTTCTTGCTCGGTTTCCATGCTTTCCTTTTTTTCTTGCAAAACACACCACAAACAAAAACAAAAAAAACTTTTCCACACGTTTGGGGTTAGATCTTGTTAGCTTACCCGAAAAGTCTACGTTTTCTCTTTGTTTCTGATTTGCCGAGATCGCTCAAGGTGCACGACAAAGAGCATATGCAGCCGAGAAAAACACTTTCCCTTTCTATTTCTGATTCGCCGAGATCGCACAAGGTGCACGACAAAGAGCATACACAAACAGGGAAAGCAACAATCTGAAACTAAAAAAATCTAATAATAAAAGACTGATAAAATATGAGATATTTTAAAAAAATAAAAATAAAAAAAGCGTCACTATAACATTATACCTTCAGATCTGATGAAATACGTGTTTCTGAAGCAAATAGGAACCATTTTCGATCAAACAAAAACTATTTCCCAATGGAAATGGAGCTCTGGACATAATGGAACACCTCCCACAGCCTAGAAATACATAGAAATACCAAAACCAGAAACCCTTTCAAGTTTCGGCAACAACAGTTCAAGATCGAGATCATAACCGAAAGCGACTCTTCATAAAAGCTCTAATACCATGTTCGGGTACACAAGGTACTCCCAAAAGACCGAACACCTAGAGAAACCACTTCACACAAATAGATCACAAATCGATACATCGATGTTTTGATGTGGTTTAAACTCTCGTGAGGGAAACACTCCACGGCCCCAGCCAAATAGCTTCTACGGGACAATTTATTATGCAAAGAAAGAAAGTTACAAATGAACTTCTCATAATCGATCAACTTTCCAATGACCCTCCATGCTCTTTAAATAGAGATCATGGACCAATCGGGTGTTAAGCCACGGATCAAGGGTAGGTATGATCTAAGAGAAGTTGAGCCGTCGGATCACAACATATCGTGACCGTCGGATTAAATATTTACAAATGCATACTAAAGAAACACACTTTTCCTAACAGATATATTACACAAGTTGATCTTAACTAACTCCTAAGTGTCTAAATATCCTAACACCATCGGTGGTCCACAGTGATTTTCAGGAACTGATTTTCCTTCCTTCGTACAGTTATCACAAGGTGATACTATCGTCGAAACTTACAAGCATCTTTCTCTTGTAGTTATAATGTTGGTAATGTTTCCACACTATAGTCTTAACGTATTAATGTTTAAAGTATTTCCTGAGATTTGTATCCTTGTTTAAGCTCTCCAATATTGTGTGACAGGTATAAAAATGTCAATGAAGTTGCAGGGTTTGCGGGCCTAGAGGAGAAGAAGTTCCTCGGCCACTGGGTAAGCCTCGGAGGTTCACTTCCTCGTAGGTACCCTAGGCATGATGTGGCCGAAGTTCTTTTGTTTAGAATGAGTCTGTTACTTTCAGAGTTTTGGCAAAGTTTCCTTGACCGCGGAGATGATTGTTTTTTTTTAAGATAATATCTTTGCTCGACAGGGGTTAGATATTTACCCTGTTAACCTTATGGCGTTTTTGCAAAGGTGTTTACAAATGTATGAGGGTTGAAATTCTAATTTTTGGAAACAGTTGATAAAAGAATTCATAAGTTTTTTTAGTTTTTGAGTTCATTTTTATCTCAAATGTAATCTTGTCTATAATGACACCATAAATATAAAAAAATGGCTGAAAGTCGAGGATTAAATTGCTTGGTTTACAAAACTGTTGAAGGATGGTTCCTGAACTTCGTTATTGTTTTTAAATTAGTGATTTTGTAAATTTTGGTCTTCGGCATTTTTGAAATGGCAATGCCATATGGTTTGATCTCGTTTCAAAGAGTGAAACCCAATCCTGTAGGTGTAGTTGGCAATCTTGCTTGTACTGAGCTTTTGAACCCGAAACTGGGCCTTAACCTGTGTATGAAATGGTTTCGACACTGTGTATGTTTCTAGTTAGGGTTGTAAGCTATTGTTAGACATTGATACGAAAATCGTACTGTCTGCTAAATGATAATTAGTGTCTTGTTGGTAAACTCGACATGTATAAAAGATGGTATGTTATAAATAATATTGGTTAGGGTTTCGACAAACATGTCTGTTATAACCTCAGAAATAAATGTCTAATATTTGCCATGAATGGCTTGATGAGAAGTTTATGAACTGTGTACTAAATAAACATTTAGAATCTAGGGTCTGTGATAACATAAGGTTTTGATGCTACTATGCAAGTGTTTATATTTAATAATTGAAATCAAATGTGATAGTTAGTGAAGAAATAATATATGTTTACTTATAACAATTTTGTACAGAGAATAGTTTTACAGCTGCTATATTTCTTAGAATATAAATGCTTGAAAACATGGAATTTATAATATTGAAATGCATATGATTACTATCTGAAATAGATGGAGTTTAAATGGGAGAATATAGATCTGTGCAGAAATAAAATATGTTTTTCTTTTATATAAGAAATAGATTAATGCTATGCATTTGTTTATACTTATACTTTACTATTTTCTGTATTTTAAAAACATATGATTGAAATGACAGAATTTAACAAGAACACTACTGTATTCATCTTTTCATTCAAATGGCATTCTGCCTATCACTCATCTCTATTAATTTTGCTTTTTTGTACTAGAGTACTATACAGATAACAGTATGGAAAAAATACAGAAAATAATTTATACATTCATTAAAATTACTTAATCATTCTTAAAACAAATCATCTTTAAATCAGAAAATAGAATAGTTTCTTCTGTATAACTGTAATTAATAATTCTACCATGCAAAAACATTTAAAAGTAAGAACATTAGAACCTGATTGACTATAGGAGAAACAAACATCCCAAGGAACCTATTCCACCCAACCTATTCCTGAAGACAGCCAAGTTGCTTGCCTTAGGACCCCCGAGCCTGTTCATTGAACCACCAGGAGGAAGATTCTGTAGAAGCCTTAGTACATCAACTTGTAATAGAATATAGATTATCCAGTCATAAAGACTCAGTAGTCAAAAAGACATGCACCAGCACCTCTGGTTTTCCTTGTCGGAATAACTAGCAGACTCACAGTTGCACTCTCACATAGCCTCCCTATTCAAATCTCTCAGTGATCACCTGATACACTTGAGGAATATTTATGCAAAAAATATTGTAGGAGCTACCTACTCAATTCGAATTGCCTTATCTAGGCTTCCTAGGCCTTTTAGTGGTTAACTGGTCATTAATGAGCTGATTGCTCTCTTCCACCCACCTGGAGGATAATGCCACAAATTTAGGGGTAGTTGTCCCATAACCAACAGCTAGTGGTGGAGTGCAAATGCTGTCATCTATCCCATGCCTTCTAACAGCTTCCATTCCTCCTAGTGGGTCAGTGAACACTCATTTAACAGTTCCCTTGGGTGTTTGTCTCCTATTTTAATTTATTAAATAATAATAATCAGTAATTACAATCATCCTTGACAAAACTTGGTCATAATTACAAAACTTTGTAATTATAATTTAACATAAAGTATTTTGCAAATAGAATAATATTCTCAAAATTTGGGTAGGTGACAGTTTCCCTTCCTTGATGTCTTTGGCCGCTTGAAGTTGAGATTTGGATAAGAGAGATTTCCGGCCAACTTGAGGTTTAAGGGGTTGGTCCAAATCAATCCCACTAGAAGAGACAATGGCTGGCTCAGAATTCTGTCGGGACTTGTAGCATAACTCGTACTCCCACCTGGGAGGGGAGAGGGTGTTCGAAAAATTTCTTGTAGGGGGGGAAGAGGTTTTAACGGAAAGAAGAGAGGTGGATGGAACAGCTAAAAAGGGGGCCTTAGGAAGATGCAGAAGAGGGGGGGTTGACCTAGAAACAGAAAAAAAGGGGCAGTTGGGATTTTAACAGAAATACCTTCTTTAGTTTTGCCGTGTTCGGAGCTTGAGGATTTTTCCTTGCTGGCGTTGTCAGTCAAAGTTCCCTTCTTCGATGAAATTACTGCTATGATATCCTTTTCACATGCCACGTCCTAGATATCTCGAGGTGACGATGAAGCTGCAATTGTCGACCTGCATGCATTGTTCTTGTCATTAATCGTGTCTTCCTTTGGAGCTGATGTATCAACACTCAGCACCTTGTTCTTTTTTATCCACACCTTTTTGAAATAAGGTTTCGAAGCTCCAACCTACTGTCGTTCGAGCTGTTGTGGACAATCCTTCTGAACTTGGCCAACCTTTCTGCAACAAAGGCATCTGAATGAAAGTTTCCAATAGTCCAAATGTTGGTTCCATATGCTGCCCCACATCTCCAGTCGGATTTCCTAGAAAAGACCATTTCTCAAATCCATCTCCACTAGGATGCGAGCGGAATGCCTGTCTTGCTTGGTATCCCATTCTTCTTCTAGGGATACGAATTTGCCGATTTTGTTTCCAATTGCTTCCAGGAAATATTTCTGCCAGAAGACCATAAGGAGGCCTGGCTGGATGACCCAGATCTGCTAGAGGTTGTGAGGTTCTCTTTTAGCATTGAAATTTATTGTCCACTTTTTCATGATTAATCCGGATGGTCCCGAGTTCCATCGATGATTTAGTAAGGTTGCAGCATCCTCTTCATCTTTAAATTTGAAGAGAAACCATCCTCAGGGTAGAATGTGGAAGTCTGGAGTATAGCCAATCATCGGGAGCCAATGACTATCCATCCAGGATGAAGGAGCTTCTTTTCCTGTGAATTTTCCATAGATTTGGCCCATCTAGAGTGTAATTCAGATAATCTGGAATTTCAGAGAGTTGGATATCCTTACCAACAACGAGCTCAGGGAAGTTTTTCTTTGGTCTGATACTTTTCTTTTCAGCATGTGGGAGATGGTCTGTGTTATTACTAAGCTTATCATTGTTTGTGCAGGGTAATGATGAAGCATGTGAGGTCGAAGCTGTTGACTCCATTGTTTCATTGATATTGGAGGAGAATGGCTTACACGGTGAAGGAGAGATGTGACCTTATTTGATGTGGAACTCTTCATCCATATAGAATACTGGATCTGAGTCCGAGTCCTCGAAATCCACGAGATCACTATACATGGCGACCCACCCTTGGGAATAAGAGGTCTGACGGCGAGAAAGGACCGGTGCTTGAAAGGGGGGTTTTCAAGGGGGATCGGGTAAGGCCCGGACTCGGGAGAACAGAGGTAAAGAAATGAAAAGGAAGAATACCGAGCCATCGCTAACTTCGCCTGTAGAATTCCAAGAGAAAAACAACCGAAGGAGATCGTAGGACAGGAGCCGAGACACAGAGCTCCATCGCGCTCCCCAAAATTGTAAATATATATATATATATATATATATATATATATATATATATATATATATATATATATATAATTGTTCATTTGAATTTGGAACTATTGCCATAAAATAAATCTTAATAGTACACTTGTCTCATCTTCCTATAATCTAGGAAGATGATCCTTCCTTGTCCACCCCAAATTGTAAAATATAAACACATATTGGTGTAATTAATATTTTAATATGATGGCAGTGGCTATTATTGACATTGACGATTGAGATGAAATTTATTTTATCGGAACTTTAAAAAGGTATGGAATCACTAATTCCTATATCAACATAGTTGTAATGAGTTTAAATGTTAGAAAGGTCAATAATATAGAAAATATTTTGAAATCGCATTTTAATGTGGGTGTACGTGGGACATTCTATGAGAAAGTGATTTTCATCTTTAGCTCTCTTAGTATGACAAAGATGTTAAATTCTTCCATCCCACGACATTTTAGGAGTTGATGACATTTTAAGGATTGTTGAATTCCCTCCTTCACTATGGAGCTAGTGAGAGTTTGTTATTATTTTAGCAATGTTGACTTTCTTCTTTACACTAGTTAAAATAGAGAAATGTTTTTGTTCTTCTAGATTAGGGTAGATCACCTCTTTATAATATATTAATTTTATCTTATCCTATAATTCCCTATTGCACCACACCTTCTCCTTAAACTTAAACGTAACAAGACTTTCGAGCATGCACATGAAGTTGGAGGACCTTTTAGGTGCAACCAAAGTTCTACAAAACCCACTCACATTATAGAAAACAATAACGCACTCGCATCTATAAGTACTAGGCTCGAAAACTCTGAACTTGGCCATGTAGTTGACAACTAGGCCAAGAAAAAATATCTCGCACGCAATGTGATATAAAACGTGTGTGTAATGTATTGCAAATCATGTGCACGATTTCTAATACATCGTGCACGCATTTTATACACATCAGGAACGTGTTCATAACACATCATGTATGCGATATTGTGATATAAAAATTCCCTTAGCCCCACCATTACACCCCAAGGGAGGGTCATAGCACTCCATTAGAAAAGCATTTCATCAACGGTTTATGTGATGAGGAACTTGGTTAGACTAGGTCTCCATTGATGAGTATTGACTACAATACCAAAGTAAGCTATGTAACTAGGGTTTTATATACAAGTGCTATCCACCATGATGAATTAATTCAAGTAGATCTACCATAAACCTTGAAAACATGCATGAGTGACAATTACAATGCTAAATAAGCCACTGTCTAATGTGAAAACACTAACAATCATACTGAAGTAATTAAAAGAATTCATCCATAAACATGGGTCCCATGTTGAAGTGATCATGTTGACAGCTGCACCAGGGATGGGTTGCAAGTGAAAGTGATCCCATTTAAAGGTTTCAAGAACCAGGGATGGGCCATGGTGGGTTAACCATGATTAGTGGTGGAAACACATTCCTTGGTCCCTTAAGTAAGCTTATAAAGCATAAGGGCCATTTAAAAGACCTCAATCCACCAAACAAGGCCTATCCAGGGGATATTTGGTCTATGAATTGGGGTATGGATGCCAATTCAAGGTTTTGAGAACTAGGGAAGGTATTCAAGGACTATACCAATGTTGGATGAGGAACCTAAGGCCTCACTCTCTAATGCAAGCTTCTACAGCTCAAGGTCCCTGAAGGAGGCCTAAAAGCAACATGCATGACATCTTTAGGATCATTGTTACATCCAATTGGATATAGTCATGCCATTAGGAGGATTTTGGAATTAAGAATGGGTCTTGGAGCCTTGACCATGTTTTAGAGATGAAATTTATGCTATCTATAACATAAGGGAAGCTTCTAGGGTCCTTGTTCCATGAATCAAACCTCTAACTATCACACAAGATTTCTCTAAGGGGTTTATTGTCCTAAAGTGATGATGGGTTCCATGAGGATATTTTATGCATAATGGGCGTGTATCAAGTCCATTACCATGCTTAATGGATGAAACCTATGACTTATGACCTAAAGGAAGCTTCTTTTCCTCCACAAAGATGAGCAAGTAATTAAACAACCACAAGATATTACCTATATAGGCGTTATTTTTCCTCTAATTAGGGAATTGGGTTCTAGTATGAGGTTTTGAGTACCAACAATGGGTCTAAAGGTGAATACCATGGTAATGGGAGGAAACTGAGGGCCTTCGTATCTTAATATTATAGAGCACAAGGACCTTAAAGAGGTATTCAACCACCAAACAAGACTTCTGTAGAGGATATTTAGTCTATGAATTGGGATATGGGTACCAATTGAAGGTTTTGAGCACTAGCGAAGGTATTTGAGGGCTATACCAATGTTGGATGAGGAACCTAAGGAATCATGCTTTAATGTAAGATTCTACAACTCAACGTCCCTAAATTGATTGGTTTTCTCATCTTCCATTGTATATGAAAAAAGAAAGAGTGTGATTGTGTGTCATGTTAAAATTAACTGCAAATCGAATTCATATAAGTTTATCCCTCAATCTAGGAAATCATATCCTCAAGTGACCATACACCAAGTCAAGAACCATAGGCCCCAATAGGTTCTATAAGAGGGCCTATGAAAGGTCCATAATGATTTCACAAAATCACTCATGTGACAAAGACTTACAGACGAGAGGACTCAAATTAAGGGAAATTTTAAAGGAAGGAGATCATGAGCGGTCATGTGTGTGAGTATGTTTGGAACTATACAATTTCGCATAAGATTATCCATTACAAGAGGTGTATTCAAGAACAAGCAAAAAGGAAGTTGGTGACTACCACTTATGAGCCTCATTCTTCAACTTCACCCAAAACAAATTACCTAGAAGCTCTACATTGGTTCTCATACTTCATGCATTACATGTAAAATACCTCTATGATGTTCTAAGGAAATATCTTGGGCATGTTACTACCCTACCATCTTGTTATCTTTCACCCTCTAGATCATCTTCTGGGATATATAAAATTTGATTACTGAAAAGTATCACATGGAAAAGATTTAAATTATGATCTTCAACTGTAGATCAAAGGTTTTATTGAATCCCACTATTAGTGTTTTCAATTATATGTTGTTCTCTGGCTTCCTGCAACCTAGTCCCCTCAACAAGTTAAGTGATATTTTAAATCCAATAGATTATAAAACCATTATGATGGGGTGACTCAAGAGTTAACTTGTGCCATTCATGAACCAACTCTAACCAAAGGAAAATTTAAGTAAAAACGAGTTGGCTTGTTGATCTAGTTTGTTGATTTTGAGTTTCTTTCAAGAAATTTCACTTCATGCCTCGCATGTGTTGTATATTCCAAAGAAAAAGAAACAAGAAAAGGTAAATTTACATAATTCCTCTCATGTGAACCTATTTATCCTTAGATTTAAATTAATGTATGTAAGTAAATTAGAGGGGGAAGGTAGAGTGATTCTTGCACATTCCATCACAAACAAAATCAATTTCTTAACCCATTAAAACTACTTGTAATACCCCCCATTTTGACTTGGAATTTATTTGTAAATGATGTAAATATGCTAGTATGGATTCCTAGTGTGGAGCTTAAGGCCAAGGCCCAACTAGTGAATGGCTAGGCATGTATAATGTATACATTTTTATTTGGACCATATGATTGGCTTATCATGTCAATTCGAAATGTATGAAAATATTATGTTGGAAAATAATAAAATGGTCCAATATGGATATGTAAAGAGCACTAGAGGGGCTATGATTCCACCAGAGGGAAAGAGGAAGGGGGCCTAAGGGAAACCAAATCCTACGTTGCCATGTGTCAACCTTAGAACTCATCCAAAATCTTCCATGTTCCTTAAATAAGCCAATTACCTTATTTTGAATACTAAATCCAATCATTGAATGCATATGTGAGGTTGGTGGGAAAAATCACTTCGTGTAGTTATTGAAGCATGGGGGGTGTGATAGTTATGCGAGCTATCAGTAGTCCTATTTCTTCTATGGTCAGAATATATGCCAGTTGTCTTTTCACCCTTACCTCATATCCTTTGAGTCAACACTCTTTTGATCACACTTTCATTCTCTCATGCATGTTGGACTATGCTACATAGAGTTCTCCAATATTGTTGTTCATGACCACTACTTGGCTGTTTTTAACCTAGAAATTTGAATTTGAAGAGAGCACTACAGTTTTGTAAGGGAAAATAGATGGTTGTAGGTGAACACATAGGTTGGGGAAGCTAGGAACCTTTACCCATTGAGTTATGGTACTCTTTAATGCTTGAGGATTCATGAATTAATGTTGCAGTAGGTTCTCCATTAGGATACAATAGGTTGGACTCTTACTGCACACATTGGTAAGCAATGTAAGGGTTGAATTTCCTAAGGGAACCGTGGATCAATGAAGTGAAATTCCTTTCTTGTGTTGTGTGGGGTAGTTGAGAAGGAGTGCCATGGCTGTAATGGCTTAGTGAGACCCCTGCAGAGCTCTGGTTGAGCTTCTGGATAAGCATAGAGATCAGAGTGAATTGTGGGCTGAGAGATAGAGTCCTATAGGTGTTTCCTCCGCCCTAGTGATTTCATAGCCTAGCTTGGGGTTGGCCTCTCAGTAGAAAGAGTATATGCTGGACAGAGTGCATATGCCTAGGTGGAAAAGCACTCTTACACAGTTAGTTGCTTGGATCTTCCTTGTTTAAAGATAAGTATCCTTATGTATTTGATGTGCAATGATTTTATTTGTATTCATGTGATAATTATGCCTGTAAATTGCATGTTATGTGTCTGTGGATCAATTTTATTCCGCTGTGTATTTTATTTCTATGTCTACACATTCATTTTAGTTGTTATGAATTCGCAATTATGGCTATGGGGTGAAATTTAGAGGCCTGGTTCAGTTAATGTCCCCTCTTGCTAGCCAGATTAAGAGATGGGGACATTACACTACTGAGGTCAGAGGATATTTGTTTCCTATTGTTTTGATGATCTCATTTTGTAAAATAAAAGTAAGTGAACAATGAAAATGAGTAAGGGAGAGAGAAAAACTCATAAAGTGTCCTTCTAGAGTGCCAATAAAGGACTACAATGAGATCCTATGTAAGAATACATGTAAGAGTAATATTCAAGGAAGTATCATGAGTGGAGCATGTGCAAGGAAAGCTGGAGGAAGGAGGTTGCAATAGGTCATGTGAAACACTGTGTTGAGCCCTATCAAGATCTATGGTTTCCTACATGAAACTTTTGTCATGAACTTGACTCAATGCATAAACAAAATAGGCATTCACTAACTGCTACTAATGATCCAAACTATTGTGGGTGGAGCATGTACAAGGGAAGTTCGAGGGAGGAGGCTACAATAAGTCATGTACTGAGAGAGTGTGTTGATCCCTATACCAAATTCTAAGGTTTCCTACACAAAGCTGTAGCATGAACTAGACTTAGCACATGGGAAAAAAAGGACATTCACTAACTACCACTAATGATCAGAACTATCTAATGCATAGTTGAGTGTCAAGGTAAAATGTTTAATTATGATCCTTGTTTACAAGATAGATAACATTTTCATGGAATGTACAAAATAACAATTGTAACAATATGATAAATAACCACACACTTGCGATAAAAATAAAATACACACAAAATAAATATGGGATACGAATTATATCACAATTTGATGTTTCTCATATCACACATGCGATGTTTTCATATAGCTGGTGTTTCAGCCATAATTTTTTCAATTTCTCAACTATTTCATAAAAAAAATTATATGCTACACTAATAACTTTTGTTGAGCATATATTTAGTTATGTATATATAATTCTATTAAAAGTATGTCTATCCATCGCTATATCTACCTTATCCTTTTATATGGACTAGGAATTTGAAAGAGTATTTTTCCATGATGTGTAGTGGTTGAGAGCTAACCACAGGTTACATAATATTGAATTGTGCTATTATCATTGATTACATATAATTTGTAAGTATATTACAGTTCCACTCACTGATGCTCATTTCAATTCTTGAAAAGCAGATATGGAGGATAAGCGACCAGTTTAGAAGAGAGGATTGGCATGGTTGATCTTACAACTATTGAGATATATCTAAATTATCATATGCAAAGTATCATGTGTAGGAATTTGAGAAAACTTTGAATGTTAAGTTCCCTGCTTGTTCCATTTCTGCAAAAGAGCACATCGACTCCAGCAAAAGTGAAGGGTGTGGTTAGTTTAATATTCTATCATTTTTATACACTGATATGGACGTTTTCGGGTGATATGGACGTTTTTGGGTGAGCATATTGATTCAATTCATCAACAATATACATTTTTATACACTGATATGGACGTTTTCGGGTGATATGGACGTTTTTGGGTGAGCATATTGATTCAATTCATCAACAATATACAGTCTCTAATGCGTATTCTTTCATTTTGAAAATAATGGTTTCACCATCTGCCATGCCAAGCATGGACTTTCTGCAATCTTTAGTTTATAGTTTAAAGATACATATATAACTTCCTAACATTTCTAATATTATGTTTACAAATTTATTTAATAAGTTACATTAAATCTTAACTCTGAAAATTTACATCTAAAAGCTGAAGTGCACTGATTACACTAAATCAAAACATGCCCATTCAAGTGTATTTTAAACAGTGTACAGAATGATATAAAGCTACATTATATCTCCATCTCATCACAGTTGTCAATTAAAAAATCGACATTCAGAGACTCAGCCAACCAGTCCTCATCTGTGAACGCATCAATGCCTCCTACTTCTCTACCAAACCAGCAATCCGACATGCAGAGCTCCAAAAGCTTTGTAGCCTCCGTCTCACGCGAAAAAAAATCATCAACTGTATTGCCTAATAGCAAGCTCTCGTTTCCAAGCTCAGTCTGGCAACTGGGAAGAAGAAATCCCTGCTCTTGCTCCTCGTGGATGGCACCGAGAAGATACTGAATGTCTATGTCAATGCTACAACAAATCTCTGAATTATATCGACCGCTCCCATCTTTAAATTCCATATTCCAAGAACCGGTGTCATCGTCTAATCCTGGTAATGTAATTATGCAATCTTTCCATTCATTTTCGGAGCAGCCGGCGCATGAATTGACATCTTCTTCCTGAGTTTTCATGGCGTGGGAGAACGTTATATCCGAGCGAGCAGAACAAGCGTCATCTAGAACTGCAACATCTATAGCGGAGGAAACGGCATTGCGAGAACTTTGGGGATTACTCATTCCGTCGCCTGTATCTGGAACCTGCTGGCAATGACGGGCAAGTTGAATATTGATAGGGCTGGGCTACATACGGGACCCAAGTAGCAGGGCTCCTTTCCTTTTCCTGGAAGACTCGTATCGAAGGCGGGGTATCTAGGAACAATTTGAAAGCGACCAACTGATAAAAGCTTTGGGCGGGTGCATGGATTATGACAGCGATGTTTAGCAACTGCAGTAGCGGCAAGTACAAGAAAACAGAGCAAGAAAGAAAGTAACAGAATATGTGGACGTTAGACGCGGGCACAACGGGAATGAAACGATCCGCTTGGGCGCCAATGCCATAACAAAACAGAAATGGCGTTATTGGTAGAGATTTTGAACGGCGAATTAGTAGAGGGATCAAGATCACGACTGCGAGCTTGTCCAACAAATGTACTGACCGTTAATTTAAGAGTCCGTTGATTAAGACGTATGACTGTCCGTCATATTTCGTTATTTTGAAGGATGTAATTCCGTTTGTGCCTTCGACCGGCGGGAATTCGGCATAGCAAGAATAGTTGAAATCATAATGTGAAATGTTTAAATTGTAATTTGGAAGATTTGGGTAGTTTTAAAATAGAGTATTTAGTTTAAGATATACAATTAAAATCGTTGAAATTACAAAATTACAACAACAAATTTCAAAGAACAAATTTGACCGTTTAAAAAGAAAAATGCACCAAAAAATGAGACGTTTTAGTTGTATTTTATCTTACTCATTTGAAACGGTGATCGGCATATTCAAGATCTAATTCTGTCATGGTTTTATGGTGGCACCTGCAGACCGCATAAACCACGAATTAAAAGCATATGCTTCCAAAACGAAGTTAAAAGAACTAACTTTATGATTTGGGAATCAACTCCAAAGCCGCGATTTAGATCCATATGCTTCACAATTGTTGCATTTTCTTTTTCTATTTGTTGGATTCATCATAACAGCTTTAAAGTTAAATCTAGATTTTTGTTACGCGTGGAAGTTAAGTTCTAAATTTGTTCTAGACATTTATTGGACATTTATTTGCCAATCTTTGTAGAAATTAGGTTTTCGATTTGTATAACATTCTTTTGATTTGCACCGGATAGTTATGAAATTTATTACACTCTATTTAATACACAAATTATTATTTAATTAGCACATTTATATTATACATCAAAATATATATATATATATATATATATTGTTTATTTTGAATTTGGAATCATTACTATAAAATTAATCTTAATATTGCATTTGTTTTATTTTCCTGCAATTTAAAAAAAATCTAGGAAAAAATAGCCTTCAAGGATTAACTAATATTTTAATATAACGATGATGATGGTTATTAAGGAAATCAATTTTATTTTTTTAATCTTTAAAATAGTAACTAATCACAATTAAAAAACTTATTCTACCAAATTCAATACAAAAAAAATTATTTAATTAAGTTTAAATTAATATTTTAATATGATGGTGGTGGTGGTGGTTATTAACGAGATCAAGTTTAATTTATCAAACCTTTAAAAATGTAAGGAATTACTTGATCTTTTTTAAGTTTAATTATGTCTTCAAAAATCTTTAAGAAAAGTATTCATAAATCACCTTAGTTGTGAATATTTTGAAATTGTGCTTTTATAAGGGTGTGCACAAAACATTCTATGAGAAATTAATTTTCATCTTCAACCCTCTTAGTATCACAAAGATGACAAATTATTTTATCCCATGATGTTTTAAGATTTGTCTAGCCTTGATTCGTGAGAGTTTGTTATTATTTTAGTAATGTTGATTTTCTTCTTTACACTAGTTAAAATATATAAATATTTTTGTTCTTCTAGATTGGCAGATCGCCTCTTTATAATATTTTAATTTTCTCAAGTATCATCTAATTCTTTATTGGATCACACCTTCTCCTTAAACATAAATACAATAATACTTTCAATATTATCACTATTCTATAGAGTGGACATCTTCCTCGACTCGCCCGATGATTTGTCCAGGACATTGGGTCTTTATGTCACCTTCACTTATGTTGCGGGTTGTTTTGGCAAGACCATGCATAAATATTAGTAAGTCGCTTGTCTCCCATGTTGTTTATCTCAAGTGCTTGTACATTATGCACCTAGTTATAACCACGCTCTCAACGGACTAGAGACTCACTTCTATGAGGATACGATATGGTGTATTTCCTTTAATTTTGAGATTAATATATGTAATACAATGCTTTTGGATTCGCTCTATCCCTCTCCACAATTCTCTATATATGCTACAATAAAAAAATTCACATCAGTATAAGATAACAAGACGAGAGCCTCAAAGAGGAGCTTCTTCTTTTCCCAAATCCAAAGGTCTACTTATTTACAATTGTTTTCAAGTCCATAATAAGATTTTCACCCTCCGTTAATATTTTCTCAATGCTATAGTTCTAGTTAAGCTCATTATGAAGATCAATTCCTAAATATTTGTATGAAGTCACTTCATCTAAGTTCTTGTTGTCATACATGAAATTAGCATAATTGATCTTTTGGGATTGGATTATCATAACCTTTCCTTTTTAGTGTTAATAATCATACCCATTGTAGAGAAAAAATCCTCAAGAATTTTTATCAAACTAGCAAATCGTGATATATGTATACTATTGGAAAAAAAATTTAATGATGTAAAGGAACATCATTAAAAAAATGTAATTGTTTTATTAATGGTGTAAAGGACATCATTAGAAAAATGTAATTTGTATTCAAAATAAAGGTTTCGTTTAAATTATTAACTTTTGTATGAGAGCCAACTAATAATAATCCTACTAATTAAATCAAACATAATTACTTCTTTCATTAATGGTAAGTGATGAACAAATAATTTAAATTGGGTTCAGTATAAGTCATTAAACATATATATGGAATTAATGTGTACAAAAGCAGCTTAAAAAAACCATTGAAATATACAACTATCATACTTACAATTATAAATAGTGTATTTACGTAATGCCCATGAGTTATATAAGACCTTGCAAACTACAAAGTATCCTTGAAACCTTTGAATAGAAAGTACATCGTCTTTTTAAGGCAACAAGGTGAACCAAGTCTAGAAGGATTAGACAAAAAAAAATAGATGTCCATAGGAGGGTCAAACCACTTCTAGGAACTAAAACAAAACTATGTGATTACCTTCCTTTTTAGCTCCCTTTTTGGCATCTAGTTACATTTTATTTGTATTTGTCTTCATTCTCTTGGAAAAGTTGATGTTATTTCATGGGTGGTTCTTTTTTAGGCATTTGTTGCACCTTGTTTCTACACTAGGTGCCAAAGTATGCACTAATTAGCATGATTAGCACCTACTATAGTACTAGATTAGTGCCGAAAATAGTTCCATCTATAGGGCCCTTAATAGCATCCTATTTTCCACCTTCAATTGCACCAGGAATAGCAATAGTTTTAGAGCCAAGAATTGAGCCCAATTTGGATTTCTTATTTGGCACCTAGATTTAAGCCATGCTTAACACCATGTCTTGTATCTAGTTTATGTCCCTAATATTCAATAGGTTTAGCACCCACTTTTACTTCTACAATAGAGCCTAGTGTAACACCTTCTTATGCACCCAAACTAGCACCTTGCTTTTCTCCTAGTATTGCACCCTGTTTTGCTCTTAGATTTGATCCCAAAATAGTGCGCAGTTTTTCTCCTAGAATTGCACCTAGTTCAACATATAAGTTAGTTAATACATGGGTTAAAGGATTATGCATGTAAGGGAAAGGGGTTATAGGAGTTGAGAGTTATATTTGGAAGGTTTGTATAGGTTATAGGTTATTACCTTTACAACATAATAATTAGGGATTAGGTTTTATATGAATCATAGGGTTAGAGATCATACGTGTGAGGGGTTATAGGAGTTAATCGTTTGGCGAACTAGAGGTTAAGGCTGATAAATATTTGTGAATAATTTAGCTATATTGTCTAGGTGTCATATGGCATATATGGATTATGGTTATAGTTCTCAGGGATTAAGAATAAAAAATTGTAGGTTTAAGGGATAGTGGGGACTAAACCCTAGCCCCTATAATGTCCCCATTCAAATAAATTTCAACAGAGGAAATTCCACCAATCTACTAGTTTTCTAGGTTGGGGTGGAGACATTAAAATTGGAATAAGGAGACTAATAAACCCAAATGGACTTTGTTTTGGGAATAACTATATAAAGAGGGGAAAAATAAATATTTATGGTGAGAAAATAAGATGGCACTTGGTCATGGACACATTGGTGGTGTGGGACCCCCAAAAAGATAGATTCCCCATGCCACATGGCATTCCACTCTCACCCATTTGAATCCAAGTTGGAGACCACTATTCTTAGAGTAGTTGGAAGGGAATATTACTTGGAATGACTCAATGAGGTCGAAATGTAGAGCAAGAGTAACTCCCATGGGTGAGGAAGAGGCATTTTGGAGCTAGTGGGACACTTGGGCTAGATTCCCTAGCTTCTATGACACCAATGATGAAGATGCCTATGACATTTCTGAAAAATTAGACATGATGGCTGACATCTGACATACATGACATCTCGAGGCTAAAAATATCCTCTAAGAAGGCACCCAAGTGAGTTAGGGCAGCCAAAGAGACACCAATTCGAATTTGGTGAAGGAGGAGGCTAGAATTGGAAGGACAAGTGGCATACTTGGGAATCTCTTCCCAAATTGAGTTGGCATGAAGCTCATGGATGGAATTTGAATTGGGGAAGTCTTAGGAAGTTTATAAAATTCAGGAACAAAGAAGAAAACCAGATTTTTACATTTTTCATTTTGCATTTGGAGAGAAGAGCTAGTAGAGAGCTAGTCTACTTGCATTAGCACCAATTTCGAGGGTGAAAGATTCTTATCCTAATCGGAAATTGGAGAGGCCATTCAGACCTTTCATTTGGAGCAAAAATGGAGTCTTTAGTTACAGTTTGAAGCTACAGGGAATCTTGTGGTTCATTCATCTACAACTTGTTCTTTCATCTCTTTCACATTTTCTTGCATATTTGGGCCCCTGGAGGAATTGCGGTGAGATGCTGATATATTTGTGAGAGTCCATGAATCTTCATTTATTTGTATTCTGATATATACTCTGTATTTACTGATCAGAAGACTCTCAGGTCGAAATACCAAGTGAAACTATGTAAAAATATCAAACAATGCATAAATGATGCCATTTTCTCTATGTCTTGTTGTTGGAGATTGAAGAGCCATTATTTCAAGTTGTATAAGTCATTCTCTATTATTTTGTTGATGTATGGAGTGTCATTAATGTTCTTAATAAGTTTCATTATCATTGCACAAGTCCTTGGCACCTAAATTTTGAATTTCATAACATATGGTGAAAATTACTAGCTTTCCCCCCTATGTGAAGACTTGCATATAAACATCTAATTTAAGGGAGTTGCAGAAGGTCATAAGAACTAATTGATGATACATTGGGGATCTCATTAAATTCATTTATCATTACCATACCTATGTTCTAAAATTTGTAAAGGTTTAACATCATTTGGATAGCCATCTTTGACCACTACCCCTAGGGGATTGAAGCTCGATTTGACTAGTACATTTCCCTACTTTGTCCAGATTGTAAATGAATGTTGCATAAGTGTTTTAAGGGTTGTTAAGCATTCATAATCCGCACTTATATGTTTGAATTCCTTCCAAACGCATTCATACCCCATTTGGAAGCATTTGGATCCATTCGGAAGCAGTTGGGTTAATACTAGTCTAAGGGTTGAATTGGTTAAAAATTGCAATTTTTCCTAGTTTGTGCAAATTCTTAAAAAGGACACTAAAAGTGTTATCATATCATGTTCCTTGCACCTGTGAATTAATATCATACATTGAAGAATAATTTTCAGCCATGTCTTACTATTATAATGAATCCTATGAGTACAATGCTTATGAGCAGTATGCAGATGATTGTGAGCAATATGAAGAGAATGTGAATGGTATGAGGAAGAGGTTCCACCATGCAACACTTCTTACAATTTCATGAGGAGTGAATATTATTGACCCTATGTATGATAAAGATGAGTGTGTCACACTACCAAAGGATAATTCTATGAATGAGTTACAAAGATGGAGAGCAACATATAAAACCTTACCCCAACAATATCAAGCATATCTTGAGTTGTATAAGGGAAATACAAAAAATGCCCCTCCTTTCGAAGACTTTGCTGATTGGGTGTTTGCAAATAGGCCCAAAAATGAGGATGTGGTGTTAGTAAAGAAAGGTTTATGCCATTCTTGTAAAATACCTTGGAGAGAAAATCATATGTGTCACTAGTACAAAATGAGAGACAAGTGACCAGGCAACCAAAAAAATTGGTCACCACAATTTTTTCAAGGGATAAATGACCAAAATTGAGAAATTTTAAGCGAACTAAGTAAAAACGACCAAGATAAATGACCAATTTGGTCACGTGATAAGAACTAAATTAAAAATTACCAAGATAAATAACCAATTTGGTCACGAGATAAGAACTAAACTAAAAATGACCACATAACAATTGGTCATTTATTTGGTTATTTTTAGTTGTGTCACTCCAACAATGAAAAATGACAATTTTAACAATGAATTTGTACAATTTAGTAAATTTTAACACCGCAGATGGATTCAAAGACCCCCCTGAATCCATCTTAAGTGTTAAAATTTACTAAATTGTAGACCCCCTCTTTTGTCACAGCTTAGCATTAATGAATGACATAGATTTGCACCACTTACATTAACGACCTTATACATCCTTTCTGGTGTCTTTGTTACAAGCTTGTGTGAAGAAGGAAAACTAATAGATGCTCAAAAATGTGTCGATTATTTACAAATAAGGGGGTGTTTCAAAAGTCTAATTATTCATATGATCCTCGTAAAAGGTTACTCCACGGTTGGAAAAATGTCAGGGGCCTTATATTTTGTGGATGAAATAAAAAACTTGGGATGTATCATCAATATGTTTATGGTAGCCTTCTCCCTAGATTATTGTGCTGCGGATTATTGTACTGAGATGGATCCAATTAAAACCAAAATAGATCCATCTTAAACCCAAATCTATTAAACACCGAGAAGGATCCAATTTCTGGAGATGTAAAGTTTTTCTTGATGTGTAAAAAAAATTACACTTCAAGAAATTAGATCCTTCTTTGTGTTTGTGCTTAATAGATCTGAGTTTAAGATGGATCTATGTTGGTTGAGATCTGGTCAAGTAAATAAGTCTTTAGAAATGTTCGAGAATATGAGGGATGTGGGCTATTTACCAAGTGTTAATATTTATACTGCATTGATTATTCATTTCTTTAAGGAAAATAAATCAAAGCAAGCCTTATGGTTTGTTGAGAAAATTAAAAAAAAAAAAGTTGTGAACCAACCATTGTTACATATACAACATGATTTGTTGAGAAAATTTTTAAAAAATGGTTGTGAAGGTGGTTGTTGTTTGGTCCCAATTTACAGAGGTTATTGCTACACAAATTGTTATTACAGTGGCATCAATATAAATTTAAATGTAGCATGTTATCATTGTGACTCAATAATGAGAGCATATAGCTTATTCAACAATTATTGGTAAGGGTCACACAAACTAGATGTAGGTTAGTATTGACCTTATAGGTTATGTAATGTGACATGGGTCAATTTTTGTGCATTGGGCTATTTAACTCTAGTTGATGACTACATGGGTATGGTTACATATACAACATTAATTAGAGGGTATATAAATGAGGGATTAAGTTTTGATGCTTGAAATACTTTCAATCTCATGAAGGAGAAAGTGACTACTCCTTAACTTACTTTACATTCATTCACAGACTTTGCAGGGCTGATAAATAAAAAATGACATTGAAAATACTATACGAAAAATGACAGAAATTGTTTGCACCCAAGTACTCTGAACTTATCCCGCAGCACACTCAAAGCTTCATGGAGAGGGACAATTCATCATTTGATAGAGATGTGGACATGAGATAAGGACCGAACCCATTCCATTAAGGGTCTGTGGCAGGGTCGTAGGAATCTAGAGAAAATCAGGGTTTGTGGAGAGCCTAAACCCTTATCTTGTGGAGTTGTGGATTGAGAGATCGTGGGGGTATTTCAAAGGGCCAAATCTTTTTCTAGTTGAGTCGTGGCATTGCTATGGCCCCATTGGAAGACATCCATGTCATTCTGAGGAGAGCCAAGAGCCATAGTGGAGGATCCCAGTACTCTGTGGAGAGGCCATATGAAGTAGATTGTAAGGATGCATGAGGAGGAGGGTGCGATTGGCATGTGAGGGGCAATTAGATGAAAATCGTGGAACAGAGGGATGCTTCCTCCCAATCAATAAGGTATCATTATGTAGTTTTTGTTGAATATGGGTAATGAATGGATCCCAAATATATATGTTAGGGAACAATGGGTCGAGTTTTGAATTTGCAGGAGAAATTTATTGATTCTAAATATTGTTGGTAAGATTTTGTCTTGGTTTGGGGTGAACATAAATTTAAGGAGCAATCAGGGAATTTGAAATTAGATATAGTAACCAACCTCAAGATATCATTTTGAGTCACCATAATAAGTGCATGAAACTGTGATATTTGAATACAAAACAATATCAGTGAATACTTCCTATAAGAAACAAGGGATTTTGCTCTAATATAATGTTATATAACATGATTGCTGGCACATTGCAACCAATCAGAAACAAGTCTACAACAAAACCTCATCCCAAATTTGGTGTGTGTATCTATGTGTCTGTTCCATGGGTGTGCATATACATACACACATGCATATATATAAATATGTATAACACACATAGGTATCAAGTGGGTGAGGTGGGCATGAGGTCTATGTATGTATGTGTATATGCATACATACATGCATAAATGTGTGTGTGTGTGTGTGTGTGTGTGTGTGTGTATGTGTCTTTGTGTGTTTGTGTGTGTGGAGGGGTGGGTGTGGGTATGTGTATACACACACATCTATCGGGTGGATAGTGTCGCCATAGGTCATTGAGAATTTTTGAGTACTTGTATGTTCATGTCGGTTTATCATATATCTACACATTTACATACCATAATGGATTGGCTGTATGTTGCCAACACATATACAAACATGTATAATGGACATAAGATTATGTTTACTTTTAAATGTCTTTTGAGAACCATTTTGAATATAGGAACTATGGCACACCTAGCCATACCCTCCTAAACAGCAATGGGTACCCATTTGTCCAGATCTTAAAATTTCAATCTCTAACTAGTTGGGTTCACCAATAAAATACGGATTTGACTTCCAAAAGGGGATCCAACAGACTCCTAATACATGCCAAGCAAAATTTCAATCTCTAACTAGTTGGGTTCACCAATAAAATACATATTTGACTTCCAAAAGGGGATCCAACAGACTAGTAATACATGCCAAGCACAAATTAAGGATGCAACAATAGAATTTAAAAATGTGATTGAGCAGTTTCATACACAATGCATGATCAAATTCTTGTTCATAACGGAATCCACTGAATTAAATTATAGAGAAATAAAACAAGAGTAAAACAAATATTTTTAACAATTCACTTCCCAACTATATGTTAAAGTTAGTGCAACTGTGAGACCCACCAATGAAAGGCGTGTCTCATACTTAAGCGAGGCCTTCAAACCCCTAGGTAAGTATAGGTGTAGGTGATCTAAATCTCCTCCCCTCTAAATAGAAAATGGTGATCTGAAAATACCTTCTTTGATCCATTGAAGATCATCACCTTTGTTTTATCCATGTTGACTGTCTAATATTATCAACTATTTAGTACGAAGATAACATCAATCAACCATCTAATAGTTGTAAGTTATAACACCAACCATACCATCAAGTTTAAATAGGTAACTGCTATCATCTGTCATCAACGGATAACAACAACCATGAAATGAAATTGTAAGATTCCAAGTAGGGAAATCTGATTTCTTGACTGCCTTTATTTCATTTGGTTACAATATTTACTGATTTGGTAGTTTGCATGTTTTGCATGAGGGTAATTACTTTATAGGTTAATTGCATGCTATATCAATAAACATCATAACCCAATATCAGTTGATATGCAAATATATGTATTCAAACCTTGAAGTCCAAGGAGATAAGCCAAACCCGTTTATTCAATTCATAGATGGAAATTTTACTCAATCACAAGTAATAATCAGATATCAAAAATAGGATAATTCCAACCTTTAATCTGTTATGACGGTCACCAAAATATGGTTATAGCAGCTGCTAATGATAGGCCTGATTTGTGTAGATAGGTGGCTGCTGAAATAAGGAGTGGATTAGATCTGGCACACGTCCTCTTTGCAAGGTATGTGTGACTGTCAAATGAAATACGCCCAAGCTGATAGGGGTCAACATTGACAACAAGCTGTTATATAATAGGATTCATATTGTGATGATGTAGCTGGCTCACAATATAATACACCCTCCATGCAAGAGTATATAGCCAGCAATTGAGATACAGCCTTTCCTTAACTCACATGCAATGATACCAGAGAGTAAGACTATTCATAATGGATGTGCCCTTCCCATCGGTGAATCGAGCTTCCGACACACAAGTTAGCTACCCTAAAAGGAATACGCTGTCAAGGTGAATGAAACTCTGCCCAAATAGTAGATCGCTGCCCTCTTGCATAGGAAAGTGACTGAGATAGATGGCCGCGACTTCGAGGAGTGTTCACACAGTAATTAAGAATGAGATCGTTGTTGCAGCCGTGTGGTAGATGCACCCTTCTTTCATCATCTAATACGACCCCCAAGGAATATGCTTCTTATGCTCAATCCTCCAATAGATCTGCGCCCTAACTATGATCTGCTGCTCTCACGTGAGGGAGATGGAAAACCTTTGATGTTCACGCTTTACTCAAGATTCCACGCAGTTGTGAGAGTGAAGATGCTAACCTTCTTAATAATCCATGCACCCTTATTTTATGAATGATTCTACCTATCCTGATCTCTATCCTGTAATCACATGATCTCTTGCAAGGAGATCGTTGCTCTTATGTTGGATGTAACCATTAAATAATGATCAGGCTTTTCCTTATCAAATTCACTGTTCACAATAATGCTTAGCTTCTGCTGGCGGAATGATATTCCTGTAGATTCCTGTGATCTCAAAGAAGACCCAGAAATTGATGCCCTCCAAGACTAATAAATGGCAGCCCATGTGAAATACGACTTTGATGATTAGCCATGCAATTGTAGCCTCGATTTCTGCTCAATAAGAATAAATTATTCACAATGAAGCCCGTGTGATAGATCCGTATAATCTATCATTAAACTTGACTAGGACAGATAGATTTAACTGTCGAAACCAAGGTTGGCTAAGGCAATCCGCCCTTAACCCTAAATTAGCTCTTAGAGCTCTCCAATCTAATTCTCAATCAACAATTATAACAATCCATCCTGAGTAACTCACTTTATCTTTCTTTATAGCCTTCACATTGCATGCCCTATACCTAAGTCACTTTTCTCTTCTATTTATCTATTTATTTGTTGAGTTGCATGGCATGTTTGCATGCATCTCCCTTTTGCCTGTATGCATGATTGCATGCACCTCACTTTTGCATGCCCAGGTAATTGCATGCATTTCACTTTTGCATGCATCTTTCTTTTGTATGCAAGCTCTTGAGCTAGGGCTCGCATGCTATGCATGTCCTTTGTTCCAATTTTACCCAAAACGGAACATTACAGAAATAGGCCATTAGATTCATGACCAAGAGTTGTAATATGCATTCAACTTGCATGCAATGTTTACAAAATAGGTTTTGTGCCCAATTTATAAAATAAATATTATATACTAAAAAATTAAAAGAGAACAATGATGAGCTTAGAAACACTATTGTAACCTAGATTTGCCTTATAAGGGCTAACATAAACTCTAGCTTGGTTGGAAATGAGGAGTGAAAGCCTAATGGTTGCTTGATAGCTTTTCTTTCTAGAACGAAGGGTGATGGGATTCAAGGAACCAAAGATTAGAATCGGGTGCTTATGGTCATATGGTGGGATGTGGATCCTTAAGCTACCTCAATGGGATAGGTGTGTTGAAGAAGACACGGTGTTGGTCCAAGTAGTTAGGGTAGGAGGTTAGGGAATTATCTACATGATTCTCTCTATTGACACATGTTTATCTTTGGCATTGACAATGCATTGACCTTATAGCCATAATCCCCTTGATAGATTGTAATTACATTGCACACTAACATAAGTCTATCGTTGTATTATCCATGCTATACAGGTAAAACATAAGCTAGTTTTAGAGTTTAATTTATGATTTTCTCCCTTTGAGTGGAAGTCAAGGAAAAATAGAGAAAATAAAGGAACTATTGGTAAAACTTGGGCAGTATTTGGAGGTGCTTAAACATCAACGAAGGGAGCCAAATCCTCCACTTCATTTCTACCAAGGGAGGAAGCTCCACATAAGAAAGGGAGGTATCTCAAGAAAATATATCTTATCGAATTTGATGACAAATTTATAGATGCTAACATTATGGGTTAGCAGGGAGCCATTTATAATTATTTTCTACTATGTAAATGGATGGTAAAAAAGTTGAAATGCTATTGTTGGCTAGGGAATGGTTGAATAGGATCAAATATCATGATATAGAACCAATTATCACATGTGACATGATGAGACAAATGGTATGGCCCCGAGGATGATGCATATAGCCTCAAACTTGAGGGATCTTACCTTTTTTCATGAGAAGGATGATAAATGATGTTAAGGCTCATATATTGGTAGATCCAAGATTTCTCAAAATTTTGTAGAAAATTTTGGGAAAAATTCACAAAGGCATATATACAAACTGAGGACCCATATGATCTATAATGTGTAGTCAGTAAATCGCTGCAAGAGATAGTATTGCTGCACAATTTTTCTTAATCATAACATAATGAAAAATGGTAAAAAAATCAATTTGTAAATGTTTTTGATGTGAGATCGTCGTTCTAAATTTTAGTGAGGATGTTAGCTAGAAGAGAGGATTCCATTCTCTGGTCAGAGCATTCATATTCTTGCTCATACATCTACTCAAAACTTATTTTTAGGTTTGAAAAACGACCCACTACCCAAACACAAAGTGCAGGGGCTGTTACTTGCCTAGATTCAATGAGTAGGGTCATTTGCTCATGTTCATTATCTTCTTAGGACTGCAATATGCCCATAATTGTTGATGGGATATGACAAGTTACTTTCATGGGCCTGATCATGCCTTGAAATCCCTAGAATTTCCCCACCAATAGCAAATAAAGCACACCCACACAAATATGGGGGTAACGCAGGGTTCCATAGTGATGGATGGTAGGATAGATGCTTGAAATGTGTCCACTTTTGAACATTTTGTGTCTTCTTGCTCCAATCCCTATTTTTAATGGAAATTGATTGCTTAGATCATTAAAAGTGCACAATCTTCTTGAAGGACCATTTATATGACCTCGGTCATTGAGGAGGGGGGTGGGCAATCCAATGTGCAAATTGTCAGATATGCAACACTTGTTTGCAAATCTGCAAGGTTGATGGTTCAAAAGAAATTTATCCATATTGTTTAGATGCCATGTAACTCCAAGCTACTCAATAAGACCATTTGGTTCCATGTCCTCATCATCACATATACTATCATTTCTGTATTGGTTCCATCTCTTGGAAGGATTCCTCCTTCTACTCTTATTTCTTTTAGCTATATCATTTGTGTATTGGTTCCATCTCTTTGCAGGATCCCTCCTTGTACCTTACTATTTTTTAGCAAGGAAGTATACTATGAATGTAGGTCAAGTTCTCTATGCTCTAAGATTTTGATTAGTTTCTCTTCATTGCATGAATAAAAGACTATGTGCTCCAATTCCTCTCATATGACAGGGTACTAGCTACTTTTGAAAGAAAACATATATAAAATCTTGAGTATCCCTATTTTGACCTCAAGGAAGCAATCGATAGTAGTCATTGTGAATTCTGGGCAAGTATTAGCCATCAGACAACAGTAAATTTGTAAAACCTTATCACTTTAAATTCTGGGCACTATCTAGGCAATATGTGGATAGGAGCAACATTAAAAGGGCATCTCTGAGTAACCTATGCAATGTTCTTGATACTAAACAACAATAAAAGGCAGTTCTAGGAGGATTCCTGAGCAGCATGGGCAGTTTTGGGGTCATGGCAGTGGTAAATATTAGGTCTAGGCTAATCCTAAGTCAATTCTGGACAATTCTGTGCATTTTTCAGACCTGTAGCAGTAATTTTGGGCACATCTTAGGGTTTTGTTTCATGTATGGGCATCCCTGGGCACAATTCATCCCTATTTTTATCCTTAAACAACAATAAAGATGCCTCAAATCCAAAGCTATACATGTTCTGAGCAAGTTTTAGGATGTTTCATGTAATGGCAGCCACAAATGGCCTTAAAACTTCATCATTTTTAGTCTTGGCAAAACGATATTAGCACTTGAAGACAGTTCTCCACATTTTGGAAGGCTTTAGGTCTATTTGAGAGGAGCCGTCCCATAATATGAGCCTTTGGAGGTTGGTTCTTCTTCCTATTAGAGGATTCTTGTTTACTACAGTTTAGAAATATCCCAAGAAGAAGTTTGAAATAGAAAAGGGGTAATGATCAGCCTATTTGGAAACCATGTGGTAGCTTTGGGAGTATTCCCATGGACCAGTCGCCTGTAGTGTGCCCTCCTAATCATATTTGATGACTCGATACACCTTTTTAGTGTTCCTTTGAGAGATCACTCCTCTGATTTGATAAATGAAGAAGGGGTTTCTCAGTATTTTGAATGATGAAGTAGTCCAGGAGGAATTACGTTCAGCCTCTAGGAGTCTTCTCCAAACCTTTGTATGGATTTTAATGGGTTTAGTGATATGGTTGAGAAGTTTGTGGCTAAGTGTTTGAGCATGTCCACTGTTGAAGCCTTCTTTCACTGTTGGGCTATGGTCTACTGTTGGGAAACAAGACTATACTTATGGGCATCGTTATACCTTATGTAGGTCGTGAGGGCTAAGTAAAGGCCTTATCTTCTTGCCTGGACAAAATGCTTATTGTGATAAGATAGAATCATCACCTCGAGGTTGATTTTACATTGTTGGGTGTTTTCATAACTTCATACTATATGGGAGGTCATGATACCTCTTATTGTGTGTGAACTTCTTGTCGAGCCCCTATTTGATGTATGACTATGTGCTTGAGTCTGTGTGTGAGATTGCAAATTTTGTTGTGCAGGACCAGTTGAGAGTCCTTTTCCCTCATGCATAGGTCAAAACAGTTGCTCACTCTGAGATGTAGCACCATGACCATGTGTGTCATTCCTTCATCAATTTTGATCCAAGTACTTTCATCTACATTGTTTTAGTTCCTGCACAAAAGGATTTTATTAATTTTCTTGCTAATGAAAAAACTCTAAAAACGTATTAAAGATGAAACCCTTATCTGTTAATGAGATAACAATGAAAACGTACCTTGATCTTCAATTGTGGACAAATAATAGAGGTAAAGTTCCACCTGATAAGTAGGAACAGAAAATTCTTGCAAATCTAGGTCAATTTGAGAGTGAAGGAAGAATAATCAACAGTAAAACAATGGTAAAAGAGGTCATTCCTGGGTTTGTTTTAAACATTTCCACATATATACGAGCTTTGTCATGTCCTCCTAAATTGATTATCAACAATCAAAGTGAACTCTGGGCCCTTTTCCCACCTCCAAACTACATTATACAACATTCTGAGGGAAATATATGGTGACAGCAGACCTAAATTCAAAGGTCTGGGCAGTTATAAGGAAATTATGGGTATGCATGTGAATAAATTTTTAGAATACATTTCTGGGTGTGAGAAATGTGCTTACTGCATCAGTTGGTATGTCACGTAAGTAACAGAGAAGTAGATGGCAGAGTACCTTTTGTTCAAAATATAGTGTGAAAAAATGCTTTAGGTATTAAAACACAGTGAGGCAAGATGCTAGCTCAAGCACAAATTCTAGGTCAGGTGTCTACTAAAGCTAGAGGATAGCTGGTTGATTTGGCACAGCAGAATGGAAGCGGTTTATCATCACAAACATAAAATCTGGGAGGCATACGAAGGTCATGGCATATGGAGTTTACTAACACTGATATATATCAACTACGGCAATGTATCACAGAGAAGATGTAAGTTTTGAAAGGCCTTTTAATCTTGATCCTTTGTAGCAGTAACATCTATGTACTATTTGGAAGTTTGTCATTTTTATGTAATTAAAAAAAACGTTTAGAGTGTTTGAGCCAAGAAAATCAAACTGTGCTTCATGTAGAGAAATTTCTGAGTGTTTATGACATTCTTTTGAATTATGTTATCAGGAAGAATACATGAACTTGAGCACTTTGGAGTGGCGTTTGACCACTTTGATGAAACGATTTCAACATAATCGTAACCATAATCTTAGCCATCACAATCCTCATGTTGGAACAATGATACCAACTCCAGGATTGCAATAAAGTCGAAATGTAAGTGCAATGATTCCTACTCTAGGTACTGATATTTCTACCGTTAATGGTCCTGGCACAAGTACTACGGTCCCCAACACAGTTGGTATGGGAAACATGCTACCAAATACTAATGAAAATGTTAGTTTATTACAAGGTAACTCATTACTGGCAGTAGATAATAACTCAAGCAAAATGATGCCTACCCCTAGCCTCAGCAACAATGCTTTCCCTATTTCTGGTGACAATATGTATTCCCTCCCGAGACCTTTAAATAATGCATTCCAGTCCCAACAAAATATTTCCACAGGTACAGGAAGCATGATTCCTACAAAGGGTTTGGAAAGAGTTGGAAGTCACATGATTCCAACACCTAGACTAAATACTCCACATTCTATGCCCATGAGTTCTACATGCTCTAGTGGATTGAGTCACTCTAATGTTGATTCCATGACAGCTACTCAACAACACCAGTTACAACATCAGAAACAACAACATAAATAATTGCAGATGCAACAGCAACAACTGCATCAACAACAAATGCAATTTAGTGGAAGGAAAAACAACCGCATTTATCATAGCATGAATGGTCATATGGGTGGTCCAATGGGCATCAACATGCCATAGAAAAATTCTTCTTATGGGCTATTAAATGGAGGCATGAATAATGGGATGCATCTTTTGAGTGGCAATCAACATTTTGTGAATGGAACTACCACACATCCTAACACAGGAAGCTACCTAACTCCTTCCTGATTTAGCAATCTACAAATTCCTTCTCAACAACATGTTCAAAGGCAGCAACATTTAGTGCAACATGAGTGTGTCTTTGTCTTGCTCTATTAGTTTTCTGCATATATTTTTGTGTTCAGTTAGATTATTTGAACTTCATCAATATTTTTTTAGGTTTTGATTTCTTATATTCTATGATTCTTATATAAAGGCACATAAACAAAATGAGGTCCCATATGATATATAATGTGTTGTTCCTACTTGTCTCATTTTATTTGTAGTAGCTCCAGAGCATGTTATAATAACCTTTGCATGAAATTTTGTGCATCTCACCTTGGTAACTTTGATACATTTTTGCAAGTTTCTTATTAAGATTAGTATGTTCCAGTTCTAGTAAACTACTCCTATATTTGGCTTGTATGGATATGCATTATTTCCTTATACAATGATAAATGATAATAAACACATATTTTGATGTCGTAAGTTGACTTTTATAGGTTCCCAATTCTAATATTTTGGCATATAACTACAAAGAACTATCATTTGACATGTGAGTATAAAATAACTCAGTACTTGTTATGTCATCAATCCGCGCCACAACTAAATTTTTTCTACTTTTGGGAGTTTCTTTAAGAAACACATCTTGAGGTTGGGGGCTGTACTATATAACATAAAACGCCTTTTGCTTAGGTTCCAGGTTTGAGGGATATTTATTTTTCCAAATTCCCCTGAAACTTGCACTCAACCTCATTTTTTTTTGGCTTTCCATTTTAGTGAAGTAGACAAACAAGAAGAATGGAATCCTAATGGACAGCTTAATGCTCTGTCAACCTCAGCAGTGAACAAAGGCCTAGTTGGCACAACTACATACTTTAACATCAAAAACATTTCAATTTGCACAAACTTCGCATCTATTCCTTGCATTCGAAGAAACACCTATCCATAATTTGGTTTCTTGAAAGAGTGAGAAATGAATGAGGTATGTGGGGCTATGATGATCAATTTGAGAATGAAGAACATGAGTTGTTGGATGAATCACAACATGGGAAACACAAGCCAGAGAGTCATATAATACACATGATTGAAGTCAAGATTTCTTGATAAATGGCATGTGGAGTTGAGTCTCATGGCTTGGTAAGCACATAATGATTTGGAAAGTACATATACATGTTGTAAACCGAGACCAAAATGTGAGTAAAATCTATTGATATATAATTAGGATGGAAGTCCATTACACTGGACCTCCCTAATACCAAGGAACATAAAGTGTTGAGGTCTTGTCTATGAGTAAGCCAAAACCATTACTGGCCATCTCCCTAAAACTCAGGAAGATAAAGTGTTGAGGTCTTGTGTATGAGCAAGCTAAAACCATTGTTTCTAGAGAATAAACTTGTAATTACAAAAAATAAGATTTTACAAGCGTAGCACTTGAGGTTAGAGAGATACAATTGCAAAGCTAATTTTTCATTAGGATTTAAAGCCAAAAAGGGAATTAAAACTAAACCAAACTATCCTAAGATGGTTATCTTTGCTTGCTTCAAAGTAGTTGTCAAAGTGACTAAATGTAATTAGTTACTCTGGATGTGAGGTGTACTTGTTGCAATCGCTAGCTATCCTTTTGCATTGATGGACTGCCTTGACAATACCACTGTAGGGCCTTGAATTATGTGGCCTATTTTGGTTGTCATAAGGCAGCAAGGGATCATATTGCCACCTAATCACCCAAACTAGGTTTCGTAGTAGGTTTGCAGTGAGTGAGTATACAAGGAGGAAGCAACAACAACATTGGAATTATTTCTTTAAACCCTTATTGTGCTTTGTTGAGTGTTAATGATGAGGAGATGGATATTCATGTTGAAGGTCCTGGATGAAGTGTGTATCATGGAATGTTCAAGGTTTTACAAACCCTATAAGAAAGGCCATTGCAGAAAGAGTTCACTCATTAGTTTTAGAGTTAGACAACCAATGTCTTTAGGAAGTTAAGTAGTTAGTGTTTTGCTAAGCACAAACCTTCATTACATTTGGCCTAGTGTTGTTGTTTTTCATTTTAAGCATGAGGAAGGTTGTGGTGGGGTGGGTATTGTTGTCTTACTAAAATTTTGTGCACATGGAATTGACCATGGGGATGACCCCATGTATCGCGTTGTGTCGATACTGCGCTACCTAGACAACTAGTTACTTGGCCTAGCAAATATCTATGCTTCTAATGATGTTGAGCGTGCATCTCAAGTTCACCCAAAGTGCACTAACTATACTTTCACTCCCTCGAACTCCTGTATCTACCTCTCCCATCCCATCAGATAAATTCCAACCATTGATTCACTGCCACCTATCCTACCTTTGATCTTCTGATTTGACTGCTTCTCCTGACAATAAACCTGACATATTGGCTAGTTTGGATAGATCTCGATGCCAACCATCAGATTTCCTGAGTAATCAATGCCATCATGACATACCATCATGGAACCACAGACCATGACTGCCTTATTACCTGTTGAACCCTCTTGTTTTATATGCCTATGTAGAGCAGACGTGTATAAATTTTATTTACTTATCCTTCTTGGGTCTTTCAAGGATGACTAGTTATTGAAAAATATAACATGCATTGAAAGACATCTAAAAAGTGTGTTTTGAAAAGGTCTTCAGAATCAACTGATAAAATGGTCACTGATTTTCTTAATGGAGCTACCAATTTCCATGTGTGATGTGAAATTACTTCATCACTTCCCATCAGTGTGTTATTTATTTGAAAGAAAAAATTCATATGAAAGCAGGCCAATATTTAGATGATTTATGTTGATGTTATATTGGCTTTTAATTTTCTATATATGAAATATTAACAGATTTTTTTCCATTAAAAAAAATTTTATAATTGATATTTCAAAGTTGAAATCAGATATACATTGTGTTGTCTTTGCAACACTTTCTAAGCCTTAAAATATGTTATATCATCAAAACTACATTTTCCTGATGGATTTCTCCATCATTGTATTCCTGTTCAAAATAAGAACCTTCCTGTAAGAAGAGAGCTTCTTTATATAATCTGTCAGCATTGATGTTACATTCTCTGTGAATGTGAAAGGAGATCATTAAATTTATGCTATGCTTCACCTCAAGAATCCTGAACAATTCTCAATAATTCTTTTACCATTATCCCAATCCATTAAAGGCTTTGAATTTCCCAATATATGTAGGGTATCAATACCTCTGTCTACTGCACATTTCAAAGTGTTGCAAAGACAGCACAATCCTCTGCCAATATAACAGGTGTGTAGTTAGAAAGGTTGTGTGTTGTGCAAAGGAAGCCAAAAACTAATTCAAAGATTCCCATGATGGTAGCTACGGGGGTGTTTGAAATGCCAATTCCATGAAGCCTTTGGAATAAAGCCTCTTTCATCACAATGTCAAAAGCTTTCCAAAAGGCTATATAACAACAAAATACTGTTGGATTCAAAGAGTTTCATTGATCTAGTGTCTAAAGTGATTTGGGCTCAACCTGTTGTTTTATGTTACCAACAAAGAGGACAAAAGGGAAGAAGTCGGTGGTATCCCCGATGATATATACCTAGACTAGTTCATGTAGCGTTTGTGAGTCGTGACTAGTGTCCTAAGACCCCCCTTCATAGAGACAACCAATTATCTTTTGTCTTGTTACCAAAAGAAGGTGGAGAGGAAGCCTCCTAACATACAGTATAGGTAGTGAAACCACCCCATGATCTCATAATAGATTGGACATATGAATATGAGGTGCTCCTTTGACTTGGTCTCTTGCAAGTGGCATTGCTACAAGTCCTCTCTGGGAGTGGGGTGTGGTGATCTACCTTGACCTGAAGCTGATGGGAGTCTACTCTGAACTGAGCAAGTGGGATCTTGAGGCTATGCATCCAATGTGTATTTGTTTACTCTAACAATAAGACCATGGCTTAGCAAAAATTGTTTGGAATACAATGTGATCCACATGACCCGGGTGTATGGCATGTAGTCTGTAGATATCATTTATAGTTTCATGGTTCAAGTCTTGAATGGAAAAAGGTGACCTGGAGTTTCAAAGGTGGTGTTTCCAAGGCCTAAATGTATTCTAATCCATGTAATGGACTCTAGAATAGCAAAATAAATTATGTAACCTATGTTTTGTTATAGTCTATTGAATCCAGATTGTTAAGGTCATATAAATATAGCCTTCTATAGCTTTAAATGGTTGTTAGATGTAGATATGTAGCAAATAAATAGTACTAACATAAAAGGTTAAATCTGTCAATGCCTTTGTAATTTTAAAGTAGAAACTGTAGTTGTAGGATGGGAAAATATTTTATTATAAGAGTTGTGTTTTTCATTATGAGTATTTAATAATTCCAATATGCAATTCACTGCACTTTGTAGTGATAAATTGCGACATCATATCTTAGTGCTTCATTAATAAAAATGTAGGACCTGCTAGATATGGTTTCCATAAAAGATGCATATTTTTTGAAAATTAATGCCGTGTTTGGTTGTTTGACACATGGAACAAGTACAACACAGGTATCTCCATCATTTGATTTTAATTTTTAATTCATTGTTGGCAATATGGGATTAACCAAAGATATTGAAAGCTTGATTTTCTTTCTGCAATTTTAAATATGTAGAAACCTTCTCACTGTTTTCCCTAAAGTTTGTTACCTGGACTACAGGGTAGCAATGTTTAGGCACCTCAGAATTTAAGGATTGTTTTTGTGATTTTGTGGATAAAAATATAAAAGTCAAGAGTGTAAAGACTAAATACAGAGACACAATAATCTGAAAACATCAAAAGATATATGTATAAAGACAAGATTTTGTAGAACGAATGACAGTACAACATTTCAGCTCAGGAGATAGCCTTCAAAACATACAAATACAAGTAATAAACAAACAGTTCATTATTACAGCATATGTAAAGGTACAGGTACTTGACATAACATCTCAAACATCATGTAAGCATCAATATCCACTTGCAAACACATTATCTACATAGAAAACATCTACATAAACATCAATGTAAACAAGGGTTCAAACAAAACCAAAGAATATTCACACAATATATGTTCAAAACCTAGCTCCATATAGATATATTAAGTCATTCATAAGACAAAGAAGTTATTACACAGATAACATTGCAGGATTGTATAAGCTCCAAACATATCGAATCTCATGCGTCTCTCCTCTTTTAAAACAAAAACTTACAATATATAGGAAAAGTAGTGTTTAGCTGAGTTGTTTCTAGATCCACTTTCTTTGGATTTAAATCTACTAAAAATAAAAAGAGTATCAACTAACTATGACATGTGTATTATTCATTTAGAGTTGAATATCAAATTGAAATATCCCAGCAGCTTCTTCCAGCGAAGCAAGGCCATCTAGTGCTTGTGTCTACTTTTATAATCTGTTGCACTTCTTTCTGTAGCTGAGTTAACCTTTTTTTTAGTTCCTCTTCATCATAACCACACTAGTAATTGTTCCATACTCCATGAAATGAAACAAGACCATCAATAAAAGAAGTAATTGTGCCCATATTTGATATTTCACTTCCTCTAATAGAACTAGTCTCACTTCTAATGCTATCATCTGATGGTTTACGAACATGCCACGATAGAATTTCACTCTATGTTTCATTGTAAACTTGAACCTGTTTCCAGAGGGAACATTGGATTTTCTCCATCTCACTTTCATATTCATGATATCTTCCCTGTCTCGGAGTTCCCAAATCAGAAGCTTCATAAGCAGTATCACTTCTATAGTCTACAATAGAAGATGATGCTTCAGATGTAACTAACAAGCTACCAGTAAGATGTGAAACACAAAATCCAAGGTTGAGATATAATGAAGGCTTGACATTGTTGATAGATAAACTTGTACTAGAAGACTATTCTGCATCATTGATTTACTGGGGCACTTCATGATATGTCAACATATGAGAGAAGCTTCCACATCCATTCTTTTATTCCTTGCCACCTATTTTGAAGGAGTGATTGACTAGAGTTGATTTTCAAAAAATGAATGCTTTGGTGGAGCTGGAGGAATTCGTTTCTTTGGGAATGTGCGTTTAAGAGCAGTGAAAAACTTAAGGAAGTTACTAAATCTTCGAAGAATTCCCCAAACAAAAGTGTTTCCATTTGGAGATTGAATGTCAATTTGTACCCTGTAAAACACTGTGGGATTTAATCAAGGTACCGTCTGCAGTTTTATTTTTGCTTCAGGAAGGACAACCCATGAAGCTATAATCACACAGAAACTCCATCCAGTCTGTGGATCATGTGGCCAAAGAGTATCACAACCATTCCATTTTCGAGTGGGTCGCTCCAACCACTTCTTCAGATGCACTGGTAGCTTTCCACCACGAGGAAGTATAGATATTTGATCACAACATTCAACATGGGAATTTTCCACGCGCCGCAAAAGATGTGATGCCAAAACAATGCCAACTTCAGCTATTTCCCTCCGCCAAAGAAATGGTGATATTTGTTCTACACCCAAACGCTCTGGACCAATTGTAAGCTTGTCAACTTATTCATGTTAGATTGAAAAATTGAATCATGGCCATGCCTAACAGCCACCAAAATGGCCTCTTGAAGAAACTGCGCAAGCTCTACTCCTGACCATCCTGGTAGATTGTTCCGATAAATAGAAAGGTCAACAGAAGGCAATCTATTCGCATGGACTTTAAGAATCTCCAGTCGCTCCTTTGCCCCATTTGAAACCCGAGCACCTGCTAAAGCAGATTTCCATCCATCGATAGAAGAAAACCCCACTTACTGGTGTGCCTAACCTTCCAATAGACCCTTGTCCTTGCCAAATTGGGCTTGAAATTGAATTCATCCAAGTTTGGTGAACAGATTCTTCAATAACTTAAGCTTTCCAAGGAATTTGGTCCATGTTTTGATGAAAAAAGAACCCCAACAATCTAGTAGAAACATTGAGAGAAGGAATGATTCCCATTTTGAGGTTTAATTTCATTACAATTATACAAAAAAAATCCATTTGTCCAGAACCCCTTCTCCTCAATCAAACCTGCTGGTACCCTGAATTTATCCCACTCTGAATTTCTGCAATGATCTTTACTTTCAAAAGGAATATTAGATCTGTTTTCAGCTATGGCTCCAACATAATCACAATCAGCTTGAAGGAACCCTTGATGATAGGGCTGCATGATTTTTATAACCCTGCACATAACCTTAACCTCGGCAAGCTGGCAATGTGCATACATTTAAATGATGAGATGTGCTGACATATTGTGTTAAACATAGGCAATACCTCATTAAACCCTAATATTGCATTTTGTATTATGAAAAGACATTAATTAATCTATAGAAGCTTAAATTTTAAAACTAAATTTTTTGTAAATGCATAGAATATTTTTAAAATGAAATCAAAGCAGCCCAAACATAGGAAAATAAGAAAACCAAAAAGGGATAAAATTGTCTAAAATAGAAAGATAGGCCTAGGGAAAATAGCTAACAGACCTAGGACAAACACTCACTATTTAATATTTTCTAATGTTGTTCAGTCTGTCGATATTATGTAGTGAAAAATTCATAATTCACCATGTAGGATATAATGATAATCTTTTCAAGTACAATGAAGATAATAGTTACTCTGTTTGAATAGCCTATTAACATAGTTCTTTGTATGCAAGAAATAGTTGCCTCACTTCCAATGACATTAAAGGTTGTAGATATTTCAGCGGTATGTTTCCCAATCTTAGAAGGAAAATTCTATTTATGATGTGTTAGTAGAATTTCATGTTGTGAGGATTCCATAGAATGTAGGTGTTGGCAGTACTGATGTACATGACTTCTGACTACGTGATAGTTGAACACAGACATTCCTTTGGGTATACCTCTATTAAAGAAAAATGCATCTCTGAGGGGCATTGCCAGACAACTCCAAATGAAAACTTTCCTTCCGCATAATATCCAGCATAGCCCCGTCCCCCTATCTATGCCACTAGATATCCTTGTTGTTCCTGCTCCATGGGATCTAAGCCATTCGACTTCTGCATTATGAACCTGAGTTGTAGCTTTTGCAACATCCTTGAGATGTAAATATAATGCATTAAGGATATCATCATTTTTGCTCCAATACTCTGTTTGCAGACCATGATATTCTTCCAAGCTTGTGATCATATAGCTATGACCATTTAAACCTTGTTGTTGGGCCATGGTAGCCCTTTTTCATATTACAAAAAGTCTTGAAAATATTTTACTCACTTCCATCCCATCCTTGGCAAGGTCTTAAAGCTCTAAATATGCATAATCCTCATTGCTTCCTTCATGTGACAGAACTCCATGCAATTTACCATTGGAAGGTCATATATCTCCCACCATGTCTCCACCTTGTTCATGATCTATTCCATTCTGTCCTGATCTTGCAATTTCCTGTCTGTCCTTTCCTTTTTCTTTTACTTTTATCCCTTTAATAGTTTATGCCTTCATTCTTTTTCCTTTTCCTTGGCTATCTTCAAATATTCAGTAGCGTAAAGTATGGCAAGTAGCACACTAAAACATGAGAATGCTTGAAAGGGTGAAGTTAGGCACTTGGGTGAAGACTGAAATAACATATCCATTTTATTATTTGAGAAGCCAGAGCAAGAGCGTATACATCTAGTACGGGTAAGGCTCAATTCATGAGCGAATTGGACACCATTGGATGGGTCCATTTTCCATCTAGAGTGTATACATCTAGTATCCAGGCTCAATTCATGAGCGAATTGGACACCATTGGATGGGTCCATTTTCCATCTAGAGTGTATACATCTAGTATCCATTTTCCTAAGTCCTTGCCAGTAAGCAATTTTAAAATGGTAATTTCATTCTTCACTGTTCCTATTAGTGGATGATATTGCACTTGGTGCTCGATGATTTGAGAATTCTTAGCACCTTCAGTATGAATGTGGGTAGGAAATTTGTTCCCTTCAAACTTGTGATCATCACTACATCTAGTACAGCATACAACATAAACTTGTTGTCACACACAAAAAAATATTGTTGTTCCAAAGAGGAAAATATTCCTCACCAAAACTAACACAAAATTTTTCCATCTGTTTGACTAAATCATATGGAAAAATTGCAAATGTCTATGCAACTTCAGGAAAAGAGGCTAGGATTGGGAATCCTGCATTACTAAAATACAAAATAGCATTCATCCTTCAGCAATTTTGCCAACTAATCAAAACAGGAAACCCTGTCACTGATATGTTCAACATAAGTGAGCATGAATCAAATTAGGAAAGATAAAGAGGTCTTTTTAACTCTCGGAATAGAACCCCTGCCTCATCTACCCAGATCTCATGGGGCCTTTCCCTTCTTTCAAATCAAACCCTTGCTTGGACAAAGTATAAGCTTCCATGTCGTTCTCCCTATAAATAGGGAAAAAGAAATGTCTTTAAAAATGTGTTCATGTTGTTCTCCCTATAAATAAGAAATGTCTATGAAAATGTTTTCTTGTTGTTCTCCCTATAAATAGGGGAAAAATAAATGTATCTGAAAATGTGTTCGGGAAATTTGACTTGATCATACAGGGATCTCAAAGGTACATTTTGCATACCAAAATATCCCACTGCCCAATGGATTAGCATGTTGGAGTCACAAAATGTCTAAATCTTTGAAATGCCATTCTCGCTTGATAGATTAGTAGTATAACCAAAGCCTTTCATTCTTTCATGTTGTTTGAACCCAAGCTAATGCTTTATTTAAAGTAAATTTTATGGTTAGAAGATGACTCCACCATCTCCACACTCAAATTCCTTGGTAAGCTCCAGCGAAAGAAGCGCACAGACAATATCTATATATCTCCAGGTTGTTAACCGATCTATGGGATTTTATATTGGGAGTTGCCTCTAGAGTCTATACCTTCATCTCGGCATTTGATTTGATAATGGACCTGAAATGGACATAAATCCTTGCCCTTGAAAATCCTAGAATGTCTTGCTAACCATATGGTTGTAGAGACAACCAAAGGAAGATATCTGTACACTTTTAGAGCTCCATTTTCAAACTAGCATTTCATACAGTCAAGAAGAGTTTCTCCTTGCCAAAAAGCCTACCCCAACTACTAGTGAAATAGATTGCTTCCACCTCTTTTGTGTAGGAGTTCTGAACTAGAAGGTAATCTATTATTCCCAGCTCGCACCTACAAAACAAAAACCTGCCAAACCCTTACATAGTAAAAGGGTAATGTTTTGTGGAGCATTCCAGGGTAAGACTTTATTTGTCAATGCTAACCACATAAAATTTCTTGATTTCAATGGAGCTCTAACATTCCAAATTTTCCTCCACCTTCAAATCTCTTCTGATTCTTCTGCTTCATACATGGCTTTATATCTCAGGCTCTTTGTGAACATCCCCGAAGATGGATTTTTGGACCATACCAAAGTGTCCTCCTCTAACCTAATTCTAAAGGAACTTTATGTTAGTTTCTTGATGTATTCCTAAAATATTGGCACCATAAAGTGGTTGTTATGGGGTCAACTTCCTCAAAAAGTACTTTCTTTCTTACCTTGACCATTCAATGATTCTATCAAAACACTGGATAGTTGAATTTGGCCATTGCACCCTATCCATGGATCCCTCCCTAATGCCGCCTCATTTTCCATTACCTATTTTCCATGCAAGCCAATTCTCAATAAGGGGAAAATAAAGAACTAAGGCTTTCCAAATTATTTAGGTATTAACTAAACATCGAATCCAATATTCCAAGCTTTGAGGGTTTATGTGCCATAGTCCTTCCTGTTGGATAAGTCTCCATAAACATTTTGCTGCTAAGGCTTCACCAAAGAAATGCAAGTTTTTTAGGCCCTAACCTCCTGCTACCTTGCTAAACAAAGAAATGCAAGTTTTTTAGGCCCTAACCTCCCGCTACCTTGCTAATTCAACCAAGAATACCATCTTTTTATCTTTTCCTAGTCCATAAGAAATGGAAGCATTTCTTTGGGATATTTTCCAAAATTCTAACTGGGATATAAGACATAGTGTCAATATTCATAAATCACTTCAAGCATTGATTTAACAAGATTCAACCTGCCATGTATAGGAAACTATCTCATATACATTAATTACTTTAAGCATCGAATTAACCAGATTCAACTTGCCACCTATAGACACTCTTCTCGTACACTATGAGGTAACCCTCTTCTCTATTTTTTGATACAGCCAAATCCAATCACTAAGACCATAACTATTTGGTTTCAACATAAATCCTGGGTACTTAAATCCTTTGCAAAATTCAATTCTGGTAATTAAATCAACTAATCCCGGCTCAATGCTGGTAAGGTTACTGTTGATTTCTATGGGTTTGTTTCAATTCTTGTCGTTGAGCAATAAAGTGTCCGCATTTTTTTTAAATCATAGAGCTTCCCTCAATGAACCATTCCAAAACATAGGACATTATCTACAAAGAGTAAACGAGATCATGCTATAGAGTCGATCTTTAATCCTTCTAGAGCTCTGTTTCTTTGTGAAACGATGACTAATCTGCTCAATCCTTTGGTTACAATGAGAAATAGTAAGGAGACAAGGGACAAACTTGCCTTTTCCCTCGAAATGGTGTGAAGTTAGATGGTGTGAAAAAACTTCATCCAAACCATTAATGAGGACCACAAAAGTAAACAAACCATAATCCAATTAACAAAAGGAACACAATAGCCTATATGAATGAGAATAAGATGGATGCACAACCATCTGACCTTATCATATTCTTTCAATAGGTTAAGCTTGAGAATCAGATGAATGCACAACCCTATGACCCTATCGTATGCTTTTAATAGGTTAAGCTTTATTACCATGGCTTTCATATTCTTTGTCTTGATAGAATGAAGTGCCTCTTAGCTACCCCTATACATCATAAAATTGCATGTTGTTGAGAAATCCAAATAGTTCTCTTGTTATTGTTTCTGAAAGGGCCCCTTTTAATGTTTTAGCTATAGCTTTGGAGATGATATCATACAAAGTGTTGCACAAAGAGATTGGTCTAAATTTACGAAAGGATGATGGCTCATCCTTCTTATGCACTAAAGCTATGAATGTAGAGAATTGCCTGTTGCTTAGAAATCCAAATAGTTCTCCTGTTATTGTTTCCGAAAGGGCCCCTTTTAATGTTTTAGCTATAGTTTTGGAGATGATATCATACAAAGTGTTGCACAAAGAGATTAGTCTAAATTCCCAAAAGGATGATTGCTCATCCTTCTTAGGCATTAAAGCTATGAATGTAGATTTGATAGAGGCATGAATTTTACTAGACACTTTTGATTCCTCTACAACTCTGAATAAATCTTCTTCAATAAAATTGTAAATACCAGAATCCTACAAAGAAGTCAATAAATCATCCATACAGCCTCGGGATTTTATCTTTTTGCAATGGTTCAACTACACCTTTAAGTTCTTCCTTTGTTACTTACCCTTTTAGATCCTAATTCATGTCATTTTCTATAAGCCAACCCGTGACAATGCTATCCCAAGCCATAGCAAAAATCACAGAAAAAGGTTAGTGCACATTTTATTGCAATAGAATCATTTACAGTATTAGCATATTTATTTAAAAACAAAGATTGTTGTTCAGTGTACTTCAATAATACGAGGATGAAAGGACTATTTGTTGATGTATATGTAACTTCGGAATGTATTTCACATATATGTATATTGTATTCCTATAGAGATGTTATTATTCCTCTATACGGAAGTGTCGTTATTTATATTGTAAGTGTCATAACTTATACTTGATGGGTTATTAGACTACCTTGTTGGGGTCGGCCCTGTATAAGTCATGTGGGTCGAAGGGTTATTAGACCACCCTATTGGGGGTCGGCCCAGTCAGCATTATATTATGTGGTTAAGTTCGAGCCTACATGAGTTAGGTAAAAAGGCAAGTCAAGTCAAGTATAAATAGAGTGCGGGAGGCACTCTATTTGCACACTCACTTCTCACACATGAACTCAAGGAGGAGTGGCGCACTTATGGAGGAGGAGGATCTGCTGCTAGGTAATGGCTATCTCTCTTGGTTGGTTGTATCATTGCTCTATCTATCTCTGAGGAAGTTATTGGGGTTTTTCACCTTTATGGTTTTCCCCAAGTAAATCTTTGTGTCTCTTGTGTGCTTGCATTATTGTCTCCATGATTGATATGCTGTAGATATGCTATACATGTTGTTCTCTCAGTTAAGATCCTAGATCATATTGAAGTAAATTCTGAAAATTTAACATGGTATCAGAGCTAGCCTGAAAGAAGGCATGATATGGCATGTATGACACTTGTTGCACTTACGATGCTAGGGCTTGATATAGAAAAAACCAGTCATGGTAGCACTTTCGCTATAAATCCGTTTTGGCGAAGTTTTCAGATCTGAAATTGTTACAGAACGAAGCTAAAATCTCCAGGTACCTTGTGTCCAAAGGACAACCTCTAATTCGTTGTACTTTGTGATTTATGATCTGTACAATATAGGGTTTCTGCCTCTTCCAGATCTGAGTCAAAATCAGGTGACCTTGGGAAAAAGGTCATAACTTGGGCTAGGAAGCTCCAAATGAAATTTCGTGAAAAGTGACAGGTAGTACACAGACTGTACTATCTCAGGAAACGTTTTCAGAGGCCGAAGTTGAACCAGTGACACGTGTCACTCCGTACAAGTGCGCTCTCCTGTATTATCCCATAAACAGGTCACGTTGCGACATTTGGCATAACTATCTCTCAGAGAATCCAATTGAGGTCAGACCTATCAGGATGGAAAGATAACAGGTCAGGCTATCTCAGGAAACTTTTTCAGACCCTGTGGATCAAAACTTTCAGAGTTACACCAGAAACAATCAGGTACATATTTCTGTCAAAACAGAATTATTTTTTGGTACCTTCATTCATGGCTTCCGGAATTTAGGGCTTTGGAGAAAGTTGGAATTTTTGTAATCGGAGACCACGGTTGGATGCTACTCATCAAAATAGAAATTTAGAGACCAAGATCAGAATTTTTGGTTGGGCAGAAGGCCGGGCTTGATTAGACCCTAGTTCGGGAGTTTGATCAGAAAAGTGGAAAATTAGGGCTTCTGTAAAAATGGGAATTTTTGCAATCTGTGACCACGGCTGGAAGATCCTCAGAAAAATAGAAGCTTAGAGCTTTGGATCAAACCTTTTGATGAGGCAAAAGAGTGGGCTTCATCAAACCCCAGTTCAGGGTCACGTCCAGTGAATCCGGAAGTTTCAAAGGCAAAATTGAGTGAAACTTTGCAGTTTTCAAATTCTGAATATACCAGTTTGATCAGCTCATCAAGGCGCATATTTCTATCCTTTCGGAAGTTTGAAATTCAAAGTTTGAATTTTTGGGGTTTCTCTGACAAACCCATATCCAGCTCCAAGTCCAGTTCTTGCAAATCAAGTGGATTGGGTTAATCCTAGAAGAAGATGGATTGATCATCTACATGAGTGAAGAAGTTCCTGTTTCAGAGGGAGATGAGGCTAAGGCCTTACATAAGAAGATTACAAGCGATCTCGACAAGTATGACTCATCGAGGTATGTTTTAATATTTGTCCATGATTAAGTTTATGGTATGTTTGTCTTCATGTTATTACGGTTAGTACAATTTTGATTTTAGATTTGTCGTATCACCTTAACAAAATTATGAATGCATGATAGAAGATATTCATTGGTTAGGGTGTTGACACTTATGATTGTACTAATGCATTATGGTGTTGTATGAGGTTTATGTTGTCTACTAACATGAAAGGTACACCAAGAAAGACAAATCATGTTCTGGTCCAAGAACATATGATCATGATAACATGAGGACAAAGATTCATCCATTGTCATGGATCTCATAGAAGATCCATTTACGAGGTATGTATAACTTGGTTTTGTAATAGTTAACCTATGAGATATACAGGTTACTAGCACAAGTCATTGAAGAAGAACAAGAAGACATCATGTGAGTATGTTAGACATAAATAGCTAGCATGCTAATCCAGGTATGTCTTTCCTATATCAAGATAGAATCCTACCTTGTGTTAGGATCTTATACTGTTGTTGATAATGATTATTCATGAAGTCATAGGTTTGAATAATCATGGTTGTATGCATATTATGTTTCTTACCATAATTGATGATATGACTAACCAGAAGAATCATGAAGGTATAGGTTTGAATAATCACAGGTTTTATGCATATTATATCTCTTATCTTGATTGATGATTCATCTAACCTGAAGAGTCATAGGTTTGAGTAATTACGGGTTTAGACATGTTATGATTCTTATGATTTGACTAACCATAAGAATCCTACATAAACCTTGAATGCTAATGCTTATTATTTATGTTTGAAATGATCATGACTATACATGCTTGAGATTATTGTGTTTTAATAGTATACTAATGAATGTATGATTTTATATGAGATCACAAAGATAACACATTCATGATACTAATAAGCATGCATAGGGACCAAGGATGAATATGAGATTCAAGAACAGGTAATCCAGGAAGCAAAGATCAAAAGAGAGTACACTCCAGTGGTTTATTCAAGGATGTAGATATTCAGAGGGAGTTGACCATCTCTCTACATCCCACAACAGAAAGGTGTAGAAGAAGCTACTTCAGATTAGGACTCCAGCAGCTCCTGCAAGGAAGCGAAGACTCAGAGGGAGTCCACCCAACGAACAAACAAAGATAAGTATTTGAATTGTCATTTCTTAAATAATACTGTTCAATAATGTATATACTGATGTTCCTAGAATTAGGTTGTGTATTATGCATATTAGAATAATTGCATTGATGAACAGTATACTCCTAATATGCATGGGTAAGTGGCATATGGAACTGTACAACATTCCATTGCTACTTATCTAGAATGAAACCTCTTTGCTGACATGTTGGGAGTTGTGCACACTCTTAACAATGTTCTGGTAGAGATTGGAAGGCATCTAGAAAGTTACGGAATATGGATAAATGTTGTATTGAAGCATTGGCTAAGATAATTGCATGACTGTATGGCATATTTCTTTATGTGTAAGAATTTGTTCCGAAAACTATGAGATATTTTCTAATCATGCAATTTAACTTGTTGTGTAGGAAAGATCGTATGCCATCTCCTACAAAAGAAGAACTACAACATTTTGTTCCAGCAACAAAGATATCTATTGAAGATATTGAAGATATTGAAGTTCCCAGGATCTGGGACGAAGAAATGAAATGCCATGATCCGTCGATCATGAAGAATGATGTTTGGGATGTAATCCCAAGACATGAAGGGAAGTTTGCTATGACTTCCAAATGGAACTATCAGATCAAGCATGTTGCAGATGGCAGCATAGAGAAATATAAAAGTGATGAAATAGAAAATACACCAGATGGATTCAAGACAGCTTCCTTGAATGGTGTAGTTGAAGAAGAAGTGTATGTGGAGCAGCCACTTGGTTCTGAGACACATGATAGGAAATCATATATGTGCAGAACTTGGTATGGTGAAGATAGATTGATTTCCGACACGCAGCGGAAGCTTACTACCGAGTTCGAGACGAAGAACTTGGGGATGATGCACTATTTGTTTTTGGCATGGAGGTGTGGTAGAGTGCAGAAGGAATCTTCCTTGGACAAGGGAAGTATGCAGTAGAGATCCTGAAGAGGTTCGGGATGATGGACTACAAGGCTATGGCCACACCTATGGCATCGAACCTGAAGCGCCTGTGTGATGCTTCATCTGATCCGATTGATATCACTATGTATCGTCAGATGATTGGGTCCTTGATGTACCTGACGGATCCGAGGAGTGTTCACCTGGTTGCTGTAAAGCATATTCTGAGGTACCTGAAGGGTACAGTGGATTATGGGCTCAGGTATGAGGCGAATCAAAAGTTTAACCTGCAGGGTTATGTTGATTCAGATTGGGCTGGCAGTGCTGCAGATAGGAAGAGCACATCTGGGTGCTGCTTCAGTATGGGATCAGGTGTGATCTCTTGGTTTAGCAGGAAGCAGTCCTGCGTAGCACTGAGTACAGCTGAGGCAGAATATGTTGCAGCCTGCTCAGCTAGTTGTGAGGCAGTATGGCTACGGAAGCTACTGTCTGAGTTATTTGATCTCCCATTGGAGGCTACTGGTATCTTCTGTGATAACCAGAGTTGTGTGAAGCTGTCTGAGAACCCAGTGTTTCATGACAGGTCAAAACACATAGAGATCAAATATCACTATATCAGGGATATGGTGCAGAGAGGAGCTGTGAAGCTTCTGTATGTTGCGATGGACGAGCAGATTGAAGATGTGCTGACGAAGCCACTAGCCAGAGTGAAGTTCGAGTACTTCAGAGAGAGGATTGGCGTTCTTCAGATCGAGGACACTTCGAGGAAGAAGTGATGGACACATTTGCTGAAGCCATTCCAAGCATGTTGGAAGGAGGATCCTTCACATGGCTGTGGATGTAAGCGCTGGATGATGAGCATCAGGATGATGTTCTGGTTTCTGCTTGGATATGATCAGTGGATCATTTTTATGTATGTATGTACGCATCATCTGGATGCTGGATATGATCAGTTGGATCATTTTATGTATGTATGTATGCATCATGTTGGATGCTTGGACCATGTATCTGTATATGTATCAGGTGGATACATTGTATGATCAGGTGGATCATGTATGGTGATATGTATCATATTTGTATCAGGTGGATACATTGATGATCAGGAGGATCATGTATGATGATATGTATCAGGTAGATACTTGGTATGCATCAGGTAGATGCATTATTGATCAGGAGGATCATGTATGATGGTATGCATCAGGTAGATGCATTGATGATCAGGATGATCATAGATGACGAGCTTCAGGATGTTGCTCCAGATGGTATGCATCATGTAGATGCATTGATGATCAGGATGATCATAGATGACGAGCTTCAGGATGTTGCTCCAGATGGTATGCATCAGGTAGATGCATTGATGATCAGGAGGATCATGTATGATGATATGTATCATGTATTTGTATCAGGTGGATACATTGATGATCAGGAGGATCATGTATGATGATATGTATCAGGTAGATACTTGGTATGCATCAAGTAGATGCATTGATGATCAGTTGGATCATGCAGCAGGATGTTGCAGTGATGATCAGGATGATCATAGATGACGAGCTTTAGGATGTTGCTCCAGATGACATGCAGCAGGATGTTGCAGTGATGATCAGGATGATCATAGATGACGAGCTTCAGGATGTTGCTCCAGATGACATGCAGCAGGACGTTGCAGTGATGATGATCAGGATGATCATGGATACATCAGGATGATGTATGGCGAGTATCAGGTTGATACTCTGTGGCCGTGGATCAGGTTGTGCAGATGAGCATGTAATCCGGTGCCCTGGGAGATTTGCAGATGGTCTTTCGAGGTTTTGCCTATGGCATGTAATTCGGTGCCCTGGGACATCTGGCAAATGCTCTTTCGAGGTTTTGCTCTGGGAGGACATGTAATTCGGTGCCCTGGGAGATCTGTAGATAGTCTTTTGAGGTTTTGCCTATGGCATGTAATTCGGTTCCCTGGGATATCTGGCAGATGCTCTTTCGAGGTTTTGTCCTATGGCATGTAATTCGTTTCCCTGGGAGATCCGATAGGTTGGGCTGTGTGCCCGTAATTAGTCCTGGGATGCTCTTGCGAGGTTTTGCCATGACCACATGTAATTCGTTGCCCTGGGAGATCCTATAGGTAGAGTTGTGTGCTCGTAACAGCCTGGGATGCTCTTGCGAGGTTTTGTGGTGAGGTCACATGTAATTCGGTGCCCTGGGAGATCTGCAGATAGTCTTTCGAGGTTTTGCCTATGGCATGTAATTCGGTTCCCTGGGATATCTGGCAGATGCTCTTTCGAGGTTTTGTGACGCACGTAATAAGTCCTGAGGATTCCACAGTATGACCAGTGATGACGAAGACCTGCAGGTGGTGGGCCTACATCCAGTATGAAAAAGGACTGGCTCTGTAGAACTTCCTATGACGAGTAGATTCAGAGATTGATTGAGATAGCAGCAGCAGTGACGATGATGATGACTCGATGACGATTATCCAGTGACGATGATCCAGAGAAGATGACTTGTGCTAGAAGAACTGTACTGAGAAATACCTTCCTAGTTAAGAGGGAGTGTTGATGTATATGTAACTTCGGAATGTATTTCACATATATGTATATTGTATTCCTATAGAGATGTTATTATTCCTCTATACGGAAGTGTCGTTATTTATATTGTAAGTGTCATAACTTATACTTGATGGGTTATTAGACTACCTTGTTGGGGTCGGCCCTGTATAAGTCATGTGGGTCGAAGGGTTATTAGACCACCCTATTGGGGGTCGGCCCAGTCAGCATTATATTATGTGGTTAAGTTCGAGCCTACATGAGTTAGGTAAAAAGGCAAGTCAAGTCAAGTATAAATAGAGTGCGGGAGGCACTCTATTTGCACACTCACTTCTCACACATGCACTCAAGGAGGAGTGGCGCACTTATGGAGGAGGAGGATCTGCTGCTAGGTTATGGCTATCTCTCTTGGTTGGTTGTATCATTGCTCTATCTATCTCTGAGGAATTTATTGGGGTTTTTCACCTTTATGGTTTTCCCCAAGTAAATATTTGTGTCTCTTGTGTGCTTGCATTATTGTCTCCATGATTGATATGCTGTAGATATGCTATACATGTTGTTCTCTCAGTTAAGATCCTAGATCATATTGAAGTAAATTCTGAAAATTTAACACTATTTTTTATTACATAAGAATCATTTACAGTTTTGGCATATTTATTTAAAAACAAAGAGCATTGTCTAGTAGACTTCAATAATACAGTGATGAAAGGACTCAAATTGATCAAGGTGGAGTTATGTTTGGAACAATCACTTCTGATTGGTAAGTGCGTGGGGTTGCTTAGCAACCAAACTCCCTTGAATTTGTAGCAATGTGACTCCTGAGGATTCAAGTGATACTATCAACCATTTTGGCAAAGCATATGTAGAACTTACTAGAAACTGGTTGCATTTGTAATGATGATTGGTAAATGTGCAGGGTTGCATCACCTACATTTTAAATTTGCAATATAGGTTCAGCTAGCCATGTTATGATCTCTTTCCTAGCATATGGAGATCATGTCATTAATATGATCCCTTTTCTAGGTTCGAAGCAAATGGATCCTACAGGTCTTATCTTAATTTCCATAAAATCTTGATTGGAGCTTTGTTTTTCCATGTACTTTCTGTTAGTGTTTCCACCAGCATGTGTTTGTAGATTCTAGTATTAAGAGATTTCAGTTCTGATATGTTTAAGGCTTAAGCTTTTAAGCTAACTAGAGTTTAGATAGTATTTAAGTGCAGAATCTTATTTCCATGGTTTAAGAAACTTCAACTTGGTATCAAATCACATTTAATGAAACTTCACTGGAATCATAATATAGGACTACAACCTGTGTAAGGGATCTGTTGGATGGTTTCAAGCATTGATGGGAAGATTCCCAGAATCTTCCAATGATTGGAAGGCTATATTTGGTCTTAGTTGCTGATCTATTTTGGTTTTTGTTTCAAAAGTTGCAGTAAAGTTTTTATTTGAGAATTTTTTTCCAAATATTGTGAGGATGGGTCATTTGATCTATGTATCTCCTCATTATCATTTGGTTGAAAATAGTTAAGAGTTGCTTGAATATTATTCATTATAATTGGCCATGGTAATATGAAGGTCAAATTTGATTTAGATCTATCTGCCTTGCATCCTTGCAGGTTTTGTTTTTATTTGGAAACATATCAGCAGTGCCATCATTTAGGCTTGCAACATGGCTACTTTCTGCCCATGAGTGGAGTAGAAGGTTTGGTTCGTAAGGTTTTCCAAATCGAATATTGAAGGCCACAAACATGCTATTCAATTTGTCACACGATGGCGAAAGGTTTGTTTACAACTCATTTATAATTTTATGGTTTTTCATTTTGTAACATATACAAGCGCAGTTATTATTCATTATTCATTAAATATGTACAAGGTTATTTAAAACTTAAAGCTAAATAGCAGTAACGGTTGGCGAAAAAATCATCTGCTATGCTATCTTTGAATCATCCTTTAATGTAGCCATCTTTGAGAATTTATCTATATCAATACACCTATGTTAGCAAATGCATGTTTGTTGTTTTACAGTTCTCTATGCCTTGTACGTGTTATCCTTGAATCTTGCATCTCCTGATTGTATGCATTTTAGCTTTTTCAAATATGGTGTCAGTGGTTCCCGAATGTTGATTTGAGATGGTACCTATTGTAATATGTATATGAAACTAACTTAGAAGAGCAATTTATTATCATAGGAAGTTTAGGAGTGCTTAGGATGCAGGAAGGTGTATCTAAGGGATCCATGGACATATCTTAGTTCTAAGTTTCTAACCATCCCATTCATTGTTGTCAGGGCTATGCCCTACATAACAAAAGTGGTGCAGGGTACAAGAGCTTTGCTTTTTGGTATAGTAAAATGGTCTGCATTGATACGTTTGAATATGCTTTTCCAACTCAGAGTGGTCAAGCAATTTTCTGTGAATATTCTACTATGTTAATTTTTTTAGTCATATAGCATTACATTATGGAATATAATCTAAGCAACACCATTCTAGGCTAATGGTTGCATGAAGTAGTTCATACTTGAAGGAAGGGTTTGCAGGTTTATTTGGAGACAATTTAAGGAAGGTTTTGCAAGCTTTGTCTACATTCAGTATGTTCTATAACACAAAAGTGCTCTCAAAACTAACTATGGTTGCTTCATATATATGATCATGAAGGGAAGGATTTCTACATTCTTTATTTTACCATAGTGACAGCCAATGAGTTCATGTTACACTTTCATGTTTTATCCTTTTGCAGAGCTCCTATGATTTTCATAGCATATGGTGAGATTTTTAAACTTTCCAAATCATGGTAAGCAGACCTACACTCAGAAAATCTAAACCCTAAAACTAGGAACTGAAAAACAGATAAACACCTCTCATGATGGTGGAAATCTGAGCACTAGATCTGCAAAAACATCACTCTGAAGAAAAAAATATATATATTTTTGAAAGAATAAAAAAAACTAACTATTGTCTTCTATTATTTGAAAGAATAAAATTATGATGCAATGGCTCAAAACTCATTCTCTTTCACTTCTACTGTCTTACTCAAAACTGGAATGAGTTAAACCACCCTCCCTACCACACTTCTATAGTTGAAGCAGAGGATTTTCTATGAAAAAAATTGATCACTTGTGGTGCGAAAATGGGAAACCCTAACTCGGCCCTATTCTTAGAAAATAGTGCACCCTCCCTACATAGTTAAAATTGCCCAGGAAAGAGTGCCCAATGAAAGAGTCTCCCAAGCAATTTTTCCCTGCCTAAATCTGGCAATGCTCCTAACTCATGTGCCTTTTTAAATAAGAAATGCTTTCTATGGTTGGTGCCATTTATAAAACTGGAAAAGACTAGAAATAGAACAACACATTGATAATATGTTGTTTACATAACTCCTATATGAGTCCCAAGGAACACTATTGATGCACCATAATCTCTGCCACTTCCCTCAACTAATGTGCACAGGTACCAAGGTGCAATTCTGAACTTGTGTGCACCGTTGAAGGTTGTATGCTGTTGGACTATGCCTCTCTCATTGTTGTTCCCTCTATATACAGCCATCATTGCTGTCTCCAAAACTGGGTCTCCCTCATATCTGCACAATGACTGAGCAATATTGAATCTGTTGGTACAGAACGGCTGTATGGATCTACCATCATTGCTATGCCATTCTAGAGAACAACTTCTGAATGACAAACATAAAAACCAACAAAATTGTCTTGAAAATTAATATCAGCTATTCCTTTACTTCTAAATGTTGGTTTTCCTAGCACACATGCATGAGACAAAACACACAAGAGAGGAAGAAACTTGCACTAATTTCCATGATTCATAATGCACAATAATATGTATTTATGATATAAATTTGTTCTAAAATTGGTTGTTGAAGGTAAGGATAGATCTACAGCCCAAAATATGTCCAACCCAAAATAATTTTCCCTATCTTAAAAGTTATTTTGTTTTTTCTTTTCAAACAAACTTCTTATTTAAATTCCCATGCCTATTTTTGTCAAACTAATTGTGATTCTTGATTTGGTACCACACGGAGAAAAATTTGACAATACAACTGCATTCTTGATTTTTGAGAGATTTTGGAAAAATAAGGTTATCATTAACATGACCCTTTTTATGACTATTGGGTAATATTTGTTTCTTACCTAGGTATGTGATCATTTTCCAAAATTTGGAAAGATGGTGTTAACTGTTGGAAATTTTATTCTCATATCAATCCATAAGGAATTCTATTTAAGGGTGCTAGCTCAATGGTAGAGCACCTGCCTTATAGGCAGGAGGTTGGTGGTTCGAATCCTCTGTGCCCTATATTTTGAAACCACTAAAAAGAGATAAATGACTTAAAAAGTGACCAAAATTTGCATATAAACGACCACCAGTACAACATGAGAGATAAGTGACCAAAATATGCATATAAATGACCACTTTTGAGTTGGCAATCGCTAGTAGCAAATTAGCGGTCATTTATCACGTGACAAAAAATGTGGTCATACATTTGGTCATTAATTGTGACAATTAATGAGCAAATATATGACCACAAGATAAGCTATAAATGACCAATCTAAATATGACCACATTTTTGCTCGCGTGATATATGACCGCTAATTTGCTACCAGGGGTAACCAACTCAAAAGTGGTCATTTATATGTGGATTTTGGTCATTTTTTGGGTCACTTATCTCTCATTTTGTACTAGTGGTGTGAGTGAAAATAGCAGTGAAGTATCTAAAGTTTCAAGGAATGCTTGTATTTCCTACTTGAAGAGAGTTTTTGGTTTTCCTTCAAAAAGAGATTCCAAATATGAAGAGACATCGCATGAGCATAAAGAAGACTCTATCGAAAATATTGAAGATCATTTCGAGACACATTCTACCTTGGACATGACTCAAAGAGAATCTACTAATGGATGCTTAAACTATGAAGGAGTACCTATTGATGGGTGCTCACACCTCTATGCTGGTGACATAGAGATAACTTTTGAAAGTGTTGCTGCAAGCCAAACTTCCATTAAGCATGAAAATGAAGAACTTGTAGCAATTGAAGAAGAAACAAGATCAACTTCCCCATCACCACTTGAGCTTCTTGAAGTTGGTCCAAGTAAGAAGGAAGAAGATGAGGAGGTTCATTTGCAAGAGCCTCTTTTTCCTTGAAGGGTCATTAAATATGAATGAAAAGAAGATCCAAGAGACCCTTAGCATGTTCCATGACACTCAAGAATTAGTGTCAAATTCTTGTTGGAAATTTTCTTCATTGAAGGATCCATCCTTCCTTGAAGACATGGAGAATATTCAAAGAGCAATGTGCAACATCAAATATTTTAGTGGAGGTTCTTCATTCACTTCTTGGATGAAAAAACACATGACTGATTATTTTAATGCATATTACATCCCTTTGGAGCAGCATTATAGGACATGGGATCCTCACCTATGTCATTGGAGTAGATTTGATTGGTCACTTGAAGCTTGTATGCACTTGGAAAATGGTGGTCTGCTTACTTGGAAGTATAAGCACTTTCATGATTCTTTGATGAGGAACCTCCTTGATGTACCTTTTTATTATGTTGTTATGTACTTTGATGATATATATTTTATACTCATGATGTTAGCATGAATGCATACAAGAAAATGGGATCCAGGAATTATCCTTACTGATGGTATGGGTTGGAGAGCACTCCTAATTGTTGGATTGCAATACTAGAAATGGGACCTTGGAATAATTTTAGTCTCATTGGTTTCAAATTTTTTGTTTTGGAAAGAAATTAAGTTCTTCATCATCCATGTTCGAATTGCTTGAGGGAAAGCAATATTGAGTGGGGAGGATGGTAATGTCCCCATTCAAATAAATTTCAAAAGAGGAAATTCCACCAATCTACTAGTTTCCTAGGTTGGGGTGGATACATTAAAATTGGAATAAGGAGACTAATAAACCCAAATGGACTTTGGTTTGGGCATAAATATATTAATAGGGGGAAAATAAATATTTATGGTGAGAAAATAATATGGCACTTGGTCATGGAGACACATTGGTGGTGTGGGACCCCCAAAAAGCTAGATTCCCCATGCCACATGGAATTCCACTCTCACCCATTCGAATCCAAGGTGGAGTCCACTATTATTAGGGTATTTGGAAGGGAATATTACCTGGCATGACTCAATGAGGTCGAAATGTAGAGGAAGAGTAACTCCCATGGGAGAGGAAGAGGCTTTTTGGACCTAGTGGGACACTTGGGCTAGATTCCCTAGCTTCTATGACACCAATGATGAAGATGCCTATGACATTTCTGAAAAATCAGACCTGATGGATGACATCTAACATACATGACATGTTAGGGCTAAAAATATCCTCCAAGAAAGCGCCCAAGTGAGTTAGGGAAGCCAAAGAGACCCCAATTCAAATTTGGTGAAGGAGGAGGCTAGAATTGGAAGGACAAGTGCCATACTTGGGAATCTCTTCCCAATTTGAGTTGGCATAAATCTCATGGATGGAATTAGAATTGGGGAAGCCTTAGGAAGTTTATAAAAGTTAGGAACAAAGAAGAAGACCATATTTTGATCATTTTACATTTTTCATTTTGCATTTGGAGGGAAGAGTTAGTAGAGAGCTAGTCTACTTGCCTTAGCACCAATTTCGAGGGTGAAAGATTCCCATCCCGTAATTGGAAATTTGAGAGGCCATTTAGACCTTTAATTTGGATCTACAATGGAGTATTTATTTATAGGTTGAAGCTACAAGGAATCTTGTGGTTCATTCATCTACAACTTGTTCTTGCATCTCTTTCACATTTTCTTGCATATTTGGGCCCCTCGAGAAATTGTTCCCTTGGTGAGATGTTGATCTCTTTGTGAGACTCCATGAATCTTAGTTTATTTGTATTATGATATATATATACTCTTTATTTACTGCTCAGAAGACTCTCAAGTCGAAATACCAAGTGAAACTATGTAAAAATATCAAACAATGCATAAATGATGCCATTTTCTCTATGTCTTGTTGTTGGAGCTTGAAGAGGCATTATTTCGAGTTGTATCAGTCATTCTCTATGATTTTGTTGATTTATGGAGTTTAATTAATATTATAAATAATTTTCATTAGCATTGCACAATTCCCTGGCACCTAAATTTCGAATTTCATAACATATGGTGAAAATTACTAGCCTTCCCCCCTATGTGAAGACTTGCATATAAACATCTAATTTAAGGGAGTTGCAGAAGGTCATAAGAAATAATTGATGATACATTGGGGATATAATTAAATTAATTTATTAGGACCATACCTCTGTTCTGAAATTTGGAAAGTTTTAACATCATTTGGAGATCCATCTTTGACCACTAGCCCTGGGGGATTGAAGCTCGATTTGACTAGTACATTTCCCTACTTTGTCCAGATTGTAAATGAATGTTGCAGAAGTGTTTTAAGGGTTGTTAAGAATCCATAATCCTCACTTATATGTATGAATACTTTCCAAACTCATTCAGACCCCATTTGGAAGCATTTGGAGCTATTCCGAAGCAGTTGGGTTAATACTAGTCTAAGGGTTGAATTGGGTAAAAATTGCAAATTTTCCTATTTTGTGCAAATTCTTAAAAAGGGACACTACATCCCCTAAATGATGGCAATGATGAGGATTTGAATTATGCATATTATAGCACTACTTGACCATTAGTGATCCTAATGGAGCCTAAATGACTGTAATAGCATATGACTGACCCTATTGGCATCCGACTATCCCTAACTCCATCTAAGTGACCCTAAAGACACAATAATGACGATGATGGTGCAATATGATAATGGTGATGGTGTTGATGATGATTTGATTATAATATGATAATAATGAAATTGAGCATGGAAATGATGAGAATTGGATGATGATGAAAATTAATTTTAATTAAGACCCATGATCCATAGTGATCAGGACATGCTAATGGTGCTTTCATTCTTGCTCAAAGGCCAAATTCCCTTCACCAAATTCATGTAATTAGGTAGATGCTATTTTTTATCATCACAATGATGATGATGATGATGACAATGACTAATGACGGCAATAATGGATATAATGAAGATGTTGATGGTGATGATGATGATGACGATGACGACGATGATGACAATGATAATTATGCTAGTTAAGACCCATCCTAGTGAGATGCCAAAATTTCTTTACAAAATTATTTTAAGGTAGTAGGATTCCTTTTTCATCATCACAATCTCAATGACGATGATGATGACAATGGTTATGATGATATATGACTATGACAATGATGATGATGTTGGTGTCTATGACATTGATGATGATGATGATAAGCTTAATGATGATCATGATGATGATGTTGATTATAATAACGATCATGATGATGATGCATGTTATAGATCTATTTGACCCTTAGAGATTCTAATGACACCAAAATGATCCTTGTGGAATATAAGTGTCCCTAAAAACATTTGAGTGATCCCAACGACATCTGAGTGACCCTAATGACATTATGATGATGATGATGATGATGATGATGACGATGACGTTGATGATTATGATGATGTTTATGATGATGATGATGATGATGAATTGATGATGATTTGATTATAAGATTATAATGATGACAATTTCTAATTAAGACCCATCTGTAGTGCTTAGTACATGCTAACATTGTGTGCCTTCCTACTCAAAGGTCAGACCTCATTTAGCAAATTCATATAATTAGGTAGTTTGGTTTCTTTTTTCATCATCATAATGATGATCATGGCAATGATGATGATAATTATTATGATGGTATGTACCGATGATGATAATGATGACGGCAATGGCGATAATGTAAATTTATATGATGATGGTGAGGAGGCAGAGGAGGAGGAGGAGGAGGATAATGATGATGACGATGATGATCATGATCATGACAATGAGTATGAAAATTACTAATTAAGACCCATCCTAGTCAAAGGCCAAAGCTCCTTTAAGAAATTCATGTGAGGTAGAAGGAGGCATTTTTCATCACCACAATGGTTATGACAATGACAATGACAATGATAATGACTATGAAAATGATGATGATGATGACGATAGTGTTGATGCATATGACATTGGTGATGATCATAAGGTTGATGATTATGACGATGTTGTTGATGACAATGGTGATGATGCTGATGATGATGCATGTTATAACATTAATATTTCACCATGAGTGACCCTAATGGAACATAAATGACCCTAATGCCATATGAGTGACCCTAATCGTACCTAAATGAACCTAATGGAACCTGAATGACCCTAATGACATATTGGTGAACCCAACGACATCTAATTGACTATAAAAACATGATGATGATGATGATGATGATGCATGACACAATGATGATGGCATTGATGATGATTTGATTATAAGATGATAATGATGACAATGAACACATTGACGATGAGGAATGATGATGACAATTGCTAATTAAGACCTATCCATAGTGCTCAGAACATGCTAATGGTGCCTGCATTCCCACTTAGAGGCTAAATATTCTTTCCTGAATTCATGTAATTTGATAGCTTGGATGCTTTTTTCATCATCATAATGATGATCATGACAATCATGATGAAAATGTTTATGATTATATATACTAACAATCTGACAATGATATTGATGATGGAAATAATGTCGATGTCTATGATGAGGAGGAGGAGGAGGAGGGTAATGAGTAAATAAGACCCATCCATGTCAAAGGCCAAATATCCTTTACCAAATTCATGTAAGATAATAGGATGCCTTTTCTATCATCACAATGGTGATGATGATGATATTTACTATGACTATGACGATATATGCCTATGACAATGATGAAGATGATGATGATAATGTTGATGTCTATGGCATTGATAATAATGATAATGTCGATGATGATGATGATGAGGATGATATCGATGAAAATGATGATGATGAGGATGGTGCATGTGTTGTGACAGGTAAATGATGATGAAATCTACCCTATAGCGAGGAGATGGACACTACCAACTTCTAGGGCGACAGGTAAATGCATTGATCATATCACATAGACTTCTACAAAAGAAAAGAGATCAAGGTTTATGAAGGCATACCTTATTAACGAAGTTCGATCCAAGCTTTTGCTTACTCCTTCGATTGATCCTCCACTTGATCTTCCGTTTGACGAACCTGGAATACAAAGATACCTTCCTCAACATATCTTGACCGATATAACAATGATGAAATTGAAATACAATCTAGACATCAAATACAATCAAGCATTTAATCCAAACAAATATGCAATCCATTAGACATTTGATTGGGACAGGAAGGGCATTTCAACCTTTATTGTCAAAAGCAAATAATCAGTACAATTTATACCTGATCATTCAGAGTGCTTGTGCAACCGGATCCTAGGCTCCTGCTCTTCACACTAACTTTGGAATTCCTCCAGTGTAACAACCCTTAATGCATAGTTTCTCCTCCCCCTCTCTCATCTATTCCTTTTGTATTTATGGGACAAGGTAGGTAGTTTGGATCAAGAGGTAGTTTGATTGGGAAGTTGGGGAATTTGCAAAACCAACTTCAACTGATCCACATCGCAGTTGGCATTTAATGTCGGATGTTAACTTCAACATATTCGATCAGTCATCACTGTTGATACAACTTCGACAAGTTTCGACACGACATGACTTCGACAATCTCAGCACCTTTGACATGTTTAGCAACCTCATAGTTCGCGACATTGGCATGCAACATCGATATGCGACCAGCAACTTCGACAGACTGTCTCTCTGTCTTCCAGTCGACTGTAACGGTTGAACAGTTGAAACCATTCTAACTTCTTCTTTGTAATTGAACGTAATGGGCAGGCACCCAAGCGTCTCAGAACTCTATATAAACATGTATACTATTGTAATATACAACAAGTCTATTTTGTTTTACATCTAATAGAAGAACAATTCGCCTTCCTGCATATTGTCTGTGCGTACTTGTTTTTATGTGTATTGCGTAATGCTGCTTTTACTCATTCTATTTTATTAAGCTTCCGCCATAACAAATCCAACTCATTCAGTCGAACTATTGTCCCCCTCGTGCTTCCTAGACATGATACGGATCATTGGTATCAGAGCACATCCAATTTTTCTTACTTAAGTTTTGTATATACATTTCTCTCGAAGTTACCTGACTTATGCTGGTTCAAACTCGCTCACAATCTCAGCAATCCAAGCAAACATGATCTCTAGATATGACAGAAGAAATAGATGATAGACATGCAGTCGATGAGACAACACAGCTTATTGAGCAAGCTCTGGCTGGACAACGAACTGAAATGTTCACCCAGTTCAATGAGATTCTCTTGCGATTTGCTTCGACATATGGAGGATCCTCGACGAGAACTCACTCCAATAAAATCATCCCCTTCAAAGTACAAATGAATCTCGACATACCAAATCTTGAAGGAAATATTGACGCGGAATCCGTCGACAATTGGGTGCAACAATTGGAATCCTATTACACTGTAAATCAACTCTCCAAAGCTGAAAAAGTCACCATTCCATCCTTAAAGATGTCAACCTTCGTGCACTGCTAGTGGGAGAACCTCTTGACAAAGATGGAGAGAAATGGAGACCCCATCGACACATGGGATAAATTCATCGAACACATCCGGAAGGAATTTTACCCACCGAAATACCTCGAGCAGCAGTATAAGAAGTGGCAGCAGCTAAGGCAATGGAAAGACCAATCAATACAGAGTTACACCAATGAGTTCTACCAACTTATGGCAAGACTTGCCATCCAAGAAGAAGAGAAATTTCTTGTTCTAAAATATACCAGCAGATTGTCCCAGTACGTTCAGCAGGAGATGGAATTTTTGACTGTCAATACGCTTGCGGATGCTTTCCACTACACCAGCAAACTGGAAACCAAGCATAAAGGAAAAGCACGTTTCACGACAAAGCTGACATCAGGAAGACCACCCGAAAAGAAGACATCAGCCAACTTCAACAAGTTGAGATCTTCTCAGCCGACACCGCCAAATCCTGACAACGGTAAGAAGCCTTTTCATAAGAGGGAACGCAGCAAACAACCGTCGACCGGAAAATGGTGCGATTACCACCACTCATCATGGCATGATACATCTGAATGCAAAGCTCGGAAGACATTTTTGGCAAAAGTTTCAACCTTTGACGTGTTCTACAAGACGGTGGAAGAATCAGATCTAGAAGCAACGACCCTTTTGACCTCGACCACTCGAGCAGCCTCGACTATTGTCAACGAGGAGGAACGAGAGCGCCTGTTCCATACACGGATATGGGTCCAGAGCAACCCATTACATCTGATTGTGGACAACAGGAGCCAAAAGAACTTCGTTTCTGAAGAACTTGTGAAGAAATTAGGTCTTGTTACCACTCCGCATCCTGAGCCTTACAACATCGGTTGGATGAAGGATGGACAAGAACTAAGGATCACTCAACAATGCAAACTTTCCTACTTCATAAAACCTTTTGAAGATGAAGTACTCTGTGACGTGGCACCACTCTCCGTAGCTGACGCCCTGTTTGGGAAACTTTACCTCTAGGATAGACATGGAAGTTATCAGTCACGGCCTCAGAAGGTGATTGTTAGAATCTGAAATCGATGGTTTAGCATACCAGAGCGTCAACCTACACCAACGGTCGCACTGATATTTGCCAAACAGAAAAAGAAGCTCATCAATCATGCTCAAAAGTTTGCATTAATCATGATCAAGAGAAGACTGCAGCAACGATTCGAGTCACCGACCATTGCAGTTCTCAACAGAAGCAACAAGTTGATCATATTCTCGATGAGTACCAGAACCTGTTTCAAGTTCCAGACGGAGTACCTCAGCATTTCCAGGTAAAACACTCCATTGAACTTGTTCCTGGTTCTTCTTTTCCTAACGCATCTATTTATAGAAGATCCATTCTCGAAAATGAAGAGATTCGTAGACAAATCCAAGAATTAATCGACAAAGGTCACATCCGACCCAGTTCCTCTCCTTGTGGAAGTCCAGTTGTCCTAGTTCCAAAAAAAGACGGGACTTGGTGCATGTGCATCGACTACAAAGCTCTCAACAAAATATCGGTGAAGAATCGGTACCCTCTGTCGCAGATAGACAAACTTATCGACTATCTGAAAGGTGCTAAATTCTTTACTAAGCTCAACCTCAAGTCAAGATACCATCAGATTCCAATCGATCCCTCAGATGTGTGGAAAACTGCTTTCTAAACCAAGGAAGGATTGTTTGAATGGTTAGTCATGCCTTTCGGCTTAACCAACGCACCTGCGACCTTCATGCAACATATGGATAACCTTCTCTGACCTTTCATTAGCAAATGCATAATTGTCTATCTCAACAACATATTGATTTTCAGTCGATCATGGGAAGAACATGTTGGACATCATCGACAAGTCCTCGACACTCTCCAGCAACATCGGCTATACCTGAACATGGACAAATGCTCTTTTGCGATGACCAGCGTCAAATATTTGGGGTATGTAATTGACTCTGTAGGAATTCATGTCGATCCAGACAAAATACAGATCCTCAAATATTGGCCCATTCCTAGAAGCATTCAAGAACCAAGAAGTTTTCTTGGGCGAATTGCTATCGACGATTTATACTCGGCTTTAGTCACATAGCCTGGTCCTTGAATCAGTTGACGAAGGGAAATGGGAGAACTGTCTTTCAATGGATAGAAACACATCAAGCAGCTTTTGAACAGCTCAAACACAAGCTCTGTACTGCACCAGTACTTGTGTTACCTGATTTGGATCAGCCCTTTGAGATTGAGACGGACGCATCGGACTATGCCTTCGGCGCAGTGATCACTCAATCTGGTCACCCAGTCGCTTTTCATTCCAAGACTTTTAACAACATAGTTAGAAGATACTTGATGTATGAAAAAGAACTGTACTCCATTGTGCAAGCTCTCAAGCAATGGAGGCATTACATCCTTGGCAAGGAAACAGTCATTCTGATAGATCACAAGCCTCTACAATTCGTTCCAACACAATCAAAGTTACAGACAATCCGAAAACTCAAGTGGATTAATTACCTACAACAATTTCAGTTGGTGATTAAGTATCAGAAAGGTAAGGCCAATGCCATTGCAGATTGCCTCAGTCGACCACCCATTGCTCTCCTTTTGACAGTGATGAGTATGAAAAGGTTACGACACAACCACTTGGAAACAATTGTATGAGGACGACAGCAACTTCTCAGCAGTCTACCGATAGTTACAGACTAACAAGTCGTCGACCTTAGATTTTGACTACTTCCTGAAAGATACCTTGCTATACAAGCTTGGACAGCTTTGTGTACCGACCGGTGAGCAACGACAGCAGCTCATTTGGGACGCGCACTACAGAAAGACTGCAGGACACTTTGGAGTAGCAAAGACACTTGCTATTCTGTAGAAGTATTTCTTCTGGCCTACATTTAAATCTGACCTTAACAAGTACATTCGATCATGGTGGTTTGTGCCATTGCTCAGCTGCCTAATCAACGACAGGGATTGTACACTCCTCTTCCAATTCCTAGTCGACCATGGGAATCTATTTCTATGGACTACTTAACGGGTTATCATACTACCAAACATCAGCATGACGCGATATTAGTAGTAGTCGGCCGATTTTCCAAGATGGCCATTCTCATACCATGTAAGAAGACCACGACAGCGCAGCAGACCGCTCAGCTCTTCTTTACACATGTTTGGAAACACTTTGGTTTACCCACAACCATCATTTCTGACCGAGATTCCATATTCGTCAGCATCTTTTGGAAGACCCTCTGGAAAAATCTAGACACACGACTCTCATTGTCAACAACTTTACATCCTCAGACCGACGGATAGACATAAGTTGTGAATCGCTTGGTAGTACAACTACTTCGCATGTACAATCACCAGCATCAACACACATGGGATGATAATCTTCCATACATACAGCACAGCTACAATCATGCTCAACATAGCTCTACAGGAAAAAGTCCATTTGAAGTCTATTACGGATTTCAACAATCAGCGCTTATCGACTTGATCAACTCCTCGACACAGCCGAACTCCGACACAGACCACATTCAGGGAGAAGTTGATAAAGCAGTCAAGTTTCGAGAACAGATTTGTGACATCCAGAAGCAAGCACAGGATATCTTGCACAGAGCAAACGAGAAAGCTAAGGCCTGACACGACAAGCATTGTATCCCTCATACTTTCCAAATTGGGGATAAGGTCTGGCTACATCTTAAGAAGGAGTGCTTCACTAGTCCTTTCAAGAAGCTCAAGCCTTTGTGATATGGTCCGTATAGTATTCTTCAACAGATTGGCGAAAACGCTTTCCAGCTCGACATTCCTGCTTACCTGGGTCTGCATCTATTTTTCAATGTGGATCTACTTTGACCATACCATGCACCTTTGTTGGAACAGTACGACTTCTCTACAACAGCACCCGCAAACATCCATCCAAATGTTCAGGAGCCTCTTCCTTGCAACACCATTGTGGGACGATGAGTATGCCTTATGAGGGTGAACACAATTCCCTTGTTCCAGGTTGCCAAAGCTGCCCAAATCCCATCTCAAGGAAAATGGTACTCTATTACTAAAGTGACCGACAAGTTTCCTCACCTTCGCGAGCAAACAATGGGGTCCATTGTTTCTTAAGGAAGGAGGTCTGATCCACATCGCAGTTGGCATTTTTCATCGGATGTTAACTTCAACATCTTCGATCAGTCATCACTGTTGATACAACTTCGACAAGTTTCGACACGACATGACTTCGACAATCTCAACACCTTTGACATGTTCAGCAACCTCATAGTGTGAGACATCAGCATGCAACGTTGATATGTGACCAGTGACTTCGACAGACTATCTCTATGTCTTCCAGTCGACTGTAACAGTTGAACAGTTGAAACCATTCTAACTTCTTCTTTGTAACTGAACATAACGGGCAGGCACCCAAGTGTCTCAGAACTCTATATAAACATGTATACTATTGTAATATACAACAAGTCTATTTTGTTTTACATCTAATAGAAGAACAGTTCGCCTTCCTGCATATTGTCTATACGTATCTATGTTTATGTGTATTGCGTAATCATGCTTTTGCTCATTCTATTTTATTAAGCTTCCGCCATAACAGAGCTGACTCATTCAGTCGAACTATTGTCCCCCTCGTGCTTCCTGGACATGATACGGATCATCAACTAATCCCAATTCGTCAAATTAATATATTTTTGATTACTTTTTAAGGTGTACGCTACTTTTATTAAGTGGAGTAGCGTTCAATATGCAACTTTTCTGCTTTACAACCATCGTTTGCAAGATTTCTGAGGTTGTACGCTACTCTATTGAAGCAAAGTAGAGTATTTATGAGGGAAAATGCTACTTTAATGAAGTGGAGTAGAGTATTTCTAGAGGCAAACGCTACTATCATGCTTGTAGGGTAGCGTTTTTCCCTTAACGTAGGTAAAAAGAGGGTTTTGTCAGCTGCAGAGGGGTAAGTCTTATCCATTCATCATCTAGGGTCATCATGCTATTCAATACAAGTTGTCCTTTTGTGTGATCAACAACTAGATGTGATCACGGACGGAGAAGTGCAGATTTGACCTATAACAGCATGTTATAAAACTATTTGACCTTAATTGATCCTAATGGAACCTAAATAACCTTAATGGCATATGAGTGACCCTAATGGAATTTAAACAAACCTAACTAAATTTTAGTGTCCTTAATGGCATATGAGTGAACACAACAACATTTGTGTGGCCCTATAAATAGGACGATGACAATAATGACACATGTTGACAATGATGATAATGATAACAATGAGGAATTTGATGAAGAGTATGATGATGATGATGATGAAAATTTCCAATTAAGACCCATCAATACTACTTATAACTTGATAAGGGTGTATGCATTCCCACTCAAAGGCCAAATATCCATTATGAAATTCATGTAATTAGGTAGTTTGGTTTCTTTTGTCATCGTCACAATGATCATCATGTGATGATGATCTACTAATGTCTATGATGATATGTACTAGCGATGATAACGATGAGAATGATGGAAATAATTTTAATGCCTATGATGATGATGATGATGGTGATGATAATGTTAATGTCAATGATGATGGTGAGTATGAAAATTAGTAATTGATACCCATCCCAATCAGATGCCAAATCTCCTTTATAAAATTCATGTAAGGTAGTAGGATGCATTTTTCATCAGCATAATGGTGATGACAATGATCATGACTATGATGATATATGACTATGATAATGATGATGATGATGATGATGATAATGTTGATGGATATGAATTTGATGATGATGATAAGGTTGTTGATGATGATGATGGTGTCAATGGAAATGATGATCATGAGGATGGTGCATGTTATAGAACTATTTTACCTTGAGTGATCCTAATGGAAACAAATTAATATTAACATCATATGAGTGACCCTAATGGCACCCAAATGATTGTAATGACATCTAAGTGTCCCTAATGACATTTGAGTGACCCCAACGCCATCATATTTACCTCAATGACATGATGATGACGATGATGATGGATGATGACAATGATGATGGAATTGATGATGATTTGATATAAGATGATAATGGTGACAATGAGAAATTCGATGATGAGAAGGATGATGATGACAATTTCTAATTAAGATCCATCCATAGTGCTCAAAAAATGCTAATGGTGAATGCATTCCCACTTAGAGGCCAAATATCCTTTACCAAATTCATATAATTAATTTGGTTTATTTTTTCATGATCACAATGATGATCATGACGATGATGATGACAATGTATATGAAGATGTTGGAGAGCCTATTCACATTGAACCATATAATAAAAAAGAAAATAGAAAAAGGGAACTATATTCTAAGAAAAGAGTGTTAAGATTCAATATGCTAAGACATAAAATAGCAGCATTACATTCCATTTCACAATAATAGCATATACAGGATCACTGAAGAAACAACAAGCATAGCATAAACACAAGAGACAGAGATTTATCCTGGGAAACCCTCATGGGGTAGAAAACCCAGCAAAGCTTCCTCAATATAGATGACCAGAAATATACAAAGATGAAACCCTGAGACATGATATCCTCCTCCACAATAGCAGACCTCTCCTCCACAAGTGCGCTATCCTCAACTGAGTGAATGTGTGTATAATGAGGAACACACCTCCTCTATTTATACACTTATCTGATATGTATTTTACACAAGTACATGTAGGCTCGTATTTAACCATTAGGTTAAATACCCCATTATAACTGACTGGGCCGACCCCTCTAGGGTGGTCTAATAACCCTTTGACCCACATAACACATTTAGGGCCGACCCCCACTAGGGAAGTCTAATAACCCGAGTTACCACATTCCGACGGAGGAATAAACATCTCCGGATATACAATAAGATCTTCACGGAGGAATGAATCATCTCCGGAATAATAAAGTACAAATATAATATTCTTTGAAGTTACAATAACTCAACACTCCCCCTTAACGAGAAGGATATTATAACAGCATCTGCCCGAGCAAGGAGTCATCAACATCATACATGATACATCTATAAATCATTGGAAGCTTTCTCAACATCATTAGTAACTCAAGCAGTTACTGGAACATCTTCAATACTGGAACATCGACATCTTCAGTATTAAGTCTTTATCTTCTGTAGCACTTGAACAGCTACAACAATATCATCATCTGGATCCTCACGATACACGATCATCAGCATCATCATCTCACGATCATCAGCATCGTCATCACACGATCATCAGCATCGTCATCACACGATCATCAGCATCGTCATCTCACGATCATCAACATCGTCACCACACGATCATCAGCATCGTCATCACACGATCATCAGCATTGTCATCTCACGATCATCAGCATCGTCATCACACGATCATCAGCATCGTCATCTCACGATCATCAACATCGTCATCACACGATCATCAGCATCGTCATCAATACAAGTATCCATAACAATACAAGTATTCACATCATTAGTACAAGTATTCATGCCAATACAAGTATACATATCATCAATACAAGTATCCATACTGATACAAGTAACCACATCATCAATACAAGTATCCTACCGATACAAGTAATCACATCATCAATACAAGTATCCTACCGATACAAGTAACCACATCATCAATACAAGTATCCTACCGATACAAGTAACCACATCATCAATACAAGTATCCTACCGATACAAGTAACCACATCATCAATACAAGTATCCATACTGATACAAGTAACCACATCATCAATACAAGTATCCATACGATACAAATAACCACATTCATCAATACAAGTATCCTACCGATACAGGTAACCACATCATCAATACAAGTATCCTATCGATACAAGTAACCACATCAAAAATCACTTTCTCGGAGACCATACGTTTACGGATCAATTCAGGGACCTAAGTCCGGGGATGATACAATCCCCACTTCTCGGAGACCATACGTCTACGGATCAATTCAGGGACCGCAGTCCGGGGATGATACAATCCCCACTTCTCGGAGACCTCACGTCTACGGATCAATTCAGGGACCGCAGTCCGAGGATGATACAATCCCCACTTCTCGGAGACCTCACGTCTACGGATCAATTCAGGGACCTAAGTCTGGGGATGATACAATCCCCACTTCTCGGAGACCTCACGTCTACGGATCAATTCAGGGACCTAAGTCCGGGGATGATACAATCCCCACTTCTCGGAGACCTCACGTCTACGGATCAATTCAGGGACCTAAGTCCGGGGATGATACAATCCCCACTTCTCGGAGACCTCACGTCTACGGATCAATTCAGGGACCTAAGTCCGGGGATGATACAATCCCCACTTCTCGGAGACCTCACGTCTACGGATCAATTCAGGGACCTAAGTTCGGGGATGATACAATCCCCTCAACTGTCCACTAAGGACTTCATTCTCGGAGACCTCATGTCTACGGCTCTCTTTAGGACTGAAAGTCCAGGGATGATCCAATCCCCTCAACTGTCCACTAAGGACTTCATTCTCGGAGACCTCACGTCTACGGCTCTCTTTAGGACTGAAAGTCCAGGGATGATCCAATCCCCTCAACTGTCCATTAAGGACTTCATTCTCGGAGACGTCACGTCTACGGCTCTCTTTAGGACTGAAAGTCCAGGGATGATCCAATCCCCTCAACTATCCACTAAGGACTTCATTTTCGGAGACCATACGTCTACGGATCAATTCAGGGACCGAAGTCCAGGGATGATACAATCCCTTTTCTTTCTCGGAGACACCTGTCTATGGCTCACTTTAGAACAAGTGTTCAAGGATGATACAATCCCCACATGTATTCTCATCAATACAAGTACAAGTATCCTCAACCATACAAGTACATTAATCAATACATGTGTCATCAAAAGTATGTATTCTTACCAATACATCTTATCATCAAAAGCATGTATTCTCACCAATACATCTATCATCAAAAGCATGTAAAACAAAGTATTCTAAGCATAAGAGTCCTAAATCTAAATATTTCTAAGTAACTAGGTGTAGAGAACAGGTTACCTCATCATCGACCTTGTTGTTCGATGAGACAATCTCATCATCAGTGACTATACTACTCCCCCTTTCGAGGAGGGTCCTTTTGAGCTACACCCAGCTTGTCTCGGAAGTATTCAAATTTCACTCGAGACAGAGGTTTGGTTAGTATGTTGGTAACTTCTTCACTTGAGGTTAGTACATCGGTAACCTGTTACAAATTCAAACTTTAGTTCCTTCTGCATCATATCTTATTAGATCCCTATGTTCTTTGACTTATCATGGAACACTAGATTCTTTGTCATCTTCATACAACTCTATTTGTCACATAGGATCACAGTTGGTTCTATCTCTAATTCAAACCAATCCTGAAGCCAAGCTTCTTCACAACTGGCAGAGCAAGCAGCCATATATTCTGCTTGTGCTGAGAGCCACACTAGACTGCTTCCAGCTAAACCACGAGATCATGGTTAATCCCAGACAATAACATCCTCTTGATGTGTTCTTCCTGTCTGATACACTTTCTTCCCAACCAACATCTGATTAGCCATCTAAATTCATGATCTCCAAGATAGCATAGATCAAAGTCTATCGTATCCTTTATGTACCTTATCACATGCTTTGCAACTATCGGGTGAACACATCTAGTTTCCACTAGATACTGACTCAAGGTGTTCACAACAAAGCATATATCTAACCTAGTATATGTTAGATACATCAATGACCCAATAATTTGACTGTACAGAGTTATATCCACTAACTCTGATGAGTCATCTCCTAACAACTTCAAGTTGGAATCCATAAGAGTGGCCATTCCAACATATCAAGTCTTCTCAAGATTTCTCAGCATACATTCTCTGGTTGAGAGAGATTCCTTCTGAGACTTTCCATACTTTTAGACCTAGAAAGTAATGCATCAATCTGAGATCTTTCAATTTCATTTCTACAGTCATCTATCTGTGCCATCTCTCATCAGATGGGTCTATTGATATGAGCCTCAACATCATTCGAACTCTGTGGTGAGTTCCTTCTTGCATCCATGTCATATGTGTATAGAAGACATATTCAACCTTGTAGCAAAGGTTGAGATCCATATCACCCATGGTGATCATTAAGCTCATCAATTGATTATCGATCCTGGGAACCATATAGAACCTGATTCACACTTCTTCTTTAATTACACCATTAAGAGAATGGTCTTATTTTAGCCACTTGGAGCAAACATCTCATCATGATTCTCTTCCTCTTTCTAAGAGAATCTTCTAGCCATGAGCCTTCTATATTTTCTTTGATTTGTAAATCTTCTTGTTGAACATCCATTGCTTGTTCAGTGTTCATTATTCATCATGATCTTTCCTACAAATCAAAATTAAGTACAGGATTAGTAATACTTCATAATCATCAAATCATATTGACATGGTAACCTATTATGCATACAGATATCATTTATATAGTTATGCAACTAATTTGACCAATACTTTGGCACAACACTTTCCCATATCCTGTATGCATACAGTGGCTATCTAGATGCCTTCCATCTCTACCAGAACATACTATCGAGAGTGTGCACAGCTCTCGGCATGTCAGCAAAGAGGTTTCATTCTAGACAAGCAACAATGGAATGTTTGTCCAACTTACCAAACATATGCGCATTAGTTGTATACTGTTCAATGCTCTATGAATGTTTATACTCAGCATTATATATTCTAGGAATACAAATATGCATACAACCTATTACAGGCAATATCATTACTATTTCAAATAACAACTCAAATACTTATCTTTTATGTTTGTGTGGTTGCCTCCCGCTTGATCTTTTGTATATCTTTTGAACTTCTATTCATTCTATACCACTGTGCATGTTCAAGTGTCATCCTCATGATCTCATACACAAACATACACCCATTAGTATGTTCTAAATGTTATCAAAACATTATAGTTCTAAATAATCTTGAAAATGTATAGTCATGATTATAGTTAATAAACATTAGTATTCAAGATTTCAGGGAAGTCTTCTTTTACTCATGCATATTATCAATCAAGATAAAAGACATAATATGCATAATCCCTTGATTACTAACTTTATGAATAAGCATAGCCAATCATACCAAGTATACTTATATAAGGGATCCTAACACAAGGTAAGATTCATGGGAAACATACCTGGATTAGTATACCTACTTAGTTATGTACAACATACCTAAACAATCTCTTCAATGATTTAGAGATCCTGAGCTAGAACCTGCATGTCTCATAGGTTAAGCATAATATAACAAAGTCATACATACCTCGTAAGTAGAACAAATATTATGGATGAGTCTTTGTCTTCATGTTTTCATGGTCATGGAACCTGATTTGTCTTTTGTGATGTACCTGTATCTTGTTAGCAAACAACATCAACCTCACACAAGATCATAATGCATTAGTACAATCATATAGCCCTAATCAATGAATGTCTTTGATCATTCACATGCATTCATATTGTTACTAGGGTGATAAGACAATTCTAACATTAATCAAGATTGTACTAGTAAATAACATGAAGACAAAACACATTATGAACTTAATCAAGAATCAGATTTCAAGACATACCTGAACCTCCTTAAGTCATACCTGTCGAGACTTCTTGTAGTCTTCTCATGTAAGGCCTTAGCCTCAACTCCCCCTGAAACTTGATCTGGAGCTTGATTAGGGTTTGCTGGAGAAACCCTAAAAATTCAATCTTTGACTTTCCCACTTCCGAATGAATGGAAGGATGTGTCTTGCTGGGATGATCAAACTAGCATACTTCAATTTTGAAATCTCCAAAATTTGACCCCTCAAAATTGCCTTTGAAACTTCTGGATCTTCTGGATAGGATCCCGAACTAGGGTTTGATGAAGCCCACCCTTCTTCTCAATGAGAAGGTTTGATCTAAGGCTCTAAACTCTTTTTTTTTTTTGAGGAGCTTCCAGCCGTGGTTACAGACTTCAAAAATTCCAACTTTTGTTAAAGCCCTAATTTTCCATCTTTCCGATCAAGATCCCGAGCTAGGGTTTAATCAAGCCCGGTCTTCTACCCAAACAAAAAATTCGATCTTGGTCTCTAAATTTCAATTTTCCTGAGTAGCATTCAGCCATGGATTCCAATTCCAAGAATTCTAACTTTCTCCGAAACCCTAAATTCCGGAAGCCATGAATAAAGGTGCTCCAAAAATAATTCTGTTTTGACAGAAATATGTACCTGATTGTTTCTGCTATAACTCTAAAATTTTTGCTCCACAGGGTCTGAAACCTTTTTTCTGCAGTAGCCTGACTTGTCATCTTTCCATCCTGACAGGTCTGACCTCAATTGGGTCTTCTGAGAGAGAGTTATGCCAAGTGTCGCAACGTGACCTGTTTATGGGATAAAACAGGAGAGCGAACTTGTACGGAATGCCACGTGTCACTGTTTGAACTTCGGCCTCTAAAAACTTTTTTTGAGATAGCTCGACCTGTTAGCTTTCCATCCTGACAGGTCTGACCTCAATTGGACTCTCTGAGAGAGAGTTATGCCAAGTGTCGCAATGTGACCTTTTTATGGGATAAAACAGGAGAGTGAACTTGTACGGAGTGCCACGTGTCACTGATTCACCTTCGGCCTCTGAAAAAGTTTCCTGAGATAGTGCAGTCTGTGTACTACCTGTCACATTTTACGAAATTTTATTTGGAGCTTCCTAGCCCAATTTATGACCTTTTTGCCAAGGTCACCTGATTTTGACTGAGATCTGGAAGAGGCAGAAACCCTAACTTGTACTGATCATAACTCACAAAGTACAACGAATATGAGGGTTCCCTTTGGACACAAGGTACCTGGAGATTCAATCTTCGTCCTGTAACAATTTCAGATCCGAAAACGTCGCCAAAATGGATTTATAGCGAAATTGCTACGATGACTGGTTTTGCTATGTAAAACCCTAACCTTCAAATTGTCGTAAGTAAAGCAAGTGTCGTTAGTGCCATACCTTGTCTTCCTTCAGGTTAGCTCTAATACCATGTTAAGATTCAATATGCTAAGACATAAAATAGCAGCATTACATTCCATTTCACAATAATAGCATATACAGGATCACTGAAGAAACAACAAGCATAGCATAAACACAAGAGACAGAGATTTATCCTGGGAAACCCTCATGGGGTAGAAAACCCAGCAAAGCTTCCTCAATATAGATGACCAGAAATATACAAAGATGAAACCCTGAGACATGATATCCTCCTCCACAATAGCATACCTCTCCTCCACAAGTGCGCTATCCTCAAGTGAGTGAATGTGTGTATAATGAGGAACACACCTCCTCTATTTATACACTTCTCTGATATGTATTTTACACAAGTACATGTAGGCTCGTATTTAACCATTAGGTTAAATACCCCATTATAACTGACTGGGCCGACCCCTCTAGGGTGGTCTAATAACCCTTTGACCCACATAACACATTTAGGGCCGACCCCCACTAGGGAAGTCCAATAACCCGAGTTACCACATTCCGACGGAGGAATAAACATCTCCGGATATACAATAAGATCTTCACGGAGGAATGAATCATCTCCGGAATAATAAAGTACAAATATAATATTCTTTGAAGTTACAATAACTCAACAAAGAGGTGGTGTCTAAAGACACTGTTAAATCACTTAAGCAAAACGCATTATGATCAGAACATCACAATCCATTTTTTAATATCAAATTGTAACATAATTTGATATAAACACAACCCATGGGGTAATTATTTTATAGTCTCCATTTATCTAACAAACTCCTATGAAGTGAGGAGGATATGTTCCACAAATAGGGATCATTGGGGTTCTAATCCTTTCCAAAAAGTCTACAACATCCCATATATTAGTCAACTAGTATAGTCAAGCAAAGCATCGCCTCGTCAATCATTCAGTTGACCACCCAATCAAGCCTCTACTCAACTGCTCTATAAGTTGATCATTATCTATCGATTGATTGTCTCCAAAAGATCGAGCGGTGTGATGGAACTGCATAACCTTAGGTTCCAACACCCACCCATTAGCACACCACTTTAGAGATTTTAGAGGTGAAACATGTTCTCTTATTCAACATCCCCCAATAATCGCAGCTACCTGAATCCCAAGATAGCATGAAGTTTCACTAACTTATCTTCTGGTAGAGGCTTCATAAAAATATCAGTGATCCGATCATCTGTCCTACAATAAATAAGTGATACCACAGTGTCCTGCACCAAGTGTCTCAAATGATGAACATGAAGTTAAACATGCATGTACACTGTTTGTCACAATGGATAATAGTCGAGGCTTGAATATGAAAACCAAGCTCTACTAAAAGCTGACGAATCCAAACTACCTCCATACGTACATTGAAAACACCACAATATTTTTCTTTTGTAGTCAAAAGAGAGACTACCTTTTGTTTCTTACATGACCAGACCAATATTCGAGTACTTAGTTGAAACACATGGAAAAAAGTGGACATTTGGTAGTCAATGTCACTTCCCTAGTCAGAATCAGTAAACCTAACCAATGGTTCTGTACTGCAAAAATACTTAATACCATACTGATAAGTTCCTTTAATATAGCAAACAATTCACTGTTCATCTTTCCAGTGGATCTCTCAAGGGTATTGCAAGAACTAAGAAACCACACTAATAGCAAAGGAGAGATCAGGTTGATTATGCCATAATTGCAACACTGCCATGTTGTTTCTGACTATAGGTCTGTCGACCAATACTAGCATCTCTAGCATCTAGTCTAGTAGCTTCAATTGTTTTAGCATCCCACCTAGGTAGACAAGTTATTACTGATTTAGGTCAGTCATGGTTTGTTGAATGAGTAGGTGTGTTGACATTCTTAGTCAATGTGGACTGACTATCAATCGAATCAAGGGTAGAATCTGTCGGTTTATTCTAAGCTCTAAAGAAGTTTACAATCGATCTAGATTCTTCAATAATATCAAAAGGATCATTGTGCAATAGACTAGAAGAGCAATTCAACAACTTGTTACCTAAAATATTCTCAACGAAGATCAACCACTTATACTATGAAACGAGAACTTTATACTATGAACGAGAACTCTAGCCATAAAAATGATTATTTTTGCAAAAAAAAAACACCAAAAAACAACCCCAAATCGAAAACCGATGATACTAGTATCACCATTTTTCGATTTGGGGTTTAAATTACAACTTTTTGAGAACTTTGGGCACTGGAGTAGAACCACCTTTTTTTTAGAGCTAAAATTACCACATTTTTGGTTTTTTTTTGGTTTTTTTTGTTTTTTTTTTGTTTTTTATGTTTTTTTTTTATTTTTAATTTATTTATTTTTGTGTTTTTTTTAAGAAAAGTGGGTTTTTTTTTTGTTTTTTAAATAGTTTTTCAAAACAAAAATTAAGTTTTTAAATATTTTTCCTTTATTTTTTTTGTTTTTTTCAAATTTTAATTTATTTTATTCATTGTTTTTTTTCTTTCTTCAATTATTTCAAAACATGCTGTTGTGTTTTTTTGCGCTTTTTAGTTTTTTTTATTTATTTACACATTTTGTATGGTTTTTTCGATTTTTTTTTGTTTCTTCACCGGACGAAGGAAAGAGGTGCTACTAGAAGCACCATCTTTTGATTTAGAGGTCAATTTTCATTTTGTTTACCAGGGCATTGGACCGGATTTCAAAATAGTTGTAAATTTAGCCCCGAAAAAAAACAGGTGATACTAGTAATACCACTTTTCAAAACAAAGGAAAAAAATGCCTCAAAATGAAAATGTGTGATACTAGTATAAACCCTTTTTGAAACGGAGCTAAAAGGTAGCTACTAAAATTAGGAGAGAGAAAACTAGAACTATGTCGAGTTCTCGTTTCATAGTATAAGTGGTTGATTGCATTCTTGCTCAAAATTATCTGTTTTTTTATTGGGTCAAAAAACCGATAGGATTTTGATTCATTAGAACATACCATCATAATGCAAGCATGACTCTTTGCATCCAATTTCTTTCTACAGTTATCATTTATATGTTCCCAAGCAACACATCCAAAGGTTCTCAAGTGTCCAACAATGGGTTTCCTTCCATTCCATTTCTCAACTAGATTCATGTCATTGATACCTCCAGTCAGAACAAGGTTCATGAGATAGTTTGAACAGTAAATAGATTCTACCCAAAATTTAGTTAGAATATTTTTTTTTTAGTAGGAACCAATCCATTTCTACCAAAATTTGATTCTCCCTCTTTGCAACTCCATTTTGCTAAGGGGGTTTGAGGGACACATCTATGCCAATAAATACCATTTTGCAAGATATATTCTTCAAGTTGTTGACTCACATCTTATCCACCATTGTCTGATCTCAAACATTTGATAAGTTAGCCACATTTATTTCCAGCTAATGCACTAAATTCCTTGAATCTTTCAAATACATGACTCTTATTCTTCAACAAATATACCCAACCAAATCTAGAGAAATCATCAATAAAGTTCAAAATATACTTCACACCTGCTAATGAAGGTTTGTTCATGCAACAAAGATCATTATGGAAAATTTCCAGTTGGTTATGTGCTTTCCATGCTTTCTTGAAATTAAAGGGTTCCTGATGATGCTTTCCAAGCACACATCCTAAGATCCTTTACAATAAAGTGATCTGACCCAAACTAAAAATTATTCTTAGTATGTGTATTTTGTGTAACTTATAACAAATTTTCACTCAAGCTAGGAACATGATAGACATTCGATATCCGACCATGTTGGAATTTAACATTGCCGCTTCAAGAAACTATGAGAGCGTAATCATCATCTACATAAATATTATATTTCGGAGTTCCACTTAAGGAAGAGAATAGAGAAGCATTCTTAGCCATATGATAAGTACAACCAGAATTGACTATACATTATGTCTGAGTGGTTTGGTCATTTAATACCTGGGAAGTGCTAATAGAAAAGACAAATTTTTCTGTGGGTTGGTTGATTTGCTAACCAATTGATTCACCTTCTTGAAGATGCTTAACCTTTTCCTCCAAGTCCTTTGTCTTCTTCCGGCAGGTTTTTCTTGACATGTCCCACCTTTCCACAGTAGTTATAGGTTTTATTTTTTCAATTCTTCTTCATCAATGTCGAATCATTGGTTATTCATTTAGTAGGTTGGTCAGTACATTTTGGTCAATGATCCGATCGACCACATTCTCTATAATTTTTCTTGACCTTGATTTTGTCCAAGTGAACCTCATATTTGCTACAAGTCTCCCCTTCTTCAAGCAACTTATGTTGGTCTTTAATCAATTAATCATAGAAGTCTATATCAAAGATGAAGTCCTTACCATCTTGCTTGTGTGACATCCAATTGGCATGAAATGAAGAGAACATACCATAAGGTGTCCTTAGATTCATTAGGACCAGTTCAATGAGTTGTCCATGCTTCTTCATAAAACATTGACCACATTTGCCCCATTTTATTTGTAGCTTCTTGATGTGATCTAAATAGTCCTTAATCCTTTCAAAGGAATTCCCGGTTCGAGAGCAATCAATTTTTTTCTATCTGCATTACTTGAATTTGATTAAGCTTGTTGAACAATGACTTCAACTTACTCCAGATGGCATGAGGGTAGTCAATCCCACTTGTGTGAAAGAAAATCTCCCTTGAAATGTAGGTATTGATGAACCAAAGAGCATCATCCTTCTTTTCATTGATGACAAACTTATCCTGGTCATTCGTCAGATCTGGAATAGTGAACTTAGTGTATTTCCATAGCCCCTATGTTTTCAACAAATATCTGGCACCCATATTGCATAGTTGTGTCTATTTAGAATAATAGGTTCTATCTTGGAAGTCATCCTTATAAACAAATAAATATTTTCCAAATTTAATCATTAGATAAAATTTGAGGTCTTAAATGGGCCTCCTAAGGAAAATAATAAAATAATAGTTAAAATAATAAAATAATATTTATGAATTTTGGAGGGAAAAAAAGAAAAAACTACTTTTTTCTTCATATTTTCAACATATCTCCATGTCATTTTACTCAAATTTTGAGCGGGAGCGCTCATTGGATGTGGAATTAAATTATTCATCCAATTAGTATCCACACTGCATACTTTTGAGGGACCCCACCCCACGAAAAAATGAGAAATACATAAAAAAAAAACGTGCTTCTTGAGGGAGGGCATTTTTGGTGAGTTATTGTACTCTTTGGGGGAGATTCTAATGCCCAATTTATTTTTTAATATGAATTAAATACTTTTTTATTCATCTTTAGAAAGTTTCAGGTCGAAATTCCAAGTGGAAATGTATAAATCTGATTGTTAATGAAAGAATGGTGCCATTTCCCCACTACCTTGATGTATAGCAATGATGTATTGATGTATTCGAATGAAAGATCATTCCTCTAATGTATTTATAATTCATGGACCGTCATTTATGATTTGCACATGTTTCATGTTCATTACTTAAGCATTTGGAGTCATTTTGGTCAATTTAATACTATTTGAAGAATATTTAATGTCATTTCCCCCAAGGTTGAAACTAGTATTTTTGCATCTGATTTAAGGGAGTTATAGCAGACATTAAAATTTGAATGGTGATTCATATGAGTTCATGTTGATTTAATTTATATTTCCCCTACTTCCATTCATAAATTCGAGTTGAATTGAGTGCATTTGGAAAGTCATTTTCATCATCTACCCCTAGGGGATTTGAACCACAATTTACTAGTAAAATCCCTATCTTGACCAAATTTGAAAGAGGAGTTACAAAATTCATATGAAAAATCAAGAGCATCCATAAACATTATAAATATGTCTTAATACCATCCAAGTACCTTTTGTAGCAATTTGGGATAATTTGGAGTCATTTGGAGACCAAGGGACCAATACTAGTCAAAGAGAAAATGCTAGTAAAATACCATACATTGACCAGAATCTTAAAGGAGTTTTCAGGAGTGTTTTAATGGTCTTAAATCATCCATGAACATCATAATCAAGTGTTAATATCATTTATACACCTCCTCAGAATATTTGGGACCATTTGGAGCAAATTGGAGACCTAGACATCAAAACTAGTCAAAGGTCGAACTAGGGAAAAAAGTGAAAAATTTGCCATTTTAATAAATTCATAAAAAGGGACATTACATTATCACACACACACACACACACACACACATATTGTGTGTATTTCATAACACTCTTGTGCAAGAATTCTCAACTACATTGCTGCCAATGTCATCTAGAGACTTTATACATAGTGTATTGTGTAGTAGGCCAGAAGTTTGTACATTTTATCAAAAATCTTGTGTAGATGGGACATGCCAAGTGTGTACTGGAATGGAATTATTGGAAAAATGCATACATGTGATCGATGAGGATCAACCTCGGAGTCAAGAGGTGAACTTGCAATCATTCAAATATGTCACGTATGATATTGACGGAGGGAATGAAAGAAAAAGAATAGAATTAGTCACTTCTCATGTTAGTAATCAGTTCTTGAATACTATTTTTTTCTTCGGATTGTAATTTCATATGTAACAACCTACTGATATATGTCTTTATTGTTGATCTAACAGGTATGGGTTTGCAACTTCATGGATGGATTCTTAGAAAAGATACAACAGTATGTAAAGCATGTACATGTGGATCGTTGGAAAGATGAGCAGTTTAGAATGCACATGGATACATTTTCTGTTGGGATTATCTTATCAGTGGTTGATTTTTTGGAAAACTACACCCTTCAACCGCAAAACGAGATTCATAGTCAATATTATCACTCAGGCCAGGTCATCATAATGGTCCATATCACCCACAAACATGGGGCAGATAGTACTGAAGACAACATAGTTATATTGAAGGAGTATCACTTCTACATAAGTGATGACAGGTGTCACGACTTGGATTTTGTACTCATAGTTTTCAAATGTTTTACAATCACTTTAAGGATAATAGTATATAGATGGAACAACATTGGTTTTGTTCTGACAGTTGTGCAGGGCAATTAAAAAATTATTGCGTCTTCCAATGGTTGTGTATGCTCCACAAAAGGCATAATGTGCCACATATTTGGAACTATTTTTAGACCGGACATGGAAAAGGTGAACATGATGGAACAGGTGCATGCATCAAGACTAAATTACATAGGCAAGAAATGATGTTCACAAATGTATCGCTCATCCGAGATGCAAATACCATTGTTGAATGGTGTTCTTCAGTCATGGGGGAGGGAACAAGAATGCATGAAGATCATTCCACCAAGAAAGAACATGTACATAGATATTTTTGGGAGGTGGTGGATGTATATCAATCACATTTATATGAGTGAAAGCCCGTCCAGGGAAATCGTGCTTTTCATTCAGTTAGAACATCGGACAATGCTATACTTGAAATGTGGACAAGGAAACTCTCTTGCTTTTGTTCTTCATGCAGTGGTGGTGAATGGGACTCATGTGAATTCACGGATTGGGTTGATAGTTGGGACCATGTATCACTCCCAATTGGTCGACCTATAGCTACAGAATTACCCCAGTTGGAGGAGGAACAATCAATCATTTTAGTAGACTATGACCACATATAAGATCTCGTACAACCAGGTTCGATTAATATTTCAAAAATTTTGACAACTTGTTGTGTCTAGTTAGTTGAATCAAATGTTGGCAGTATTTTTTCTGCAGAGCACATATATGTAGTGGTTTCCTCGTGACACAATGCATGGTGCATTGATTATTGGATGGCACGTTGCTTGGAGGGGAATCATACCCGCAATGTCCCATTAAGGGACTATGAGGACAATGCTTTTCCGATTGGGTCGATGGTTATCGAAGGAGAGTATTTGAACCAGGTTTTCCACTCATATGCTAGAAAAGGGTATGTATTTGAACATATACACTGATTCATATTGTATACCATTACACACACTTAGTTATTGACACAAACCTCCAGCTACAAACAATTCCAAGGAATAACTCATCAAAGGCACAATACTTATTTCCTGACTTTGGCCGCCATAGGTTAAAGGAGACCGTTGGTATTATAGATGATCCTGATGGTCTAGTCGAATGACCATAGGTAGGTAATATGGTATGTGGTTTGCATGTTATATTGTTTTTTTATGTTTTACATGTATATTATGATTTTGTTTTATGGTCTCATTGATTGTTGACATTAATATTTTAACTATTGCAACTAGACATTGACAACTTTCAATAGATTGATAAATTGCACAAGCTTCGTCATGGAAACCTAATCACAAACATAGAAACCTAATCTATCCTTATAAACGTAAACTACCCTAGGAAAAAAAATATAACCCTAGCAACCTCATCTATATGAATGTAAGCCTAATATCTCCCCAGAAACCTCCATCACCATTTGAATCCAAACCATTATGTTACAAATATGCACAAGAGTCCAAAAAACCCTAGTTTGTATTTGAAACCCCTAGCCCATAAACCCTGGCCTATAAACCCTATCCTATAAACTAATTTTAATTCCAATCCCTAGAAACCCTAGTTTGTAGCCTAGAGCGTAGTTTGTGTTCAAAATCCTTAGAAACCTCCATCACCATTTGAATCCAAAGCATTGTGCTACAAATATGCACAAGAGTTCAAAAAACCCTAGTTTGTGCATTCATGTGAATCCATTTGAATCCACACCATTGTGTTACAAAGATGCACAATAGTCCAAAACATCTTAGTATGTACATTCATTTGCATCAATTTGAATCCACACCATTGTGCACCATTATGCACAAGAGTAAAAAAAACATCATGATGCAACTATATATACATGCCAACAAAGCTTGTTATATTCATGTGCATCCATTTTAATCCATACTATTGTGCTACAAACATGCAAAAGAGTTCAAAAAACCCTAGTTTGTGCATTCATGTGCATCCATTTGAATCCACATCATTGTCCACAATGATGCACAAGAATCAAAAAATATCCTATCTGAACCCCTATCCTAGAAACCCTAGTTTGTACTCTAAACCCCTATCCTAGAAATCGTAGCCTATAAACCCTAGAGAGAAGCCTATAAACCATAGTTTGTAGCTTAAACCCTAATTTGAATTTTAATCCCTTGAAACCCTAGTTTGTAGCCTAAATCCTATTTGAATTCTAATCCCTATAAACCCTAGTTTGTAGCCTAGAGACTAGTTTGTGTTCAAAATACTTAGAAACCTCCATCACCATTTGAATCCACATCATTGTACTACAAAGATGCACAATAGTAAAAAAAACCTAGCTTGTGCATTCATGTGCATCCATTTGAATCCACACCATTGCGCACGTAAAAACTTCTTCATGATGCAACTATACATGCATGCCAAAAAATCTTGGTGTATTCATGTGCATCCATTTGAATCCACAACATTGTGCTACAAAGATGCACAAGAGTCCAAAAAACCCTAGTCTGTGCATTCATGTGCATCCACTTGAATCCACACCATTGTGCACAATTATGCACAAGAATCCAAAAAACATCATGATGCAACTATATATGCATGCCAAAAAATCTCCGTATATTCATGTGCATTCATTTGAATCCAAACCATTATGATACAAATATGCACAAGATTCCAAAAAACCCTAGTTTGTGCATTCACGTGCATCTGTAAGAATCCAAACCATTGTGCACAGGTATGCACTGTTAAATTTTGAGCATTAATTCACAATACTCTAGGATCTTTGCTGAGAGAATAGCATCTACAGTATATCAATGCATGACAATCATAATATGACAAGCATCACAAGAATCAAAAGCATAAAAGACAAGAGACACAGAGTTTCTGTGGGGAAAACCCTAAGGTGAAAAACCCCACAACTTCCTCAGAGATAGAGAGAGCAATGGCTCAACCAAAAGTACAACCAAATAACACTAAGATAGTCTCCTGATAGCAGATGATCCTCCTCCTCACTAATGCGCCACTTTTCAAGTGAGAGTGAGTTACTTTTCCGAGTGTGTAAAATAGAGATCTCCGATCTCTATTTATACTAACCTTTTTGCCCAGTGACCTTATGGGGCTGACTTGTCTATCTAGATACATCCACATTATATTATATATAATTCAGGGCCAACCCCACATGGTGGTCTAATAACCCATCGGCAAGTACACACACTTGCGACACTTGTCAATCCACATGACGACACTTCCTTATAGAGGAATAACACATCTCTTATAAGGGTACAATAAATATATATAAAATACACATATGAAATACATTCCGAAGTTACATATACATCAACACTCCCTCTTAACTAGGAAGGTATTTCTCGACACAGATCTACTAGACAAGTCTTCTTCTCTGGATCATCGTCATCATCATCGTCACTGCTGCTGCTATCTCAACCAATCTCTGACTCTACTCGTCATAGGAAGTTCTACAGAGCCAGTCCTTTTTCATACTGGATGTAGGCCCACCATCTGCAGGTCTTCATCATCACTGGCCATACTGTGGAATTCTCAGGACTTATTACGTGCGTCACAAAACCTGGCTGCAGCATCCCAGGCTATTACGAGCACACGGCTCTACCTGTAGGATCTCGCAGGAGCACATTACATGTTACCCATCACAAAACCTGGCTGAAGCATCCCAGGTTGTTACGAGCACTCGGCTCTACCTGTCAAATCTCCCAGGAGCACATTACATGTGATCTCACCACAAAACCTGGCTGAAGCATCCGAGGCTATTACGAGCACATGGCTCTACCTGTCGGATCTCCCAGGAGGACATTACATGTGGTCCACCACAAAACCTGGCTAAAGCATCTGAGGCCTTTTTCATCCTGTCCAGATCTCCCAGGAGCAAATTACATGTGGTCATGGCAAAACCTGGCTGAAGCATCTGAGGCCTTTTTCATCCTGTCTAGATCTCCTGGGAGAAAATTACATGCCATACGACAAAACCTCGCAAGAGCATCTGTCAGATATCCCAGGGCACCGAATTACATGCCATAGGCAAAACCTCGAAAGACTATTTGCAGATCTCCCAGGGCACAAATTATATGTCCTCCCAAGCAAAACCTCGAAAGAGCATTTGCCAGATGTCCCAGGGCACCGAATTACATGCCATAGGCAAAACCTCGAAAGACCATCTGCAAATCTCCCAGGGCACAAATTACATGCTTACCTGCACAACCTGATCCACGGCCACAAAGTATCATCTGATACTCACCATACATCATCCTGATGTACACATGATCATCCTGATCATCATCACTGCAACATCCTGCTGCATGTCATCTAGAGAAGCTCGTCATCCATGATCATCCTGATCATACAATGCATCCATCTGATGCACACCAAGTATCTACCTGATACATATCATCATACATAGTGTATCCACCTGATACCTAGATACATGATCCACACAATGTATCCATCAACATACATGATCTACCTGATCATACCTGATACATATCAATATACATTATCTACCTGATCATACAATGTATCCACCTGATACATATCAATATACATGATCTATCTGATCATACAATGTATCCACCTGATACATATACCGATACATGGTCCAAGCATCCAACATGATGAATATACAAAATACATACACATGATCCAACTGATCATATCCAACATCCAACATGATGCATACATACATACATAACAATGATCCAACTGATCATATCCAGCATCCAACATGGTGCATACATACATAACAATGATCCAACTGATCATATCCAGCATCCAACATGATGCATACATACATACATAACAATGATCCAATTGATCATATCCAAGAAGAAACCAGAACATCATCCTGATGCTCATCATCCAGCGCTTACATCCACAGCCATGTGAAGGATCCCCCTTCCAACATGCTTGGAATCGCTTCAGCAAATGTGTCCATCACTTCTTCCTCGAAGTGTCCTTGATCTGAAGAACGCCAAGCCAACCTTCACAGCTCCTCTCTGCACCATATCCCTGATATAGTGATATTTGATCTCTATGTGTTTCGACCTGTCATGAAACACTAGGTTCTCGGACAGCTTCACACAACTCTGGTTATCACAGAAGATACCAGTAGCATCAATGGGAGATCAAATAACTCAGACAGTAGCTTCCATAGCCATACTGCCTCACAACTAGCTGAACAGGATGCAACATACTCTGCCTCAGCTGTACTCAGTGCTATGCAGGACTACTTCCTTCTAAACCAAGAGATCACACCTAATCCCATACTGAAGAAGCACCCAGATGTGCTCTTCCTATCTGCAGCACTGCCAGCCCAATCTGAATCAACATAACCCTGCAGGTTAAACTTTTGATTTGCTTCATACTTGAGCCCATAATCCACTGTACCCTTCAGGTACCTCAAAACATGCTTTAAAGCAATCAGGTGAACACTCCTCAGATCCGTCAGGAACTGGCTCAATGTGTTCACAGCAAAGCAAATGTCCGGTCTCGTGTTCGTCAGGTACATCAAGGACCCAATCATCTGACGATACATAGAGACATCAACCGGCTCAGATGAAGCATCACATAGAAGCTTCAGATTTGATGCCATAGGTGTGGCCATGGCCTTGCAATCCATCATACCAAATCTCTTTAGGATATCTACTGCGTACTTCCCTTGACCAAGGAAGATCCCACCTGCACTCTGCCACACCTCCATGCCTAGGAAATAGTGCATCATTCCCAAATCTTTCATATCGAATTCAGCAGCAAGCTTCCTCTTAGTATCTGCAATCATTCTGTCATCTCTTGTTACAAATAAGTCATCCACAAACAGGAGTAGAATCACAAGATTCCCTTCCTCAACCTTGTAGTAAAGGTTGGAATCCGCTTTACTCTTGGTAAAGCCCAAACTAGATAGGAAACTGTCCATCCTACCATACCAAGTTCTGGGAGCTTGTTTCAAGCCATACAAGGCTTTCTTCAATTTGCACACATATGACTCCCTGTCAGGTCTTGGGACTGCTCCCAAACATCTTCTTCATGACCGACGGATCATGGCATTCCATTTCTTCATCCCAGATCCTGGGAACTTCAATATCTTCAATATATATCTTTGTTGCTGGAACAAATGTTGTAGTCCTTTTGTAGGTGAAGATATACGGTCTTTCCTACAAAACAAGTTAAATTGCATGATTAGAAACATCTCATAATTTTTAGAACAAATTCTTTACACATAAAGAAATATGCCATGCAGTCATGCAGTTATCTTAGTCAATGCTTCAATACAACATTTATCCATGTTCCACAACTTTCTTGATGCCTTCCAGTCTCTACCAGAACATTGTTAAGAGTTTGCACTACTCTCAACATGTTAGCAAAGAGGTTTCATTCTAGATAAGTAGCACTGGAATGTTGTACAGTTCCATAGGCCACTTACCCATCACATGCATATTAGCAGTATACTATTCATTAATGCAATCATTCAAATATGCACAATACATCTCCTAAGTCTAGGAACATAAGCATAATATTATTTAAACAAACAAAATAGGTAAGAAATGATAATTGAAATACTTATATTTGTTTGTTTGTTGGGTGGACTCCCTCTGAGTCTTTGCTTCCTGGCAAGAGCTACTGAAGTAGCTTCTTCTACACCTTTCTTTTGTGGAATGTAGGAAGATGGTCAACTACCTCTAAAAATCTGCATCCTTGCAGGAGCTGCTGGAGTGTGCTCCCTCTTGATCTTTGCTTCCTGGATTACCTGTCCTTGAACTTATATTCATTCTTGCTGACATCAATCTTCTTGAACCCAGAAAAGACCTCTTCTGGTGTCTTGTTGTCCAATATCTTGTGGGGAGTTCTATTATGCACATATACAGTTGTTCTAGCTGCTTCTACCCATAGATGCATAGGTAGATCCTAGTCATGCAGCATTGCCCTTGCTGCTTCCATGACTATTCTGTTCTTCCTTTATGCAACTCCATTCTGTTGAGGATTATAAGGAGCAGTCAACTCCCTCTTAATCCCTGAATCACTGCAAAGCCTCTTGAATTCACCTGAGGTGAATTCTCCACCATTGTCGATTCTGAATGTTTTGATCTTCTTGTCAGTTTGATTCTCCATCAAGGTTTTGAATTCCTTAAACTTATCAAACACCTCATCTTTGTTCTTCAAGAAGTATACCCAAGTCTTCCTTGAGAAGTCATCAATAAATTAGACATAGTAATCATACCCACTTAGAGAACTGGATGACATAGGACCACATACATATGAGTGGATGATTTCCAAGATGTCTTTTGCCTTGCTTTCACTGCTTGGGAAAGCCTTCTTAATGTTCTTACCTTTTGCACATCCTTTGCAAACACCTTCATGTTTGGTCTTGATTTCAGGAAGACCCTCTACTGCCTTGCTTGCAATTGGAAGTGCTCTATAGTGCATATGAGCAAGTCTTCTATGCCAAAGTTCACTTGGCTCCATGGATTCATGCACCATGGCATGTTCAGGTTGTCCCTTCAATTTATACAAACCTCCCTCTTGCTCTCCAATCACTACTGCATCATCTATGTTCTTTCCCTTTGGCCACATTAGGACTTGACCATCCACAAATGCAACCCTCATATCTTTTTCATCCAATGCAGAGATGGAGAGTAAGTTCTTCTTGAGCCCAGGTACATAAAGTACTTCTTTCATCTTCAAGGATTTTCCAGAATCTAGGTTGTAGGAGGCTTCACCACTTCCTTTGATTGGGTATTGATAATCATCCCCAAGTTTCACCTTATGCGGTGATTCATGTTTAGATAGATTTACAAAAGATTCCTTAAACCCAGTCATGTGTTTGAAAGCCCCACTATCAATCAACCAATCATTACAACCATGGGAGATGGTACCTGTGAGAGTAGAGATCAGAACATACTCTTCTTCACTTGATGAGTCATCATTAGTATCACTTCCTGCCCTAGCCTTCTTCTTTGGGGGTTCATCATCCTCAGCAGCATGAGCATGAAACCTTCGTTTGCTACCCTTCTTCTTCTTGTTGGAGTTGTTGTTGTCCTTCTTCTTCTTGGGACAATTTATGGCAATATGTCCTTTCTCATTACAGGTGAAGCATATTCTTCTTTCTTTGAAGTGATGTGAAGATTTCTTGGAGTGATATGGCTCTCTCTTGGACTTCCCTTTCTTGGTGTGAGCTGTGAGAGCTTGATCTCCATTTCCCATCTTTTCTTCTCATGCCACAAGCCTTGCTTCTTCTTGTGAGCATTCTTCCCATAGTCTACTGAAGGAGATCAACTTATTCCTTGCACAAATTCCTTGGATAAAGGAATCCCATGACCTGGGTTGGCCATTTAGAGTGGTCATCACCACTTCACCATTCTCCACCATTTCATCCACTGCTTCTAGTTTTTCCTTGATCTGGGAGACCCTTGAAAAATAAGATTGAATGGTTTCTCCATTCTGAAATTTTACTCCTTTCAATTGGTTATGTAGGGTCATCTTCCGATTTATGTTCTTCCCTTCAAACAGCTTGGTCAAAGAGTCAAACATCTCCTTGGGTTTCTTAAGAGAAGACGCATGGGGTATGAGATGGTATTTGATAGAATGAGCAATGATTCTCTTTGCCTTGACCAAGTTCTTCTTATGCAATACCTTGGCCTCTTCATCCTCTAGGATAGGGATGTCTTCTTTCACATATGAGTCCAACTCATTCTCTTCCAGGATTAACCCAATTCTATACTTTCAGGCTCAGAAGTTATCATCCCCTTCAAGCTTATCCTCAAGCTTGGTGTGGAGAGACATCTTAAAGAGTACTTCAAATGGAAATAGAAAAGATTTAGATCTTACCACTTGAAGTGCTGAGAACTGGATCTGGTCCCGGATTAGGGTTTGTCAGAGAAACCCTAAAAATTCAAAATGTGAATTTCAAATTTCTAAAAAGATAGAAAGATGCGCCTTGGTGAGCTGATCAGCTTGGTACATTCAGAATTTGAGATTAGCAAAGTCTTGCCCTTCAGAATTGCATTTTTGTCCTTCCGGGTTCACTAGGGAGAGCCCTGAATTAGGGTTTGAGTTTCCCGGAGATCTACCCAGCCAAAAATCTCAATCCAAAGCTCTAAACTTCGATTTTCACAAGGAGCTTCCAGCTGTGTCTTGAGATTCCATAAATTCCTATTTTTGTGGAAACCCTAATTTTTAGGGCTAAATCTGAAAATGCTCGGAATTGAATTCTAATTGGACAGATAGATGCGCCTTGATGAGTAGAGTCAATCTACTATACTTATTTTCAAAAATCTGTGGAGAGAAACCCAATAAACAAGGAACCCAAGCTTCTGTCACTGCAAAATGTCTTCTTCTCAGGTTAGCTCTGATACCATGTTAAATTTTGAGCATTAATTCACAATACTCTAGGATCTTTGCTGAGAGAATAACATCTACAGTATATCAATGCATGACAATCATAATATGACAAGCATCATAAGAATCAAAAGCATAAAAGACAAGAGACACAGAGTTTCCGTGGGGAAAACCCTAAGGTGAAAAACCCCACAACTTCCTCAGAGATAGAGAGAGCAATGGCTCAACCAAAATTACAACCAAATAACACTGAGATAGTCTCCTAATAGCAGATGATCCTCCTCCTCACTAGTGCGCCACTTTTCAAGTGAGAGTGAGTTACTTTTTCGAGTGTGTAAAATAGAGATCTCCGATCTCTATTTATACTAACCTTTTTGCCCAGTGACCTTATGGGGCCGACTTGTCTATCTAGATACATCCACATTATATTAGATATAATTCAGGGCCGACCCCACATGGTGGTCTAATAACCCATCGGCAAGTACACACACTTGCGACAGTTGTCAATCCACATGACGACACTTCCTTATAGAGGAATAACACATCTCTTATAATGGTACAATAAATATATATAAAATACACAGATGAAATACATTCCGAAGTTACATATACATCAACATGCACAAGAGTCTAAAAAGATTCATGCTGCAACTATATATGCATGCCAAAAATATTCCTATATTCATGTGCATCCATTTATATCTAAGCCATTGTGCTACAGACATGTACAAGACTCCAAGAAACCCTAGTTTGTACTCTAAACCCCTATCCTAGAAATCCTAGCCTATAAACCCTATACCGAAGCCTATAAACCCTAGTTTGTAGCCTAAACATATATATTTGAATCTCAAATGTCTCCAACATCTATAGTTAAATCTTGAATGTCTCAAACATCTGTTTTTGACATCTACCTAGAATATATAACCTTGAATTAGATTTTTCAATTATTATTAAAAAACCTAAGGGCAATGGGAACATACAAGTTTGGTATTCCTCAAACATTGAACATCAATTTTAGTAGCCCTTTGAACTCAATGGGATCTACCAAACTTGGAGATCTTCAAAACACCAAGTTGTCCCTGAAAGCCTTTAGGGTGTGAGTTGTAACATGCCATAGAATGGTGACTATGGCTCAGATCGATAAACTGTCAAATCCGTTGGATTCAGGACATCGGGATAGTGCTAGGGGTTCCCCTCTCCTCCAGTTCCATGGCCCATTGATCATCTTTTAGGTCGATTTTGGAAACTAGGGTTTTGCTCAGAAAGGGTCTATGCAATTTTTGCACATAGAGGTCAACTTTGAAAAATCCTCGACCGAGAGATTATGGATAGTGTTCCCATGTGGAACCTTCCTAGACACAGTTGCAGGGCCTCCCAGAACCTGATTTTGTTGCACGGTTGGAATTCCATGCCCCCAGTCGATATTCAACAAGTGTCCTTGAAATCCTTTTGGGTAATGGTAAATAGAATGATGAACATTTCTCGGATCGATAAACCATCGAACCCATTGGATTCAGGACATCGGGATAGTGCTAGGGGTGCCCCTCTCCTACGGGTCCATGTCCCATTGATCATATTTTAGGTCGATTTTGGAAACTAGGGTTTTTCTCAATAAGGGACTCTGCAATTTTTGCACATAAAGGTAAACTTTGAAAAATACTCAACCGAAATATTATGGATAGTGTTCCCATGTGGAACCTTCCTAGACACACTTGTAGGAGCTCTCGAAACCCAGTTTTGTTGCACGGTTGGAATTCTATGCCCTCGGTTGGTATTCAACAGGTGTCCCTGAAAGACTTTGGGGTGCAAGTTGGAATGAGCCATAGAATGATGAAAATTGATCAAATCGAGAAACCGTTGAATCCATTAGATTCAAGACATCAGGATAATGTTAGGGGTGCTCCTCTCCTCTAGGTCCATGGCCCATTGATCATCTTTTAGATCGATTTTCGAAACTAGGGTTTTTCTCAGTAAGGGTTTATGTAATTTTTGCAAATAGGGGTCAACTTTCAAAAATCCTTGACTGGGATATTATGGATAGCATTCCAATGTGGAACCTTCCTAGACACACTTGCAAGACCTACCAGAACTCGTTTTTGTTGCATGGTTTGAATTCTATGCCCCCGGTCAATATTCAACAAGTGTCCCTGAAATCCTTTTGGGTGCGATTTGGAATGAGCCATAGAATGATGACCATTGATCGGATCTAGAAACCGTCAAATATGTTGGATTCAAGACATTGGGATAGTGCTAGTGGTGCCCCTCTCCTCCAGTTCCATGGCCCATTGATCATCTTGTAGGTCGATTTTGGAAACTAGGGTTTTTCTCAGTAAGGGACTATGCATTTTTTGCACATAGGGGTCAACTTTCAAAAATCCTCGACCGGGATATTATGGCTAGCATTCCTGTGTGGAACCTTCCTAGACACACTTGTAGGACATTCCAGAACCCAGTTTTTTTGCATGGTTGGAATTCTATGCCCCCAATCGGTATTCAACAGCTGTCCTTGGAAACCTTTCGGGGGCGAGTTGGAACGGGCCATAAAATTATGATCGTTTCTCAGATCGAAAAACCGTCAACTCCGTTTTATTCAGGACATCGGGATAGTGCTAGTGGTGCCTCTCTCCTCTGGGTCCATGGCCCATTGATCATTTTCTAGGTCAATTTTGGAAACTAGGGCTTCGTTGAGTAAAGGTCTATGCAATTTTTGCACATAGGGGTCAACTTTGCAAAATCCTTGACTGAGAACTTATGGCTAGAGTTCCCACATGGAACCTTCCTAGACACACTTGCAGGACCTCCCGGAACCCAAGTTTTTGGCAGGGTTGGAATTCTATGTCCCCAGTAGGGATTGAACAAGTGTCCCTAAAGGCCTTTTGGGTGCAAGCTGTAACGGGCCATAGAATGGTGACCGTGGCTCAGATCGACGAACCATCGAATCGATTGGATTAAGAACATCAGGATAGTTCTAGGGGGACCCCTTTCCTCTGGATCCATGGCCCATTGATGATCTTGTAGGTCGATTTTGGAAACTAGGGTTTTGCTCAATAAGGGACTATGCAATTTTTGCACATAGGGATCAACTTTGCAAAATCCTCGACTAGGAGATTATGGTTAGCGTTCCCATGTGGAACCTTCCTAGACACACTTCAAGGACCTCCCAGAACTTGATTTTTTTGCATGGTTGGAATTCTATGCCCCCGGCTGGTATTCAATAGGTGTCCTTGAAAGCCTTTGGGGTGCGAATTCGAGCGGGACATAGAATGATGATTGTTTCTTGGATCGATGAACCATCGAATTTGTTGGATTCAGGACATCAGGATAGTGCTAGGGGTTCCCCTATTCTCTGGGTCCATGGCCCATTGATCATATTCTAGGTCAATTTTATAAAATAGGGTTTCACTCAGTAAGGGAGTTTGTAATTATTGCACATAGGGGTCAACTTTGCAAATTCCTCGATCGCGAACTTGGGGTTAGCGTTCCCAGGTGGAACCTTCCTGGAAACACTTGCAGGACCTTCCAGAATCCAGTTTTGTTGCAGGCTTGGAAGTCTATGCCCCCGGTAGGGATTGAACAGGTGTCCCTGAAAGCCTTTAGGGTGTGAGTTGTAACAGACCATATAATGGTGACTGTGACTTGGATCAACGAACCGTCGAATCCGTTGGAATTAGGACATCGAATTGATTCTAGGGTTACACCTCTCCTCTAGGTCCAAGGCCTAGAGATTACCTTATAGGACGATTTTGGAAACTAGGGTTTCGCTCAGTAAGGGTCTATGCATTTTTTGCACAAAGGGGTCAAGTTTGCAATATTTTGATTTTGATTGTATAACTAGACATTCAAAGTGTGGCACTCAAACCCACCACATTGCATTCTTAATAGATTTCTATGTCTTAGTGTGCCACTTCATTTGACATGTCCATAGTGTTCCACTATATTTGCATTTTGAGCAATTAATGTCGTTTTTAAGAATTCAAAATTCCAAATAAAAAAGGGAGGTGGTGTTTCATCGATGATACCTCTCTAATCCTTTATAGCTTTATCACTTTCCTTGACTTGTCCTTGTGGTTTCTTAGGAGCTACTTGCAAAAAAAAAAATTAGGCTTGCTAATCTCTTTCATTTGAATTGGACAAGTATTCAAGTCATTTGTATGTTTTTGTGGGGTAAACAATTATTCATTTCTGTGGGCCACACAGGTGCATCACTTGGGTGTGTCAAATATGTGCATCCTTTATGTTTGTTAGGTTCTTATGTGGGTATGGTGCTTATGTGTTCCACTTTGTTGGGTTAGTTGCTTGGGTGTGTTGGGTGCTTATGTGTGTTAGGTATGTTGCAAAGTGACTTAGGTAGTTAGCCTTAGGATCATTAGTAGGTTGTGTGTTGGGGGTATTGGGGCTAGTGGGTTAGCCATAAATGGTATTGTGGTATATGGATTATTGTTATATGGGTTGCATGGGTCAAGGTAAAAGATAAGTATCACCTATGTGGGAAAAATAAGTGTGTTTCATAGGTGTGCCATGTATGTTCATCCTTTAATATGTCCAATAGTTGCTTATGTAGGTTAGGTATTCATGTGCTTGAGTTAGATTGGTTTGTTACTTATGTGTGTCACTTGAGTACATTGGGTTCTTATGTGACTGAGGTGAAACATGAGATGCATTAGTTGGTTATGATTAATAGTGTTAGTGTGTTATGATAAAAAAGGATTTGAGTGTAGTTGGTGAGTTGTGAGAGGGTCTTATGATAAAGGAATTATTGATTTAGGGGTCAAGGGTCATGTTAATAGGATAGTGTCACATTGAACTTATGTGCATGCCCATGTTCATTTTTTTATATGAGTTTCATCACAATAAAATTTAACCTACTTATATGGGTTGCATGAGTGCATCAGATGTGTGTGAAAGTCTAGATGCATATCCTATGTTTGTTTGTCCCACTTGTTAAGTTTGTATGTGGGTTAGGAGTTTATGTACATCACTTAGTTGTATCAATTTCTTAATATATAGGTTAAGTGTGTTAGTATATTGTGTGGATTAGGTGCATCATTCACATCATTTCACATGCAATTTCATATAATTCGATTGTGGTCAAGAATATGTTGTAAATGTGCATTGTTCTGGATACCATTTAACGTTGTATATGCAATTGGATCATTGTCAAGAACATTGTAAATGTGCATTGTTGTAATTGTGCATTTTTCTCAACATTATAACAGATATCTCCATGCAATCGTCCAAGCTATAAAAAAATTGGGAACATTACACATATAAACATTATTGGACACACATGTATGATCACACATAAGACCGAACTGTGGAGATGTCAAAAGACAATCTAAAATATATAATATATCATGGAAGTGATATAATACAAAAATAGAAGGCCCTTAGATGGCCTTTCAATGTACACGTATCAAAAATATCAATGATGTACATGTAAACAAAAGTACATCTGTCCACAATCACACATCAAAACTCTAACTTCCTCTTGTAAACAAAAGTATGTATGTCCTAGACTACACATCAAAACTCTAACTTCCTCTTGTTTTTTCTAGACTGTGATGCATCTTGCCTTTGTCTACAATCGTTGTGCATCTATGGCGACTGCAAGTCAAAGATCATATTTCTTGATAAAGTAATTGAACTAATACCAAATCACTAACAAACTTCAAAAATTTAAAATACGACTCAATTTGTTATAACAAACACTCACTAAATCCATCAGAGGAATAGAAGCCTATGGTGTCCTCCTCCTAACCGAATGCCTCTCCGCAATGGTGCTCTGTGAATAAAATATCATGTGTCAATTAGCTCAACAATTATCAACATGTATGTGTGATAAAGTACTAACCAATTTTATAATTAATGAACATGTCTCAACGAAAAAATATGCTCTGGGACAGGAGACTGAGTGTGATCTGTAGCGAGTGGAGTCATAGGTTGAACATGAACATGGGGCACATGCTCTACTAGACTATACTAGGGCTACATTCACCAAATTGTAAAATGGTTAAAGACATCATGCATGTGCATACACAATACAAATGAAATGTACATGTACAAATATTCAAGTAGATACCTCTGCATGGCTTGTTCCCACTGTACATGCAACCTAAACGGTAGCATCAAAAACCCCGCTAATGTCTGGCATGGAGGACTCTCCCATCTAATGCTATAAACATGAGAAAAAAACATTAATAAAAACAAGTTGTGGAGTGAATTTAAATATAACCAACAATTATCATCAAAGGCTATGTAAATTACCGTGGATTCAGTAGGTCCACCCGCTCTTTTTATGGAAGACCTCCATCTAGTGTAGACAAGACCCTTCTCTACGTTTGGACTACAAGGAGATCCAAACCAAAGTGGTAGTGGATCGAGTTGCATTAATGCTTGCAGTCACAGAGTGTTGTCATAGTTAGACATGGACATGAATAGATGAAATAAGATGGATTGAAAAACTAACATGTTGTAATACTTACCTATGCTTGGGACATATACCCCCCATGGGAGGGATCACTACTACCAAATTATTGCCCCTCGGCAGAGCCAGATAACAAGGTTTGCAAGTTTAAATATTATAAATGTTATAAATCTATAAAAGAGTACACTAAGAAAAAATAATTTGAACAATATTAAGTCATTAACCATGTACTTAACTTCCTGAAAAACTCATACAATCCTGTTGTGTGGAATTCACTCAGATCAATGTCTTCCACATCCTGTTGAGAATGCGGTGCCTGCAACTTCAAAAATTATAGCTATTATACCATCTAAGAAATTAATCAACTAAGATGTATTAGCGAACTGACATGTATTAACAAAATGACATGTTGAAATTATGACCTTGTTGTTGGTTGTTGCCGCCTCAAATACAAAAACACCAGGTACACTACCACCCGCTGTAGAGGCATCAAGCTCCTGCAAGATTAAAAATTGTATATATTAACAATCTTTTAATGTGTACAATATGGAAAAAAATAATTTGAACAACAAAATAATGTTATAACTATGTCCTTACCTGACCAGAAGTCATCGTAGAGGTGCCATGTGTTAATCCACAACTATAGCAGGTTTGGCCACATGCAGTGCACACGTGTGGCTCAATCTATGGCCCATGTGATGTCAGTCTATCACCACTAGTGGATGGTCCTCCACCGTCGAAAGCTGATGGTTGTACCCCACCATAGGAAGAGGTCCCTACTTGGTCAATAGTTGTACTATGGCGTACAATGACCTGAGCTAGCGTCAGAAATGCATCTTGTGTCTAGGGTATCATCGTATGTGCAGGAGGGACATATGTCCTTGGTAGTTGGCTACAAGGTGGAGGTATTAGTAGATTGGAATCTCTATTCCTAGAATTGGGATGGTTTTGGGGCATCCCCATACTAGGGCCCTAGAACCCCAACATATCAAAATAGTTGACATGTTTACCCATCACAAAATCACCATAAAGTTTTTGAAGGAAGTATAAAGGTACTTCCCTGTTGTTGTTTTGGGGAATGTCAAATACCATATACCATCGATCCATCTAATTATCTCTGATTGGTGGAAAAACACACCACTCAATTGAAATATGTGCTCTAGTAGTCTCTGGAATGGCATCTATCCCAGGCACTCTAAAAAGTGAATATATTTTCTCTTTAGTTATTTTTAGTTTCTTCACCTCATTGTAACTCAATCCATTGGCATATTCTTGTCATTTTCTTTCTTTCTACGATGATATGTTGTACAATGCATCGTTTGAGCGACTGATGGTATCCACAATAGCATCTAGTGATGCTGCCAATGAGCGGTGTTGTTCATCTCCACCCCTCCAAGCTGTATTGATCTCTCTCAAATGAGCGATCTCTCTCAATATATCTGCATTCTGATCCATAATAGCCACTGCAATCATAAATACAAAAAAAAATATCATTAGAAAAATACATATGGTGTAATGACATCTCTAAGCAATGGAAAATGTAAAACTAGTGTAAAACAAATAACAACATGAACTATTTAAAATTTAAAATTTAAAATTGAACAAATTATTCACTAAAGACTAAACATTTAACATTTTTCCATCTTAAATTCATGTCATATTTGTGTATTAATTTCAATTGCTAGATAAATACATTAAATGTCTTAAGTGTATATGTTGATTGTGAATCTTCTCTACCTTATTTTTAAGCTTGGATTATGAAGTTTCATCAAAACTATAGGGTGTTGACTAATGCCCTTGGAGGACCATCTCTGAGATTCTGCGTAGAGGAAAGGGCTAGAGCCTAGAGCATGGGGCACATGGTGCTATTGATGAATAAAATCCCAATATAGGAAAGGATTTTAATGTATTTAATGGTGTGAAGTTTTTTGGACTCTATAGGCCATTTACCATCTTTGTTTATATGTAATTTGGGGCATATATGGATTTCACCTGATATACACATGAGAAACTTTGCATATTTGTTTATAGTGGTTTGGGATCTAGAATTCAACAAAATTAACAATTTTCAATCTTTTAGGATTGTAAGGTTTCCACTGGATTCTATCATGTATGATGTTATGGGATTGACATGTAATCAAACACATCAACCTCCCTATGATTCTTGATGTTGGTAGAGCCTATTGTTGAACTCCTTTGTCTTGACCCTAACCAAAATGCACCCTTCACTCAAGTGAAAACATTTATTAAGCATGGGAAGCTTCTCTAGCCTATCTTAAAACTTGGAATAGGAAGTTTCATCAAAATTATAAGGTGTTGACTAATGTCCTTGGAGGACCAACTTCGATATTCCGGGTAGAGACAAGGGCTAGAGCCTAGAGTAGGGTTAAACAATGTTATTGATGAATAGAATCCCAATATTGGCAAGGATTTTGATATGTTATTTTTTTGTGGCATGAAGTTTTTTGGACTCTATAGGAAATATAGCGTCTTTGTTTATGTATTTTGGATAAGATATCAATTGTACTTGAAATTCTATTTAGTTGTAAGCAACCTTGCTATATACATGAGAATCTTTGGATATTTGTGAATATTGGTATGGATTCACAAGGATGCTTGAATGTATATATATGTATCTATTGAAATTGATTTGATTTTTACAAGTTAATTGAGGTTTTAATTTGTTTTGGGCATATGTAAATGTTTGGAGTTATGGTATAAATTTCTTTTAGGGCATAAATATTTGAAAATGTATGGATTCAATTGATTTTAGGACATAAAAAAACAAAAAATATAGAAATTAAAAGGGTGGAATTTGGTTTAAATACTTGAGGTTGAATAAATTGGTGCCCAAGGTGGAATATTTGGGCCCTATACTTCAAAACATGTTCACCACTACTCGTTTCATCTCTGTCACTGCTCGGTCGCTGTCGTGGAGGAAATGACGGGTTCGTCCCGTTTCAGGCATAAAACATGTTTTCAAAAACACGTACGTGTTTATCAAATCATAACACGTACAATTTTATTAGCACAAAATGCGTACGTGTTTTATAACTACATAACACGTATGCAATCTTTTTAACTATCCTACTTGACCTTCAACGTGGCAGGATCGGGACTAGGTTTGGCAGGGTCGAGATTGCTTGCGATCAATTATCTGTTATGGAACTTTAATGGGTTTCTTGACTCTACCATTGCATCTAAAGGGTCCCTCAACTTTGTGCACTCACCCTTATGCAGCTAAGCCCTGGATCTTTTGCTCCTCATCAAACGCTTCCAACAATTATGAATTTAGCTACAATGGATCATCACCCTAACTTAATGACTCACTACTTGGAATGGCACCTAATCATATCTTATAACCTTTTAGGTCTTTATTAACTATGAATAAATTCAAATATCTTTATAAAGAATTTACAATTAAACCCCTCCTTGGGTTGATGTCAAGACCCTAGTCCTATTCGACTTTAGAATTTATTAGTGAGAGCAAGATGCTCTTGCATCATCACAGAAAAATGCAAAATAGATAGAATAAATATTAGAACGAAGGTTAGCAAGAAGATGAGAATGCCCTAAAATTATTTTAAAGCAATTTTATTATCAAGGGCAACATCTTCATAAAGTTTCCAATTACACTGTTTAATCCAACCATACAAAAACATCTAAGCACCAGAAGTTGAGCATAGCTTTGAATCCATGCTGGCTTCTAAGAACAATAATAACTTATATACTTTGATTATTCGAATGCCAAGAGATCCTAAAAGAAATATACTACACTAGATATCATTTATTGGATTGTAGTTGCCACATGCATTTAGGCCTTTACACCTAGTTGTTGTTATCATTGATAATACCAACAATGTTCTAACACACATAGGAAGATGCAAATGAAATAAGGAGTTGTTTCCACAAAGTTCCCACACCTCAAACACTCCTGAGTAGGCAAATCGCAGAGACATTCGGCTTCCCAAGTTTGTTAATTAAATGCTTGATTTTGAAAACTAAGGAGTATGATATAAAATTAAGATGCTACAGAAAATGGAGGTTCAATAAACTAGCTAGCTCTTGTAAAGCTTTTACTTAACAGTGAACTAAAAAATGTGGAACCAATTTTTCCCAGTGATAGCTTGCATACTAACTATATTCAACCTCTCATGACTTGAAGTGAAAGCCTGCATACAAAGAATTGTGACCTGAACTACATAGGTGTGCCCATTTTCAAAGTCTCTCCTACAACTCCCCCCGATCACATCAAAAAAGAATGGTGGTACAAATTGAATCAAACTTTAGAAATATTTTCCTGCACATCCTCTAGTTCTCTGTGTACACTATCGATGCCAAGTAAAACATTTGATTTTTCTCCTCGATTCAACCAATTGAGATCAATTTGTAGAACATCTAAAGCCATTCTCTGACCATCACAGACACAATCAAAGAGCACAGAGCAAAGAAAACAGGAACACATAAGAATATGTATACATTGCATCACTGCTACTGGATGATAATGGTGGAACACCCAAGCCATCAGATGTAGGTATGGTAGTATTGAGAATTGATGAACTGCTACTACTGCAAGAAATTTAGAAAAAATGGAATGCTAAAAAAGTATAAACTGAAATAGAATATAATGTATCAAACTCCAATAAATCTTGCTTTTAAATCTTGTGTGAAAACTTGAATCCTTTTTTAAAAATCCTTTTCACCATCAGATTCACCATTTGGATCAGTTTTGTCGTGTTTTCTTTTCCTTCCAAGCAACTCTACACCCTTTGCAGCAATTATTTGTTCTGAAGTTCCTTGGTTGGTAACATCAACAAAGCTCCCTGCTACATTTCTTGCATTTTGTCAGTGGAAGACTTCGTATACTGACTACACTTCTTCCGTATTTCATCCTTTTCTCTTGTTGTTGCCTAAGACTCTTCACGTTCTCTCCTCACTTCCTCGTAATCCTGTTACACAACATTGGCAGTTGTAGCAACTGGATGATGCTATAGCACTGGATGCACCCGCTATTCTTGAAAATGGGCACGGTGAATAATTCATATTGTGGTACGTATCAACTCTTGGTCCACTTGTAAACTTCCAATACCCATACTGAGAATGGAATGACCATTGTCATAGATAAAAATATATAATTACACCGAGTAGTGAAGTGCTCTACAACTTAGCATGGGGAAGATGGTATTACATAATGTAAAGTAACATTACACACTTTATCAAAAATAAAAAGTAATTAAAATAATTTATGAAAAATAATTAAAAATAATTTCTTGAAGTATAAATTGAATCCTTCTAAATACATACATTCAAGTTTAAGATGAATCTATACTCATATCATATCGGCGATTCTCAAAAACACAATACACTCTTTTACCTTCTATCCAACTATTTTCCTATTCAAAGGGGTTACCCAAAGTGCAATGGAGATAAGATTCATGGTCTTGCTCAGTGCACACAGACCTCGTTCGAATTCCTGGAGCCCTCGTCCACTATAGGCAAACCCGAGTTTTAGTACCATAAAACGTAACTTGCACGTGGCGGCTGGACAGTGCAGACATTAATGTACACGTGGCGGGTTTTATTAGCCCGATAGACGAGGAACATGGGAATAACGCCTACAGCATAAAACAAAAATGACCTGTTAAAGGAGCGACCTAGCCACGGACGAAGGAAAAAAGCATTTAATTAGTTTTTAATTGATTTTTAATTTTTTTCAAATATCCAAAGCAAGAATATGGACGCTTCGTATTCGTTGCCAATGAATATCTTCCACCGTGAGTCGAATGAATGTAGCGTTGAATATATTAATTTTTAGAATCCCTTTCAATTTGAAAAAGTAATGTGCAGGATGCGTGTTCTCCAAGCAAACGAAAAATGAAACTTGGTAACCAAGCAAGGCAGGGGGATGAGGAGTATCAAACATAATTATTTGGATCGATATAAAAAGCCAATCACACGATCACAATATTACACGATCTGTGTAGGCTGTGCAGTCATCGATTCAGGATGCAGAACTTGATTGCACAAATCTGGTTATTGATTGGCCTTTTCACTCTTCTCCAGAATATCATTCCTCCATAGTTGCTACAATTCTTGAATCAATGGTGGTTCTATTTTCAGGAACGTTTCAACTCAATATGGGGGAGATGTTGTAACATTTGTCACATTTGTCATGTTTGTCACATTTGTCACGTTTGTCATGTTAAGTTACAACCCAGAATGGGGGAGATGTTGTAACATTTGTCACGTTACGTTTCCATGTCGGCTCATAACTTATAAAAAATCAAAAGTAATTAAAAATTTCATGTTCGCTCATAACTTATCAAAAATAAAAAAATAATAATTAAAAAATGAAAAAAGAGGGATCCAATTTCTTGAGGGGTAATTTTTTTCTTAATGTCTAAAAAATTTAAGATAAAACAAAAAAAAATACACCTCAAGAAATTGGATCCCTCTCGATGCTTGATAGATCTGGGTTTGAGATGGATCTACGTTGATATACTATCAGCTCCTGAGTGAGCACGGAAGGATTTACACATCTCCCCTTATTGCCCTATTGGGATGTAGAATGAGCCTCTTTGGCTCAATAAATGTTTTAAATAAACAACGTGTTAGTTGTATAATATTTTATTATTGGTACTTCAAATATTTGGCGCGGGCTCATAGGCTCGTTTACTGTTGTTGCAAAATGACTCTCTTGGATACCTGGCAATGGTCGGGATATCAGACTTGGATCGGATCCTGTTCTGGGGGGATCCCCCTCTTATCATTTTTCTCCCGAACTACTTGCACATCTCCGGGCCAGGGGGCTCTATAATCTTGCACATGCTGCTTCTTTCAATAATGGGGGATGGATCACTGCTCGTCAACTTGGTATTCATGGGGCTATGGGAAAGGAATGGTCGGAATACACTATGCACCTCTGTCAACCAAACATCCACCTCAGTGATTCCCCGGACAGGTTGGTTTGGTCATGGGATGTTGCTCTGGTCACCTCAAAACTTGCTTATGATTCATTATTTGCAGACTGTCAACTAAAGATGGTTTGGTGGCACTCTGCGATTTGGAAGCGTGCCCTCCCTCCGAGGATTAGATGTTTTGTTTGGTTGGCAATGGGTAACAATATTCTTACCTGGGATAATCTCTGTCATCGTGGCTTCTACGGCCCTGGCTAGTGTCCTTTATGCTGCTCACATTTGGAAACGGTTGATCATCTCTTCTCTTCGTGGTCGGTCATACAAGAGCTCTAGCTACTTATTGCCAATTCCCTTGGTATATCTGTTGCTTGGCATTCGTCCACATTGAAGGACAGCTTAGGCCAGTGGTTCTGCGACTCACGTTCTCTTCAATGGTTAGAACTCCCATGTTTTATGCCGTGGGAATTATGGAAGGCCCGCAACCGCTGCGTGTTTGATGGTATAGCTTCAAATCTGAATTGGTTATGCAGCCGTACTATTGCTTTATTTAAGGAGTTCAATTCCATTTCAGTCCCTGCGGGTGGTAGGACTGTTTATTCTGTAAAACGACCTGGTTACCACATTGCTCCTCCGGTACGGATGTATCCTTATGGGTTCTTTGATGGGGCTGCGGCTGGGGGTGGAGGTGTTAGTGGGGCGGGTGTGGTGCTTCATCTTAACAACTCCGTTTCCTATCGGATCCATTTAAATTTTGGTTTTGGTACGAACAGTCGCAATGAATTATGTGCACTCTGGCTTCTTTTATACTTTGCACGGCTCAAACATGTTTCTTCACTTGTTGTTATGGGTGATTCTTCTTCCATAATATCATGGGCTTCGGGTTCTTCCCCTCTCAATGTGTTGCTCCTCACACAATGGTTGGTTGCTATCAGGAAGTACATCAGTGATTTTTAGCATATTCATTTTGCCCATGTTTACCGCGAGATAAATGTGGAGGCAGACATACTTTCCAAGCGGGCTTTGGACTCACCGACTGGTATTATCTTGTGGGAGGAATGGCATGAGGACCTTTTTTTCTCCCGGGGTTCGGTTGATTTGCTTTGGATCTGATTCTTTTGGTATGGTCTTGCGGAATGTTATGATATATTTTTCTCATGTTTATATGCGGCTATATATTGTGCAGGTTCATAGTCTCTATCTCCAACTCCTTGTTGGATTTTTGATCCGGTTGGATTATGCGGCTCTATACTTTTTGCTATATATTTGACACTTGTGTCCAAGCCTTTGGCTGTTTTGGACTTATTATTGGACTTATATTACATGTATTTATTTCTTGGCAATTTGATACAATGCCACATGGGGACTGTTTAGTTTTGGTCATTTGCAGTTGCAGGGGATCCGATGCTTTTTTGTGGCATCCTTTCTCGTTTATGTATGGGTTTTGGTATGGATCCTGGATGCTATTATGTTATCTTGGGGCTCAACCTATGCCCGTATGTGATTTGACTCACATGCCTATATGGTTTGATGACTTGATGTATTGGTCCTATTTACTATTTTGCGGTATTAATAGTAAGATATATTTTTATGTGAAAAAAAAAAAAAAAAATATTTTTATAAAAAGATACTTAACAGCTCCAAAATGAGCACGAAGGAATTACACATTTCTTCCTACTAGACTGTAGAATGCACCTCTTCAACACAAATATTATTTATAAAAAAAATTCGCTTTTAAAAATTATGCATGATAAACTCCATCCAATGGATTTGATTAAATTAATAATCCTTCGCTTCGAAAGTTATGCATGATAAACTCCATCCAATGGCTTTGATTAAATTTTCACATTGACAAAAGTGCAAAATGTTATTATATCAAAATCGAATTCTTAAAGGGGACATTGACATAGTGATGTCCCATCCCATAGTTAAAAAATTTAAATCCTTGTATCACAAAATATTCTACAGATTTTTTTAGGGCAGATGTTTTTAGGGTTTGTCAAGTAATGAATCACTTGTTGACCCCTAACAGAACCAAATCCAATTTACGTAACCCCAAATCATGTTAATTTTTTTTGAAAAAGCAATGAAATTTAATAATAATTTAAAAACAAAAGTAATAATGGTTATGAGTAAGGTTTCACTTTTGGAAAAATGTTTGGTTTTTGAAAATACGAGTGGATTTGATTAAATTAATAATCCTTCGCTTCGAAAGTTATGCATGATAAACTCCATCCAATGGCTTTGATTAAATTGTCACATCGACAAAAGTGTAAATGTTATTATATCAAAATCGAATTCTTAAAGGGGACATTGACATAGTGATGTCCCATCCCATAGTTAAAAGATTTAAATTCTTGTATCACAAAATATTCTACAGATTTTCTTAGGGCAGATGTTTTTAGGGTTTGTTAAGTAATGAATCACTTGTTGACCCCTAACTGAACCAAATCCAATCTACGTAACCCTTCATCATGTTAATTTTTTTTGAAAAAGCAATGAAATTTAATAATAATTTAAAAACAAAAGTAATAATGGTTATGTGTAAGGTTTCACTTCTGGAAAAATGTTTGCTTTTAAAAAAACGAGTGGTTAAGATTTAGATATGAGAAAGCATAATCTATTTAAAAATGTAAATTAAACAAGAGAAAGTTGTGTAGCAGCATATCCCTGTCAAAATGATTGAACAAAAAGGATAAGAACACTGCTATGTAAAGTGATTTTCAAGTTGTCCATGATACTGCTTGCTTATGAAATGCAAAGCTTAGTAAAGAGATACTATCATGAACCTATGTTCCAGTTCTGAATGTGTGAAGGCTTATGTGTGACTACTAGTAATTAGAGTGATTTGTATGACCATTAATTTGCATATCGTTGCATAGAGAGAAGTTGGGACACCACTACCCAGACTATGTCACCACCTTGTGCGAGTTTGAAGGTGATGTGTCCCAGATAAAGAAAGAGGCCCAATAGCTTGGATATAAAATAAAAAAATCAACAAACCAGCTTGAGGAATTGATATTTTACTAGAGGAACTTGCTTAGCAGCAACCCATAGGAAGCCAACCTTTAATGTTATGGCTCCCCTGGTCACTTCCCTAGTACAATGCTAAAATTCAATTCGACATTTCATAACAGTTTCAATGTGTTTATAAGTATTTGCTCAAGAAATATAAACTTTGTTTTGTCCTGGAACTTTAGTTCAATTTTGTGTTTGAAATTAGGCTATAAAGGCCAAACTAAAATTATCTTTCCTTTATTTGTTAGACTTGAAAGATCATGTCTTGGTATAACCATATAAAACTTAATATTGGTGTTTGGCTTGGGACTGTTTTAATGGTTTATGGTGTGACCAATCAACAGGTATTTTGTCTCTTGTATAATGTAGTTCCAGCAATGGAACATGTGTTCTAACAACGTAGTAAAAGGTGCCAAAGGCATACTACAAGTTTTATACAACTGGTTAAAGGGCGATAGTCAAGACTACAACAACTACCTTTGGAATTGCCTAATTGGATCTCCTACTTTCCTACTTCTATAAGTAAACCAATCAGTGCCATGACAAATACCACTTATGTAGATGCTTGTAATTGTAATAAGCGACGCAAATACATAAATAAATATCATCTTCAATGGAAGGTCCAAAAATATGTTAATGATAATGTTCACAACCATATTTTATATTGGTAGAAGAGTACATGTATGATGTTCACTACCTTGTGATTCAAACTAAAAGGAAGAAACCAAACTGTCTAATTGTTCCTATTTAAACAGGCAAAAATATTGGAGAAACCGTTTTCCCCTTCTCCCTTTCAAATATGCAAGGCATGCCATAATTCATGCGATTCTCTCTATTCTCTCTATTTTAGATAATTAGTCTTAATTACTTTATAAGTAAAGCATTATTGCCACGACAAGAAAAAAATAAACTCTCATGTAATTTCCAACAACTTGCCTCAACAGTTTTGCCACTTGGAGAAAGACCAATCGTCTTTATACAAACAACAATTGTCATCTTTAGAGGTCTAGATCCATCTTTGTTTCCATTTCTTAAAAAAAAAGAAAATTTTAATATCAACACATTTCAAATAAGATTTTGTTGAAGTCAATCTAGGAATGTTTTTTATTCTTGCAATCCTTATATTTGACAGTTCTTCAAAAAAAAAAACCGCTTTCATTAATTAGAGATCCTATTGCATAATTCTAAAATTTACCTTTGGCCCAGAGTCATCATGCTTGGTCTGGTACAAACCCAAACCGATGAAAAATATTGTTGGATGTGGGATAAAGATGGAAAGGTACTTGCTAATTTGTCATCTACCATAGCACTCTCATCAATTGATTAGATCCACATGAACATGCTAATGAAAACTTTGTTGTTGGTCAAGCAATCATGCTAATTGGTCCTCCACGTCAATACTGATTTGTTATATTTCTAATAAATTGATATGATCTGCCTCTAATCAGTGCTCTGCATTTTAAGTCTGATGTGAACAGATACATTGTTTGGACTGAAGAAGGCACCTCCTACATGCTGAGAAGATATTTAGGTAAGGCACTTGTTATAGTGGTGTTAACTCTCCAAAAAATGTCGCCCTCTTGCTGGCAAGAAAATATGAATCATAAGTGTCTCTAAAATCTATTGATGATGGAATGAAGCTAAAGACCATAAAACGCCTAAAAAATAGCACTAACATACGGAAGATAATATTCATGAAAAGTGCCCCCTCTAGTTGCTAATATCTCTTGGTATGAGCGTCCTCATGATGCAAATGATGAGCTTGTTAAGTTAAGGATATCACAATACACGAGCTTGAAGGTCTAGACATAAGCTCAAGCCCAACACGTTGGCGTCGAAACAGACAAAAGCGACCATGGTGGACCCCATTGTTGTGTCGTTGACGAGAGCTAGCCATTCTTTGGGTTGCGGTTTAAATGGATTTGGATTTCCGGGCCTTCATAACATCAAACTCGTGGCCATCATTGCAATGTGATGGCCAGTAATTGATTTTTAAATGTTAACCTGGGGCTTACTAAATAACAGGTGGAATTGCTAATAATTTTAGTTTTATAAATTATTTTTATTTATTTTTAAATTTTGATAATTAAGACCATTCCTTCAGTGATTTATGTCCCATCGAAATGGTATTTGACCAATCAAAAAATTAAATTAATATAATTTAAAAATTCTTGAAATTCTTATTTTAAAATTTAAATACATATACCTTGAAAACTATATAGAAGCCAACCCATATAGTATGGAAATTGTTAGTTTAAAAGTTAAATACATATAGCTTGAAAACTATATAAACATATTTATCCCGGTGCTTTATTTGTCGAAAGTAATTAGTTACATATAGTTTATTGTTTAAAATACCTATAGATTGAAATCTATATAAACAATATTTATCCACGTGTTGTATTTATCGAAAGTAATTAGTTTAAAAATTGAATTGCAAATCCCAAGTTAAGGTGACAGCCTGAGAAAGTTTGTCTAAAAAATGTACAACAATTAGGTTATTAGATTGGTGTATGAGTTTGAATATATATTGAAACTTAATAAAATATAAAATAAAAAAAACAAGTTACCTCTTGCAAATGGATTGGTGCGGAATGAAGTGACGGCCCGGTGAGGGAAGTAAGATGGACAAGTGGGTCCCTCCGGAGTGTATGCTTCCGAGCGGCAGATAGGAAACCCAATGAATTCCCTAACAAATGTGTGACATACACAGTGCATTATATATTATTTAATGATGCCTGGTCACTTTTTGTTGTACTATTATTTACGTGGTAATGGTAGAAATTTTAATTTTATAAATTAATTTTACTTAAATTTATATATTGATAATTAAAATTGTTCCTTCAGGGATTTATGTTCCATTCGAGATGTTTTAGGTCAATAAAAGATTGAAATGTTGTATTCTGGAAACTATTTTAATTATTTTGATTTTTTCAAATATTATATTTAATATAGAAATTATATAAACATTTAAAAAACTTTATGAAAAAATATAAATTAAAAACAAATTAATATAAGTGAAATAAAGTTGACTTCTCAACTTAAAAATATATATCCTGCCTTGGCAGGATAATAATAATAATAATAAAATTACCAAATAATTCAAATAATGATAATTGTAAAAAAATCCCAAAACTACTTTATAAAAGATTATAATCTATTTCTTAATTTTAAATATAAAATTTTATTTATAATTATTATGTACATATCTAATTATGATAGTAATTTAAATCAATACGTTCATTCGTAATATTGATATAAAAAATTTAACTAGTTTTTACTTGAATAATGTTCATTTAAATAATTCTGCTGAAAAATAAAAATGTTCATTTAAATAAAAAAGGTAAGTTAATATAATTATTAAAAATATTTATAATTTATAGATAACTTCTTTGCCCTATCAAAAAATAGAATAAATAAAATTTAAAAATATATTTTAAATTTTCAAAATAAATAATTTAATAATTTCATTTTTAAAACATTTTATTAAAAATTATAATATAAAATTAAAAACCAAAAATGTATTTAAACTAAATTATAAAAAAGTATAATAACATTAGTTTCACGTACCATTGAAACACAAATCATAATGGTTAAGTCATATTATCTATCGAGACAAACCCAACGGAAGCATCTTCCCTGCCACCTTTTGATGTTAGCATAATGGTAGAACTCAGTGTTTAGTGTTCAATTTCTTTTTTAGTTTATTGACCAATCAATAATAAAAGGTGGCTATTTACATTCTTGGATGCACATAATTATATTGATAGGTGTTTATATCTTAGAATTTGAGGTAGATTATTATCTATAATTTTCTTAGATTTAAGGAGGATGGAACAAGTATACTATCCATATTGATTTTATGGTCATTCTTCAAAATTCAAAATAAATAATTGTAAACTAACACAACCACTTATGGGTGGTGAAGATCAATAGGTCACAAGTTAAGTGCTATGAACAAGGTATATATGTTACTTGTTCTACATGCTTAGTTGTAATCATGTGTTGTTTATGCCTCACTACATGTTACCTTCTTTAGTTAAATGAGTTGTCACTACATGTTATCAATGCATGAGCTACTCAGCTACCATATATTTTTAACTGTTACACCAATAGGTCTTTATATCTTAGAATTTGGGTGGACTACCATCTATATTTTTCCTAGATTGAAGGAAGATGAGACAAATGTACTATACAAATTGATTTTATGGCCGTCTTTCAAAATTCCAAATAAACAATTATAAGAAAAAAGAAATATAAAAAATAACGGGTAGTTGATGCATGGATAATTTGTAGCTCATGCATAGATAACAAATAGAGAACTCATAAGCATCGAGAACAAGTAAGAGATAACTTGTTCATGGTACTTAACTTGTGACCTATGGGTGTTCACCGACCACAAGTTAAGTGGTTGTGCTAGTATCTTAGAATTTGGGGTGGATTAGCATCTATCCTTTTCTTAGATTGAACGAGGATGAGATAAGTGTATTGTCCACATCTATTTTATAGTAGTCATTCCAAATTCGAAATAAAAAATTATAAAATAAAATATATATATATAAAATAATTGGTAGTTGATACATGGATAACTCTTAGTGGTAAACAACTCATTTAACTAAAGAGACGCGAACTTATTTGTGATAGTTACCTTATAACCTATAGGTGTTCACCAACCACAAATTAATTAATTATATTAATTATTACTCAAGCTTCTACACATTGATGATCACACATATATTAAACTAATGGATTTAATTAATTTATACATATGAGTGTTCCCAGTCAATTAAGTTACTGATTTAATTCGTGCATAGGTCACACACTTGTGGTATGAGGATCGCACTTGTGATTTCTTTCTCATTACCTAAGACATTCGATCAAAACTAAGATAAGAAAATAAATTTAGACTTTTGTTTGGTAATGGTTAATAAATTTAGGCTTTTGTTTGGTAATGGTTAATACCACTAAATTTTTTTTATCGTTATTAATTTCAGAGTTTCTCTCTCAACACCTATCATGGTTAGAAATCATACATTGTTTAGGCGAGTGAATATGAATATGGTTAAGGCTTCGATATTAAGGATGATCTTGGATTGTAATATTAATTATTTTTTATTAGTTTTGTTAAAAAAAGAATATAGTAATCAATTGGTTACATATATATACTTTGACTTTATATTAATCTTAAAATAAATTTATAATGTTTTTTAATGTTTTTTTTTATATTTATGTATTAAATTTAATATTCTGAAAATATAAATTATTTTATTAAATACTAAATTTAGTTATTTTTATTTTCTGATTGGTTAAAGGCATAGTTATTGGATTGGGCCTTGGTCTAACTCATTCGAATCGGATTCTTAGATTATTCAATGGATTCTTCCACCTTGTTTTGACTAATCTAAAGCTTTCTTCCACCTTGTTTTGACTTTTTTAAAGTTGTTTACGTAGGATAAATCTAGGATACTTAGGGCTAATTAGGGTTAGGTTTTTGAATCCCCGAATTTTGAGATGAGTGTCCCTCTCTGATCACATCCACACTTCATGTAACTTTGGTTAAAGGCTTTGGAGTGACAAATTATCCATAATAGAATGTGAAATTGTTTAAAAATAATAATAATTTTTAAAATTCAAAAAAGAATTGTAGCTTGAAAGGCCTGGAATTTCAAATGTATGCTGCTTGTCAATTGAAAATTCATGACGGTTTGGTGTTCTTCATGCCTTTCACTTTACGTTTTTGTCAAATTTTAAGACTGTCACTTTACTTCGATTTTAGAGCTCATTGAAACTACCTTCGATCTTTTTTGAAGAAGGCATAAATTACCTTGATCTTTTACCAGTCCAGTCACTTCAAACCCTGCTTGGTTTGCTGGTATTGACCAGTCCAGTCACTTCAAACCCTGCTTGGTTTGCTGGTATTGACAGCATTTCACTCATCTATCTAAATAAATGGAGGATGGGTGCGATGTTAGAGACATGCCCCCTATAAAAATCCAGACTAATCAAACTAGCGTATACTAGCCACGTAAACTCGGGAGGAGAAGGACCTGGGGGTAACTGCAAGAGGGTGGGTGCGAGCCCCCTATAAAAATCCAGACTGATCAAACGAGCGTATACTAGCCACGTAAACTCGGGAGGAGGAGGACCTGGGGGTAATTGCAAAATTATTACTGGGAAATATAAAAACCATTAACATCTACACACTTTCAAACGAGTATTAAAAATTATGACGGGATTAAAAATTATGACGGGAGATGTAAACGGTTAGACGTAAAATCTACGGTATGAAAATGTTCAGGCCCATCATCATTGACGTGTCCATTTTATCACCGGCTGTCAAATACGTTTCAGGAGCATAAAAACGTTCTACAACCCATCAAATTCCAGACCTGCTTGAAATATAAACTTTGTATTAAAAGTTTCGTTAATATTAATGAATAATATCACTTTTAGTACACAAACATTATATATAATAAGTACACAAAAATTATATATATTAATAATAATGATTGTGACATGAACCAATTTGTACGAGACAACAACCTTCTATGTTAACATGCACAACAGGCTCGAACTTTCAGGCTAAGGTCTCTTATAAGCCGATTCTAAGGTGGAGAATTGGCTTCTTCTAGAGGGCAATAGTATTATAGCCCCCTATTATTAGACGACGGGTATAAATCTTATTTAAGGCTAACATCCTTCTCTTTCTAAGCCTTGGAATGCGCACTTAACGAGTGGCTCTATCTCTGGTGCTTCAACTCGGTCCCTCTAGTCGCGGATCCTCTGCTCGGTGCAGAGCCAGTTCCATATCGATATTGAGACATGCCATGATGCCAGGAAGAGTATATGTAGGCAGCCTGCCTCTCTATCTAGACATCATTAGACCACTAAAGTTATTAAAAATAATAAAATTTAATATTTGGCACACTAATTTTATGTTATTTATGTCAAAAGTGTATATATATGTGTGTGGATTCCTCGATATTTTGGCTTTTACGAATTCACTTTGCAGCCACACTGAGAAGCCAACCATTTAATGTAAGTTATTTTAGGTGATTAATTTAATTTATAAGTAATTTAATAGGTTATAAGTGATATTTAATTTATTATAATTTGGTGAGTTAAGGGATAATATGTATGTTGAGAAGTTTATTGGTTGTAACTTGGGTGATTAGGAGGAATGATTGTTGCCCTCTCCACCCAAGGTCAAGTCTTGCGACATGCTCCTCTTGTTTGCCAACCCCTTTTTAGTTTGTCCCTTTAACTATTGGATACTTGTAAGCTTTTTATGGCTAAGAATTTTTTAAAATTTATAGTAATGATAATATATAAAAAATAACTAAATTGTGTTATTTTTATTTTTAATATAATTGATTAAATTTATTATATAAATGTTCATAATTCATTAAAAAATGTAATTTCATAGTTAGAATTAATAAAAAAACTCCACTATTGTGACTTTAAAAGTGTGCACAAGTTTAAGTGAAGAGCAAGTAAATGTGTATTAAATTTAAGGATGCAAAATAGTAATAAGCTAAATGCAAAGTTTAAAGGAAATGTACATTTTTTACCATAAATATTTAATAAGACTATACAATGCATAGAAATTTTTAATATTGGTAGATTTGTTCTCATTCAATTATCTTTGTGAGTGCTTTTCACATAAAATGTTCAAATAAGTTAAATATGTTATAGATTTTGTGTCATCTTTATATATGATAAAATTATAATCTCAGTTTGATTCAAATTGTTCTTCATTAACTCTAAATGTCATTTTATTTTACTATCTTGTAGTTCAAAACTACACTTCATTATTGAAAAAACATTTTTATTTATTTATTTTAACCTAAAACTAATATATACAAATATTTATAGTACATGGAGAATGTATAAACATATGTTTGTCTTTTAATTAGCATATATAGAGAGAGAAAGAGAGAAAGACTTAACACTAATATATACAAACTTTTGTGGTTACACAAACAATATATAAGTATGTATATGTTGTTTTTTTTTATTTTTATTGACATATGCATTTTTAATCAATACTATATATTTGACTTATTTTTATCAACGTGTGATATATGATTGCAATTTTTATTTTTACGGAATATATTTTTTAATGTATTATATGCATTATGAAATAATGATTATGAAATATATATATATATATATATATAGACATAATATATACTTAAAATGGTAAATATAAACACACACATTTATTATACTTTAGTTTAGTTGTATATATATCATATTTAAAATTTTAACAGCACTTTAAACATATAAATTATATCTTAACTATAAACATAATTTTAAGGCAAGGACTAGTTGCTTTGCAGCTATTTCTCTTGTTTCAAAAATATTTTAATTGAGACCCATGCTTATTAACGTTACCTTATCAAAACTTGGTCATTATTTGCATTCCTAAAAAGGGGAAAGTTTCAAAATTAAAATACTGTATAACCACGAAAAGGTCGTGATTATTGTATGACTCTCTGGAGTTGTATGAGGGTCGGTATGAGTTAAAATCTATGGTTTAGTCATCGAACTTATCTCGATTGCATATTTCCTTCGCAGTCTTCAGGCCCCATGTCAGTCTTGTTACTGGCCAAATGAATAGCAGCCTCATTCTACATTTCTTTCCACCGGCAATCTGAACAAGGCGAACACCTTTAGTTCCCGAGTAGGATAAAAGACAACTAAAATGCCCCGCTTTTCTGGCGATTTTTTGATAAAAATCAATCAAAATTGTTCCTGGAGATTGCTATTTCCACAATTTTGCAATTTCAACTTGATCGTAATTACCTGTTCTAGACTAAATGCCTGATTTGAAAACTACCAAAATCGCTAAAATTGTAATTTCAGAACTCCAAATTGCGATTTCAACAAGAATTGCTCTATCAGGTTCCGCTAGGTTGGGAACATTTTGGTTAGCGCTTATACTACATCACACTTCAGCGCCCATCCCATCACATGGATGCGAACCCCAATTTAGTTACAGTGCCTCATTCAATTCTTTTCCATTTGAGTTCCCGCAACTGAGATCTCTAGAACTGTTCAATGGTAGAGCTCTAAAACTATAACAGTGGTCCTTTTTTGTTTTGATCTAAGTTAGTTTCTTATATTATGGAAGATGCAAAGCGGTTTATTGGTAGAAGGTTTAATGATCCCTACATTGAGAGCGTTATGAAGTTATGGCCTTTCAAGGTCGCTTTGACTATGCAAAGATCAAGATTAGTAGAGCATATGGGTTCTAGCTTCCTGCTCTACTGCTACTTTCACATTATCATTTCAAAATATATATTTTTTTATCCATTCTTCTTGGATATAAAAGCCACTTCCAGAGGTTTCTTTTTCACTTTTCTTAATGCCGGTCGCAATATTTCTTGAATCAAGATAAAATTCTACTAGTATTGGATTTTGTTTGCTAAAAATTAAAATCCTCTAAATTTGTAGTGGAATAAAAATGTAATTATAAAAAATATCTATTTTCTTAAGATCAACCTACCTTCCCTTCTGGAATACCATGCGAACATTTCAAAATAAGGGAAAGAGCAGCGTTTGATGTCTAGTTTAATCTAAAAGTTGTCACTAGCAATAACAACTAGCAAGAAATATGACTTCAGAGCCATGAAAGAGACTGATACGATTGTGCAATACTACATAGAAGGGGGTTTTGAGACAATATTTGTGTAAATTGTCTCAACTTAAGAGAAAAAAAAAGTTGTGTATTGTCTTAATTATTGTCTTTAAGCGAGTGTCTTAAATTATTGTCTCAATTAGTGTTTCAATTATTGTCTTAAAGTATTCTCTCAATTCGTGTCTCTATTTTTGTCTCAAAAAAGATTCCCTATTATCTCAAATTATTGTCTAAAAAAAAATTGTCTATTGTCTCAAAAGAAACTTGTGTATTGTCTCAAATATTGTCTTTAAAAAAATGGTATTTTCTTATAAATAAACAACAATATCAAGGTATAGTGAAATCGAAGTTCCACTAACCTCCTGCATCTAAAGCAAGTGCTCTTCCTTTGAGCTAATACCCTTTTCAGAATTGAGAAAGAAGAAAAAGTCTTTATACAAGTTCTCTTCTGTTTTTTTATTTATTTTAAAACAATTTGAAGTATTTTCCCTTGAATTACAAGAGTTCACCACCTGTCCATAATTAACACAATGTTTCTTGGGGTTTGTTGGTAAATAGTTTAGTGGACTTGGGTCGAAGTATATATAAGCCAACTCTTCTTCAATTCCAAAAATATGTGACTTTCTAACTTCCAAATTCTCCATCCTATACTTATCATCAAGTGAGGGAGTACCAAATGGATTCTCAATTAAGATTTTGTCAATGTTTTCTTCAATTCAAGAAATTTCCTACCTTAATGTTATTTTTTTTTTCTTTTTGCAAATTTGGACTACTTTCTTTAGCCCTTTGAGTTTTTCCACCAATCTTTACATAATTGATATGTCCTCATCACCAGGCCAATTCTACCAAAATCCTCTAACTAAGTCTTTAAAATTGTCATCATCTAACCAACAATGATTAAATTTGAAAGGGTATTTTTTATTTTTATGTTCAAAATCAAGTTGAAGACATATGGGAAGGTGATCAAAGATCCCCAGGTTGACTGACCAAGACATATAGAAACCCACTTGGTTAATAAGTCATTCATATACCAGAAATATATCAATTCTCTTTGCCACCCTAGCTTCACCACTTATGTCATTCCTCCATGTTGGACTCAATGATAAGGGTAACATGTCTACCACTTGAGAATCCTAAATTAATTCATTAAAGTAACTAGCAAGAGGATCAATTTTCGGTGCATTCCCCCCACACTTCACATGCAGAGAGGGATAAATTCAAATCACCTCCTATGATCAAGTTCCTATCTTTCAAAAGTTCACTTTCCTCAACTCTTTGCAAAAATACTTCTATGTTGTTGTAGGGGTCATAGCAGTTCGATATCCTAATCATATCCTTTAATCGTCTGACTCTACCTTCAAGTAGGAGACATGTACAAGTCATATAGGCCTAGAACTCAACGACAGTTGGATTCCAAATGGCCAAAAGTCCCCCTCGGGCGACCTCTATAATCTATAGAACCAACCTCCCAGCCCGGGAAGATTCGTAGGAAAACCTCACATGCTTTATTACTGGTGCACATGGTTTCTCACATTAATATAACATCAGGACTAATCTATTTGAAAATCATATAGAGGGATTTAAGCTTTGGAGTTCCCCCATGACTCCACAAATATTAAAGGATGTAATTATCATTGAGTAACCTCTAATGAGGGAAAGTCTCTAAGAACCCTAGACTCTGACTTTTCAGTAGAAGTACCCCTCATAAGTCTAACAAAGAGTGGATTGTACTCTTTAGTGTTCTTTTTATTCCCCCCAAATACTTTGGGATCTAAATTCCTCTTCCCTTTGGACTATTTTTTCCTTCTAATAATAATGTTTTGGCAATGTATGGATGAAATAGGGGAGAATTATTTATTTGGGGATACATTATTAGACATTAGGGGATTTTTGAGGTAAAAAATGGGCCTCAAAACAAAAAATGTACCATAAAATTCACTTTATAAGAACCAATAGGATTCAAAATGATGATGTCAACTATAAAGGTAAAATTTCTAAAAAAAATTGGAGGGAAAAACAAAAAAACTATTTTTTCTTATCGTGTTTTTGACATATCTCATTAATGATTTACCCAAATTTCAAGTTTGGGCACTCATTGAATAAGGATTTTAATTCTGCATCCAACCCATACCCACATTGCATACTTCTGAGGCACCCATGACATGAAAAAATGAAAATTTCAATAAAAAAATGTATTTTAATATATACGTTTTTTTATTGATTTTTTCATTTTTTCATGTCGTGGGCACCTCAGAAGTATGCAATGTGGGTATGGTTTGGATGTGGAATTAAAAATCCGCATCCAATGAGTGCCCCAAACATGAAATTTAGGTAAATCGTTAAGGAGATATGTCAAAAATACGATAAGAAAAAGTAGTTTTTCTTTTTCCCCTCTAAAATATAAAACTCTTGTGTTATTATTATAACTCTTATTTTATTATTTCCTTAGGAAAACCATTTTAGACCTCAAAAATATCCTAATGAAAAATTGGGATCTTGGTTTTGTTCATTGGATCTATGTCCGATGGTACATATTTCTGTAAAAAAGGGTTGTTTGATGTCGACCCATTCAAATCAAGAGGAGTGGGGGGGAGATTTAATTGTAGTTCGTTGTCAATAGATTGACCTGAGGAAGGGGAATCCCTAATAGTAGTCTAGTCATCCAAGCTAATATAAATGAAACCAAGTTTTTTAACATTATTTAAGTCTAATGAAAACCCTAGATCCCAATTTTTTCCGCATGTGACATATAAGCCATCAACAGAAGGATTCTCACAAACTAGTTTAGGGAAATCATTTGAATTTCAAACAAAACATATTTATTATGAAGAGATCTAGAACCCAAAGTCATGGCAGACATATAATTACGACAATTAATAGTTTCACATTCCTTCAAAATATTAATTTCATCCAATGATATAACTTCAATTTCATGAATGGGATTGTTTTGAGTCATACCTATGTTCAAAATCGATAAATTCCTTACTTCCTCAGAGAGGGTATGATCCATCGAACCAGATGGTATCTCTCCAACCTTAACACCCATATCACAGGAAACAAAGGCGGTCATAATTGGGACAAAGTCTTTGAAACTCTCATCGTCCAAAGAAAGCCCCTGCTACCCCCCTAGACACTTATTTCTAAGATGATCTGTAATGTGATAGATATGGTAGCAGAAGGGGATATTAAGATAATCTAGGCATCGAGTAATAACCTTATCCCCAAACAAATATCCACCTTAGTAGGTAGAATTTTGGATACATCAAACGTGACCAGGACTGAAGCAATGCATTTATCCTCAAAATGCAACATTTTCTCATCTAGAGAAATGTATCTTACTAGCTTATCTTCCAAATCCATGAAAATATTTGTGTCCATAATTGCAGGTGAAATCCAGGAAAAAGAAGCCACATATGTCGTTTCACAAATTTCTACTCCAAAGGGTTAAAACCATAGTGCCACTTGCTGAGAACCAATGACCCTTTAATCGATCACCCAAACCCCTATTCATCAATTTCTCAACATTTTTCGATTTTATGACCTGGAAGCAGAGCCAACCATTCATCAATATATGAAATTTTGGAGAATAATCTAGTAATGGCCTCCAATTTTCTCGCATCCATTTTATTAGCTCCACTCTATTCATCTTCACATACTCCAGTTGGCCAACCATGGCACAAAGGGATAGACTCTCAACATGATTTATCTTTACATCCTTGCCAAGCACACAGTATTATTTCCCATTTTTCACTTTGTAAGACTTCAATTGTTGGTGTTTTTTTTCCCTAGCCTTAGAGAAATCGACTGAAAAATTGTTCAATGTCACCTCTCTGATAGGGTTTTGGTCCAGAATAGAGTTAAGTGGGTCATTTCCACTGTCTATCACAAATTCATAAGGGGAACCCCCATCCTCCAATCGAAGTGTATGTGGAAGAATCTCGACCTAATGTGGCCCATCGACAAAGTATGAGGGAGTGATAAAGATCCGCAGGCCTTTTCATGGATTAAACTCTGACACCTTGCCACTTGTCAACATAAATGGACCCAGTACTCTCGATGAAACAGTAGGAAAAAGTCATACCCAAACCCTGCCAAAAACAATAGAAAATAACCTAAAACAAAAGGAGCTATCAATTACTAAAGAGTTTCCCATTTTTTTTACATGGTTGGTACTAGCCTCATTGTTAAAATGAGCTTAACTCCAAGACTACAAATTTCACACCAGGGGCATGTGCAAGCTAATGAGGGTCACTTTTGGCACGTTAGATGCAATAGAAAACTGAAACATCAGGCATCCCTGATCAACTTACTTGGTTTTTTTGAGATACTTACACAAGCTATCTTGCATCGAGTAAAAATTATGAAACGTATGAAATTGAGTCACGTTTTCAAATATATAAGTTTTAAGTATTGAAAATTTACATAACTATGTCCAATTTCATTTTTTCTAACAATCACTTTTTATTTTTTTGGCAAGTGATAAGGTATATGTTTGTGTGGGTGAAACCTTTCAGTGCTTAAATGATGGTTTTGGGCTACAAAAATTGGTAGACATGTATAGAACCCGTAGCACTAGTGCAGCACTAATTTTCCAAAATTAAATGTTTAATTTTTATTTATTTTAAATTATGTAATTGATCAAACCTCGAGAACGGTACGTCAAATGTGGGTGCAGCCTTTGAAGGTCTTAATGCAGTTATTTTGACTTGTATTTTTTACAGCATGTAGATGTCGGTGTCTACTAGTGCAACATACAATTTTTTTTAAAAATGGTTTTGAAATGAAAAAGTTACGGAATAAACACTAACAATAGTTTTTTGACTTGAGTGATGACACAAGAAAATTAGGAAACAAATAGAAAATCTCAATATTTTTTAAGAAAAATTACGTATTTGGAATCTACATAAAAAATGCTATCTATGCCAAAAATTTCATCAATAATGGTCATGTATGTCATGTTGTAGAGAGCGGTGAAAAACAGGCATATTGAGAAAAATGGTGGAAATGCCTAATTAGCTATGGTTCAGTAAATTCCATAGCACAAGTTTGGTAAGTCTGAACCAACCACATAGGGTTGTGGCTGGCACGCGAGCGCGGGAGGAGGGGGTGATTAGGTGCTCCAAAACGCATGCACATTCTATTTAAATTCAAATATTTTGATTGGCGTGCTTGGTGTAAGAAGGAACACGTGCACGTTATGTACATTCAAAACGCTCGAGCATTTTGTATGTACATAACACGTGCGCGTTATTAACTTCACAAATTTATATTTTTAAGTATTGAATAAATTTATATACCCACCACTCCCTAACCCCTCCTCTCCCTCTCCCTAATCCCCACCACTCTTAAACCCCCCTCCCTCTATCTCTCTCCTAATCCTGTCATTGCTAACCCTTGCTCACTCTTTCCCCTCCTACACCTAACCCTTTCTCACTTTCTCCCCTCCTACACCTAACCCTTACTAACCCCCCCCTCTCTCTCTCTCTTGTATACTCCTCCACCAAACCCTATCCCCCACCCCTTTCTCTCTTCTAACCCCCTGACACCCTCCTCCCTCTCTATCTCTCTATAACCCCTTAATCCACCCCACCCCACCCCACCCCACCCCTAACCACCTCCCTTCTCTTATTGTCTCTCCTACTCCACATACCCCTAACCCCCCTCTCTCTATCCCCTCCTCCTCATAACCCTTACAAACCCCCTCTCTCACTCTCTCTTCCCTACTTCTACACCTCTCTCTCTCTCGCTCTCTCTCTCTCTAAACCCCCTCTCCCCTCTCCCTAACCTCTCCCCTATCCCTAACCATCCTAATATTTATATCTCTCTCCTACTCCCCCTATCCCTAAACCCCCTCCTCTCTATCTCTCTCCTCTTCTCTCCCTAGCCCTTACTAACCCCCTCTTTCAGTCTCTCTCTCTTCCCTACACCTGCACCTACCTCTAACCACACCTCCCATCTCTCTTTCTCACTCCCTACAACTAAAACCATCTCCTCTCCTCTCTCTCTCTCTCTCTCTCACTCACTAACCCCCCATCCTATCCCATTACCCCTAATTAACCCCCCCTCTCTCACTCTCTCTTCCCTAATTCTACACCTCCCCCCCCCCCCCCCCTCTCTCTCTCTCTAAGCCCCCTCTCCCTCTCCCTAACCTCTCCCCCATCCCTAACCATCCTAATGTTTCTATCTCTCCTAATCCTCCTAGCCCTAAACCCCGTCCTCTCTATCTCTCTACTCTCATCTCCCTAGCCCTTACTAACCCATGATCTCTCAGTCTCTCTCTCTTCCCTTGTAACAAACCTAAAATATATAGATATTAAATAATAATAGTAATAGAAAAAAAAAAAGTAAAACCGCACATGGTTTTATGAAATTGCACATGGTTTTGTGAGAAGTGGGTTTGGTTTTATTCCCTAACAACAAACCAAAAGTGAGATTCGAACTTGGGTGGGGAAGGTAACAATCATTCCTCCCAACCACCCATTCTACATCATTTTACAAAAATTAAGGGGAAATTAAATTAGAAGAGCACCAACACAATTAATTTTTACAAGAAGAATTTTATTGAACATTGTTATTAAAAAAAAAAATATTCAAGGAGGATTCTTTCCAAAATTCGAAAGGGAAGAAGGCAAAATCAAGGAAGACTCCCTTATCAAGAAGTCAAGTCAGGGAAGACTAATTATTGTCAAAGTCGAGACTAGTATCATGAAAGAAGACCAAGTCAAAGAAGAACTTGAAGCAAAGACGAAGTCACGAATTATGGCGAATTCAAAATAAAAAATGACATCGCAGTCACAAACAACACTAGACGAATTAGAGCAATATAAGGGGATCAATAAACATCTACAAGCTGAGGTTGAGATGCAGAATTTTTTGAAAGAGTGGAAAGACGATGAGAATCATCGCTTATGGAATCAAAATCGACAGCTAGAACGAGCCATAAGAGATAACAAGAAAATGTTATCTGATCAGGATTAAGAAATCTACTGCTTAAAAATCCACAATCAAAACCTAGAAGACCGGATCATAAAGTCAAAAAATGATGACAAGTCTCCAGATGGAAGCGATAATTATTTAGAAGAAGAAATAAAGAGTTTAAACCAGCTCGTCATGGACAAATATGATAAATTGATGCAAGTACAGAGGAATCTACAAAGTCAAGAATTAGACATAGGTCAACAACAACAAAAGAATATGGAACTCCAACAGACATACGACACTACTAAAAAGGCACACAAAGTGGAAACTAAGAAAATCAATGACATATTAGCAAGCAATACCAAAGAACTATTTTGACTAAAAATTCATAACAAAACATTACTTACGAAAATAAAAAAAAGTTGAAACATAGTAAGAAGATGGAACACTCCAATGAAGACCTAGAAGGAAAAATACTAGAACAACAAGAAGAAAACCATCATCTAAAAAATCGTAATCAAGAACTCGAGAAACAAATTGATAATTTTAAATAGCAAGGAATCCTTACCGACACCCCCAATTATAACCATCATTTTGACCAACGACAGGGTCAAAATGAACATATACAGAGGAATTATGATGTCAGACAAGCAAGTACATCAAATCAACATAGGAAACAACAAACGAAAATACCCATCCCACAAAGCGATCAAATAGCTCCGATAAAAATAGCTCTCGGATGGACCACATCAGAAACGACGCGACAGTTCTTCTGTGGAATTCGTAACTTGTATCGCCTCATTTCCTCAAGTGTCACAAATACTAAAAGAAAGGATCTAGAGATGACAGTTCAAACAAAAAAAACAGGCATAACCCTTGTCTTCAACAAAGCTTTGAGGACAAAGCTTCCCTTAAGGGGAAGGAAATGTAACAAACCTAAAATATATAAATATTAAATAATAATAGTAATAATAGTATATAGATATTAAATAATAATAGTAATTAACAATAATTATCGAATGGACATAACCCTTGTGAACAACCATTAGAGGTGCCATTTGGAATTGTATTTATACGGGGCCTCTTATTACATTGTAATCATCTTATCATCTATCAATATCTATTATTATTTACTAAAATGTGGGATTCAGATTGACTATGGTCCTTTTAAAGAATTTACGAACATAAAGAGAAGCTTTTATGCTTCATCACTACACCTCCACCTACCTCTAACCACACTTCCCATCTCTCTTTATCACTCCCTACAACTAAAACCCTCTCCTCTCTCTCTCTCTCTCTCTATCTCTCTCTCTCTCTCTCTCTCCCCTTCTCTCCCCCCCCCCAACCATTACTAACCCCCTCTCTCAGTCTCTCTCTCTCTCTCCCTCTTGCTAACCCCCCGTCCTATCCCTTTACACATAAATAACCCCACTCTCTCACTCTCTCTTCCCTGCTTCTACACCTCTCTCTCTCTAAACCCCCCTCTCCCTTTCCCTAACCTCTCCCCCATCCCTAACCATCCTACTCTTTCTATCTCTCTCCTACTCCCCCTAGCCCTAAGCCCCCTTCTTTCTATCTCTCTCCCCTCCTCTCCCTATCCCTTACTAACCCGGGCTCTCTCAGTCCCTCTCTCTTCCCTACACCTCCACCTACCTCTAACCACACCTCCCATCTCTCTTTCTCACTCCCTACAACTAACACCCTCTCCTCTCTCTCTCTCTCTCTCTCTCTCTCTCTCATATCCCCCCCTAACCATTACTAACCTCTCTCTCTCTCTCCTCTCTCTCTCTCTCTCTCTCTCTCTCTTGCTAACCCCCTTCTATCCCCTTACCCCTAACTAACCCCCCCCTCTCTCACTCTCTCTTCCATGCTTCTACACCTCTCTCTCTCTCTCTCTCTCTCTCTCTCTCTCTCTCTCTCTCCCCAAACCTCCTCTCGCTCTCCCTAACATCTCCCCCATCCCTAACCATCCTACTCTTTCTATCTCTCTGCTACTCCCCCTAGCCGAAAACCCTCTCTCTCTCTCTCTCTCTCCCCAAACCTCCTCTCGCTCTCCCTGACATCTCCCCCATCCCTAACCATCCTACTCTTTGTATTCTCTGCTACTCCCCCTAGCCAAAAACCCCCTCCTCTCCCTATCCCTTACTAACCCCCTTTCTCATTCTCTCTCTCTTCCATATACCTCCATCTACCTCTAACCACACCTCACATCTCTCTTTCTCACTCCCTACAATTAACACCCCTCTCCTCTCTCTTTCTCACTCCCTACAATTAACACCCTCTCCTCTCTCTTTCTCTCTCCCTCCTCTCACCCCCTAACCATTACTAATCACCTCTCCCACTCTCTCCTCTCTCTCTCTCTCTCACCCTCTCTCTCTCTCTCTCCCCCCTCGCTAACCCCCCTCCTATCCCCTCACCCCTAACTAACCCCCCTCTCTAACTCTCTCTTCCATGCTTCTACACCTCTCTCTCTATATACATATCTCTCTCTCTCTAAACTCCCTCTCCCTCTCCCTAACCTCTCCCCCATCCACAACCATCCTACTCTTTCTATCTCTCTACTACTCCCCCTATCCCAAAACCCCCTCCTCTCCCTAGCCCTTACTAACACCCTCTCTCAGTCTCTCTCTCTTCACTACACCTTCACCTACATCTCACTACACCTCCCATCTCTCTTTCTCACTCCCTAAGATTAACACCCTCTCCCCCATCTCTCTCTCTCCCTCCTCCTCCCCCCCTAACCATTACTAACCCCCCCCCCCCCCTCTCTCTCTCTCTCTCTCTCTCTCACCTCCCTCCTATCCCCTTACCCCTAACTAACCCTCCCTCTCTCTCCTACTCCCCCCCCCTTCTCTCTCTCTCCTAATCCCCCTTCCCCTACCACTAACCACCCCCCCATATCTAATCCCTAAGCTCCTTGACCCCTTATCCCCTAACACCAAATCCCTATTTAACCTCCTAACTCATAGAAACTATTAAATAAGGTTTTGATGAAACTGAACCATAACGCTAGCGCATTTTTGGATGAAGAAACGCTCGCCGCGTTTTGTGCTACTAGACGTTATTTACCCGTGCACCAAACATATTAAATGCCTAGGAATTTTTTAACATTTAAGAAACGTGCATGCTATAGTTTTAAGAAATTATTAGTAATTATTAGCAAAATCTCAAATCTGAAGTTTACAATCTGATACCGATATGTTCTGTGCATAATTTACATTTCACAACCATGAGACCCTTCTCATAATTTTTGGCTTTTGTACAGAGTAGATTCCATCCTTTATTAGCGACTTTCACACATTTATATGTCCAAGACAATTCTACCTGCAATTTGAATTTTTCAATCAGCCAAACAAGTTGTGAATACCCACACATATAATATTTTCATTGCAACATTTACAACAACCACTGAAGTGATCTCAAAATTATAACATACTATAATTCAAACACTATTAGCTGTTAATATTTCAAATTGAATGAAATATGATCATTCATATGCATCATTATCACAATAAAATGAAATATACAATCACATTATCTACGCCATCAAATAAAACTTTAAATAATCATGATTTCGCAAATATGTCCTTTCATACAACTCTGCCCTCCTAATAGAGAATCTCGGTAGCCCATCAAACATTACTACCCTTTTCATGCAATCATTTTCCTGCATCCATAGCAGCTCATGAAGTGATATCGGAATTGACAATAATTCATCATTTCATCTATTATTTAATTGCAATGAAACATATATATCACAACCATGCATTCACACAATGCATTTCAACATGTGCACCCACACATATGCATGCACATTCACAACATTTACATAATATTTTAATGTACATTTACTTAATGTACCCAATGCACTACATCATTGATCTAAACATTATTGTGCCTACACAAGTTTCTTACCATGGTAAGTTGGACATCCTAGCCAAATCTTCAACACCATACCCAGCCATCTCCCCAATCACTTGCTTAACTATTTGGGTGCCTTCCTTGTTCACCCGAACACAACATCAAAAGTTCAATCACTCCCTGCATGTTGGAAAAGAGGTTTCATCCCATATTAAAACCAATAGGGAGTTCATGGTATACTTGTTGAGCACTGCAGGCTTCGCAACCCAAAATTTTCATGGTCTCACGCATGGCATGCTCTTATTTCTCATGAATGTAGTCTAAGTCTTAAACAGTCACATGGTATGAGACTCCTTTCCCTTACTACCCCATACCTCACCATATCATGGCGGTATGGAATTCACGTAAATGCATTCAACCTTACATGCATACCATTTTATGATGATTAAAATGTGGTTGAATGGATTCTTACCCATCATCTTTCAACACTTATACAATTAGCTTAAATAAAACATTACCTGTATGGATTCCATTAACATATAATATGATGTTACCTGATCAATTTGGCCTCTTACCAAGAACTACACCATCCTTCCACGAACCTCTTGATCATAGATTTGTTGCACCAACCTTTCTTCATAAGGTTGCTGGTCACATGCAAAAACATCATCAACATCTTTAGCCATGTTTTTTTGTCTTTGGTCCTACCACCAATACCAACACCAATAGTGATTATCAACCACAATAATTATCTTAAGTGGCTTACTGCATATGTAAAACTTCACTATCTCTACCAATTACATGTAATATCATATACATGCACAAGCATCTTCTCATGCACTGTGCAATGTCTAGCAATATGCCCATTAGTGCACATTCACTTTATCCATTTAATCTCTTGAATTTTCAGCATTCCTATGCCATAATTTTCTGTATATAGAGCTCATAAAATATAAATACAATAGAAAGGAAGGGGTTAAGGAATTCTCCCTTTCCAACCCCTCATCATAGCATGGAATTCATCTTCCACATCATAGCTGATCCAATTTTATGGCCTCTAGACTAGCAAGCACACAAGGAATCATTAGCTATGATTTTCTCACCAAGCAGCAATTCAATACACATACTCATGTATAACATTCTTACTTGCTACTTTCCAAGCATGCAATTCTTATGCTATAAACAGAAATAGTTTAAGGTGAGAAATTTCCCTCTTTATCAACATTTCCCTCTGGATATTATTCTCCAATTTTAAACTGCAACCATCTTGTCAGCCCTATGTAGCTTCCTTGATCGCTGCAATGGTTCTAATTGCACTACGTTCACATACTTTGTTGCTCACATTGTTTTAAGAAATTATGGTCAAGCCCAACTTGGCCTTTCTTGCACTTATAAGCACTATAATTTGTTCAATTCCAACTCCATATGGATTCCTTCAAGGCACATTGTATGCCTTTGTACCTCATTCAAATTCTGGTTACCTATTTGCAAAATCATACTTTGGCCCAAGCATCCCCATTGCTGCAACCTTGGGCTCTAATACCACTCTGTAATGTTCTCGGTCCCCTTGGTGCCCTTTAGAGGCGATGGGGGAGCTCCTTAGAAACAACCTACTAATTTTTTTTTTCCAAACTATGCACTTTCGCATAGCTGCAATAACTTCGGTCCGCAATCTGCAATTTGCAAGCCGCAAGTCGAGAGTCGGAAGTCGGCACCCCAACACACCAATTCAAGAATTACACCTCCGACTTCCGCAGTCCGCAATGCATGAGTCAAAAAGTTGGAACACAAAATACACAATGTCGAAGAAATACGTCTCCGACTTCTGCTATCTGCAATCTACAGTGAGGGAATCGGAAAGTCGGAACACCAAATTCACAACTTCGAAGATTTACACCTCTGACTTCCGCAATCCGTAATCCACGATGCGGGAGCCAGAAGTGGGAACCCCAAATTCTCTACATCGTTGAATCACGCCTCTGACTTCCGGAATTTGCAATCCGTGGTGCAAGATTCGAAAAGTTCGAACACGAAATTCACAACTTCGAATATTTACGCCTTCGACTTCCGCAATCCGCAATTCGCGATACGGGAGTCGGAAGTCAGAACTACAAATTCATGGCTCCAGGAAAAATTACACCTCTGATTGCCGTAATCTGCAATCCACCTTGCGGGAGTCGAGAAGTCGGAACCACAGCATGCAACTCTGAAGAAATTGGGCCTCTGACTTCTACAATCCGCAATCCACAATGCGGGTTCGGAAAGTTGGAAGTCGGCCATATGATCCTGTTACTGCCAACTTCTCAGGTCGATATCTTCCTCATCCTAAGTCCATTTTTAGCAAACTTGGTGTCCTTGGAAATATTGCTGCGAGCTCTATGCAACGGTGTGATCCTCTATCACACCTAAGAACTCTGAATTTGTCTTTCTTCCAACCAAGGTGTTGTCCAAACTTCATCAAGACTTCTTTACATCTATGTAAAGAGCTCTGATCCACTCTGCCATGTCTCCTCCCATCAATCCAGACCCTCAAAGGGAACCTGAACACAGCAGGGGGTATCTATTTCTCCCCCAAAGCCATGACTGAACATTCTAAACCTCCTGGGCCTCAACAAAAATTATCCCTATTCATCAATGAACAAATTCATATAAAAAAAAATACATGGATGCATATGCATACTCAAATAAACACAGTTGAATGAAACATTATCCACACACATGGAAGGGAATGCATCAGTAAATTTCTCCCAGGTAGAATGATGAAACAACCTACAGGGAATTAGTCCTCTTATCATGCTATGCACAATATTATGTTGACTTACTTAAGATAATCATTTCCTTCCCATTATCATGAACAATTAAGCATTCCGAACACAGAATCAACATGTTATAAATCACAGAGAACACTTATCTTTTTATTGAAATCTCCAAGCAACTTGCTATGGAATGTAACGTTCCAACCCAACCATAGGTCTCTTCCCATCTTGTATTCTTTCAGCACTCATAGACCAACCCTGAGCTGGGGATATGTATCCACTAAGGAGAAACTACCCAAGTTTACTCACAGCCTTGGTTTCATACCAACTGTCATGCTAAGCCAACACATAGTTGGGTTTATCAAGCATGCCAAGAGACAAGGGAGTAGGAAGCTAAGCCAATGAGCTCAACTACAGAGCTACATACATCTCAAACTCAATCAAACATCCTTCATTGTGTTTATCAAGCGGTTCCAACCTCTTCTCTCTCTTACGCCCTATCATCCACGCTTGGATATCCTCAGGGTTTCGACCGAAAGGATTTGTCCCGCAACTGTATTTTCGGGCTTCTGAATCAGGGTTTTCCTATGAATTTATGGGAGTCTCACACTCTCAATTCACCCCAGGGTTCAGGTCAATGGATCCCCCATTTGATTTCTTTCCCCACACAATTTTTTTGGGCAATTTTGGCACTCCTAAACGTGGGTTAACTTAGAATCATGATTTCTGGTTTTATGCACTGCAAGGCATGCGTCCTCCATCCAAACTCAAGCTTGAATGATCCCCCATGGAATGGTGATGAGGGGAAATGAATTCCCATGAGTTGGGGTGACTTATGGGACAAGCCAAACAGATCCCATACCATGCCTTACGAATTTCAAGACTGCCCATACTCCATCACTCTCATGAACATATTTATGAAGTACTTCATTACAATAGAAATAAATGACAACAACTAAGTCAAAGGTGGGTTCACAAGGTGACATATGGCAGTCTAGGGTTCAATCCCACAACCCCCTCACCTCTCCCTAGTGGATACACAGCCCCATCATTTAGTTGCATCCATAGCCAATCCCTTGGTATTTTTATTACATGATATTTGTTTACATCATTTTTACAATTTACATGGCTTAATGGCACATGGATAACACAATTTAAAATACCAGGCTAAGAATTCACTAGCGGGGCCTTGGCCTTGATCTCCACACTAGGAATCATACATCACGTGTATACAATATTTACATTAAAATCCAATATATCCTAATGGTCAAAATGGGGGTATTACAGTAGGTGTTTGTGAAGGGAGATGATATTGAATACATTGGCCAAGAACTTGTTTTGAAGGATTATGAGGAGGACTCAACTATGGGAGAGATAGTTGAGGACATGTCACTTGGATCAACTAGCGTATGTGCTTATTTATCCAAGGATTGGATAAATGAGTATATAACAGATATGGATATCCAAGGCTACACCAATCTTGCTCACCTTGGTAGGAGATTCTTTGACGCTTCATTCAATGGGAAATATTGTGAGCAAGAAGAGAAATCCAAAATGCATATTATTTGGAAGAGAACTGTCATGGAGGAAGTTGGTCGAGTACTAGATGTGCATCAGGAGGATCATGGGTTGCACTTGTTGGAGAAAGACTTGATTTTGGAGGAGGTAGGTAAAATCAAACCACTTGGACCAGCCAACAAAGATATTGATCCATCCATGGATTGGGTGGGAAAATATATATTAGATATGGAAACACGGGGAGGTAATAATTTTGCATGATTCGATAGAAATTTGATTTAATAAATATCTTACTTTCCTATCTTATGGGCAACAACAAAGATGTTCATGGTCATCATATGATGCATTAGGTATGCATGTTGGGACTTGTAATTTCCAATTGATTTAGTTGGATGGAGCATATGGTATTGATGCTCAAGAGGAGTTTCTCTTCCTATTGGAAATATTCATAAAAATTCCAAAAATCACTTGGAAGAGTGTACTTCCAATTCGGGTGTGGGATCTTGGAATCCCTTGGAGTGGTGGATTGTTCCTAATGTCAGAGCAACATAGGAAGTGGGATCCTGGAATTAGTTGGTTTTGCATTTTAGTAGCTGGAAATAGAGTGCAAGCCAACCATATTTTACAGGAGTCTATCCATATGGAGCAGTGGTTTAGTGTCCTACATAGGAAACCATATGATGGATGGGCTTACTGTTATCTTGCTTGGTGGTTTGGGAGTCTACAAAAGGATCTTTGTGTTTACACTGGGTAGTGTAGAGGTGGGATTAGGAGACACATCCCACTTCTCATATTCATTTGGGACCTTGGGATCATTTGGGGTGCTTAGAGTTACAGTTGTATAAGCACATTTCTAGCTGCATTTCCCTAGTATAGAGAAATTCTTCTTTATGGCCATAGTCAATAGGTTTCCTATATTGGTGGTTTGCAATTCCATGCATTGATCAAAGTACACTTCACTTCCTTTCATTTGGGTTGGAGCCATGATCCTTGGTAAGATTCAGTTGTGGTATCCATAATGCATGAGCATAGTTGGAGAAAGAGAAGCATTGCTACTTCCAGTTCTAATTTTATTGAGGAGAAGCAATATTGGGAGGGGAAGACTGTAATGTCCCCATTTTAATTACCATAGGTTCAAGTGGAAAAATAATTAAGTTAGGAATTACTTGTCCTATAGTTATTATGCAAAAGTAAATTAAATCGTGTAGGTCCAAAAAATTAATTATTTAACTCAAGGATTTGGTCTAATTGGTTCAAGCAAGTTCATAGGAGGTTAATTGGGATCCATATGAGGTGTCTCTCTCATAAAAATAGGAAAACAACAAAGGAAAGCAGGAAAAAGTAGGAAAAGAAAAATAAAGGCAGGAAAAACAACATAATTTAGATTTTGCTAATCTAACTCAAGAAAATACAAGGAAACATCCAAGGAGACTTGAGAGGGTGAATTTTATAAATGATGGACCACCTGACATGATAAAAATCACTAGAAAAGAAAGAGGGCACACTTGAGGAAAGGAGGGACCACTTGGCATTAGAAAATCACCGAAAAGCAAGGTAGTTTTGAATGGCACGAATATCAATGAGGGGGAATCTATTGGAGTTATTTTTTCTAGGTTTGTATTGATATTGGAGTATCTAGTTAATTCTCCATGCTTGGGAGATGTGCCCCTTGAAACAGTAGGGATATGTGCCCCTCTGTAACCAGAACTAGTTGGAGTGTTTTCTATAATTTCAGTTGGTGATTGAGGAGAAGGAAACTCATTCCTTTTCATGGATATTCATGCAACCATTTCACTTTTATTTCAGGTGTAAAAATTCTAGTGGTTCCAATGCAGCAGTGCTCAGTTTATAGAGTTTTCATGTGACTAGTTTTTAGTTGGTGGGGGTTTGGTGTTGTGTGGCACACTTTGGTGAAGTGGTGAATGTACCAGTGCATGCATTTGGATGGAAGTGACCTATATGAAGTTGTGGACACTATTCAAAATTTGTTTTTGTAGTTATGGAGTCGAAATTACTCCAGGAGGGTCAAGTTCTATGCATGGAAATTCATTGTTTTAAAGCCATTTCTTTTATCTCTCTTCTTGCACTTTCTGAGATTCCTATTATCAGTTCTTTCTTGAGTTTGCTACTGTAATTGAAGATATATATGATTATGTACCTGATTTACCCTATTCATATATAATAAGAAAAGCATGCCCCTTCCTTTTCAAATTGTCCAATTCTCAGTAAAAGTTGTCTTGTGTCGCAAACTGTTAATATTGGAAAATATTCTCTAAGTTATGTTTAATATAACTATCAATTGTTGTTATAAAACTATGTTTGAGGACCATTCATGTTATACAGGATGTATTTGGACCCATTCCTAGCCTTAGATCGGAAATTCGAAAACCTCCACTAGCATTCGAAACTGCTTGGAAAGTGTTGCCTAGCTATCTCTGTTAGTGCATGAGAAGCATAGAGGTTTCCACATAATTCCTAGCAAAATTGCCTCCGATCATTTGGATTTCCCAAATGGTCTACCTAGGTGTGATGTACTTTGAAATGTGCCTACTATTTAGAAGTCAGATCCAATAGAGTTAATTCTCAATTTTTGGTGTGTAGTGATCCTTGATTGAACCTAACTAGAAATTGGAAAACAAAACTTAAGTAGTGCTTAATCAAACTATCAAGGGTGTTTCTAGGAGTCATTCTAAGGGTAATTCATGTTAGAGAGGATGTTTTAGGACCCAACCACTGAGTTAGTTCATAAATTTGGGACTGTTTGGTAGTGTTTGGAGTGATTTGGAAATAGGTTGAGTTAACCTCCAAAAGTTCAAAATTGGACCCTAGTTTGGAATTTTGTTTCCTTTTCTCATTTTTGTAGTTGATATATCCTCATCCAAGGTTGGGGATATTATAGGGTGTACTTTTTAAAAGGAAAACATAGATCAAAAACTCCCCAAAATTCTAGGGCCCCATGAAATTGAATGTTGTGGAGTACATAACCTCTTTGAGTAAAAGCAATGGATGAATGAAAAGAAGTTGAGCTTCTAGAGAATTTGAGTGTCCACTTGATCATCCACAAGTACTAGTAAAGCTCAAAATTGGGTGGCCCATTACCAAATTACCCATCTGTTTAAACCATCCCAAAAAACACTACGGATACATATTTGGGAGTTCATGGTACAACAAGCAAGGTTTCCTTAGTCGCAAGCATAAACAGAGAGTCATCACTTTGTGTGGCATTGGGTGGAAGATCACCATGGGGTTATATCCAAACCTATACCAATAATAATTCATAAAAAAATTACTACTCTCTTTTTGACTTTATCACATCTACTTTTCATGCCATTTTTTTCCCTTTCGGTGTTTTATTGCACCTTCTGGGGAAATTTCTAGTGTCAGGCCTTTGTGTACCAACATTTCAAAATCCTAGACAACCAAAGTGGTTAGAAGAAAAGTGCATTCCTGAATATCCCAATATGTTTGAGAGAGTGTGATGTTGTAGATGAGACACAATCAAAGAGTCGCTACTGGTGTGGTCATAGCCAACTAAACATGGAAGGAACCCTAAAATAGTAGAGATGATGAAGGCTAATCAAAATTGTGTTGTAGAAATAAGTATTTTATTAGATTATGTCCATAGGGAACATGTATAGTTTTGGATCTGTCGGTGATTCCCTTCTGTTGTGTACAAATTATTTATTGAAACGTGTGTGTTTGGGTTGCTCATACAAATCTATGTGAAGGATAGAGCAATGATGTGTCTGCATTACACACGTGGAGGTTGAGATCAAATGTATCATTAAAATGGAATTCAATATCCATGATATTGACCAGCAAAGATGGATGTGCTAATTATGTTAATTATGGAATCCTTGATCCTAATGTGAAAACATAACCTCCTCATGATGCTAGTAAATTTATTTAGGATGTACTATGGTAGACATAAAAAAATAGCACTTATCACTATGGATTAGTGTGTGGTAAAGGATCCTTCATGCTAGAGTGTTCCTCATGGTAAGAGAAACCTTCCAATGGGTGATGGCTAGTCAATGGTGTTAAATTTTCAGAATTTACTTCAATCTGATCTAGGATCTTAATTGAGAGAACAACATGTACAACAAATCTACAGCATATCAAGCATGGACACAATAATGCAAGCACACAAGAGACACGGAGTTTACTTGGGGAAAACCATAAAGGTGAAAAACTCCAATAACTTCCTCAGAGATAGATAGAGCAATGATACAACCAGAATACAAGAGATAGTCTTCTCCTAGTAGCAGAGCCTCCTCCTCCACAAGTTTTCCACTCTCCCAAGTGTGAGTGAGAGAATAGAATGTGTAAAATGAGAGAGACACACTCTCTATTTATACACTAACTTGACTTCACCTTTACTCAACTAGGTCGGCCTCAACTTAACCACTTAACATAATGCTGACTGGGCCGACCCCCACTAGGGTGGTCTAATAACCCTTTGACCCACATGGCCAACCCCCAATAGGGTGGTCTAATAACCCTTTGACCCACATTACTTATACAGGGCCAACCCCAACAAGGTGTTCCAATAACCCATCAAGTATAAGTTACGACACTTACAATATAAATGACGACACTTCCGTATAGAGGAATAATAACATCTCTATAGGAATAAAATAAACATATATGTGAAATACATTCCGAATTTACATATACATCAACACTCGCTCTTAACTAGGAAGGTATTTCTCGACACAGGTCTCTTAGCACAAGTCATCTTCTCTGGATCATCGTCACTAGATAATCGTCATCGAGTCATCATCATCGTCACTGCCGCTGCTATCTCAATTAATATCTGAATCTACTCATCATAGGAAGTTCTACAAAGCCAGTCCTTTTTCATACTGGATGTAGACCCACCACCTGCAGGTCTTCATCATCTGTGCGAATGGTCTGATAGGGGTGGCCTCTCAGGACTAATTTTATGTGTGGATGCAATACCGAAAAAAGTATCCCAGGAACATTTATGTTCCTAAGCACGATCGGCAAGATCTCCCAGGACTGATTACATGCATCTCCTCCACAATACCTTTAAAGAGCATCCCAGGAACATTTATGTGCCGCAGCATGACCAGAAAGATCTCTAAAGAGCATCCCAGGACTTATTACGAGCACACAGCTCAACCTCTCGGATCTCCAGAACTGATTACATGTGGATAGACAAAACCTTTAAAGAGCATCCCAGGAACATCTATGTGCCGCAGCACGACCGGAAAGATATCTAAAGAGAATCCCAGGACTAATTACGAGCACACAGCTCAACCTATCAGATCTCCAAGACTGATTACATGTCTCCATAGTAATACCTCATCCCAGGACTGATTACGAGCACACAGCTCAACCTATCAGATATCTGAGGACTGATTACATACTACATAGCAATACCGTCAAGAGTATCCCAGGAACATTTATTTGCCGCAGCACGACTGGTAAGATCTCCCAGGATTGATTACATGCTATTTGCACAACCTGCCACATATCATCTCTGACCTCCAAGTATCAACCTGATACTCATGATCCAACGGATCATCATCGCACAAAGCATCATCCTGATGCTCATGATCACACTGATCATCATCACTGTACCATCCTAATACATATCGAGCAACATCCTGAAGCTCATCATCATGATCATCCTGATCATACAATGCATCCACCTAATGCATACCAAGTATCTACCTGATACATATCATCATACATGATCCACCTGATCATACCTGATACATATAAACATACATGATCTACCTGATCATACAATGTATCCACCTGATACATATACAGATACATGGTCCAAGCATCCAACATGATGCATATACAAAATACATACAAATGATCCAACTGATCATATCCAACAAACATGATGCGTACATATACATATACATATAAATGATCCAACTGATCATATCCAACATCCAACATGATGCGTACATATACATATAGAGCAGTAACTGGAGCATTGTCCTTATGCTCATCATCCATGATCCTCCTGATCATCATAGCATCGTCTTCTTCAGATCATCTCATCGTCCATGAAGCACAGCCCAGATGCACATCATCCAGTACTTACACCACCGACATGGGAGAACACATCTACCACCATTCGGGGAAGGCTCCAGCCCTTACTTTTTCACCATGGGAGAACACATGTACCACCATGTGAGAATGGCTCCAGCCCTTACATCTACACCATGGGAGAACACATCTATCACCATGTCAAAATGGCTCAGCAATTACATCACGACCATGGGAGAACACATCAACCATGTCAGAAAAGCTCATGTGCATCTGCATCTTCCGGACTCATCACTTCCCTTTGGAATGAACCTCGATAAGCCTATCTTTGAAGTACTCAAACTGCACTCTGGCCAACGGCTTGGTCAATACATCTGCAACCTGCTCATCCGTCGCAACATACTCTGCTTTGGCTGTACTCAGTGCTACACAGGACTGCTTCCTGATAAACCAAGAGATCACACCTGATCCCATACTGAGGCAACACCCATAAGTGCTCTTCCTATCTGCAGCACTGCCTACCCAATATGAATCAACATAACCCTACAGGTTAAACTTTTGATTCACATCATATTTGAGCCCATAATCAACTGTACCCTTCAGGTACCTCAGAATATGCTTTACAACAACTAGGTGAACACTCCTCGGATCTGTCAGGAATTGGCTCAATGTGTTCACCGCAAAGAAAATATATGGTCTCATGTTCGTCAGGTACATCAAGGACCCAATCATCTGACGATACATAGTGACATCAACCGGTTCAGATGAAGCATGACACAGAAGCTTCAGGTTCGATGCCATAGCCTCGTAGTCCATCATCCCGAACCTCTTCAAGATCTCTACTGCATACTTCCCTTGTCCAAGGAAGATTCCATCTGCACTCTGCCACACCTTCATACCTAGAAAGTGATGCATCATACCCAAGTACTGCACATATATGACTCCCTGTCATGTGTCTCAGAACCAAGTGGCTGCTCCACATACACTTCTTCTTCAACTACACCATTCAAGAAAGCTGTCTTGAAATCCATCTGGTGTATGTTCTATTTCATCACTTTTATATTTCTCTATGCTGCCATCTGCAGCATGCTTGATCTTGATAGATCCATATGGAAGTCATAACAAACTTCCCTTTAGGTCTTGGGACTACATCCCAAACATCATTCTTCATGATCGACGGATCATGGCATTCTTCTCATATCCTGGGAACTTCAATATCTTCAATAGATAATTTTGTTGCTGAACAAATGTTGTAGTTCTTCTTTTGTAGGTGATGGCATATGATCTTTCCTACACAACAAGTTAAATTGCATGATTAGAAAACATCTCATAGTTTTCAGAACAAATTCTTACAAATAAAGAAATATGTCATACAGTCATGCAATTATCTTAGCCAATGCTTCAATACAACATTTATCCATATCCCGTAACTTTCTAGATGCCTTCCAATCTCTACCAGAACATTGTTAAGAGTGTGCACAACTCTCAACATGTCAGCAAAGAGGCTTCATTCTAGATAAGTAGCAATGGAATGTTGTACAGTGCCATAGGCCACTTACCCATGCATATTAGGAGTATAATGTTCATCAATGCAACTATTCTAATATGCATAATACACAGCCTAATTCTAGGAACATCAGTATATACATTATTGAATAGTATTATTTAAACAATAAAATATGCAAGTAATGACAATTCAAATACTTATCTTTGTTTGTTTGTTGGGTTGACTCCCTCTCGGTCTTTGCTTCTTTTCTGCAACTCCATTCTTATGTGGATTGTAAGAAGTGGTCAACTCCCTCTGAATATATGCATCCTTGCAGAAACTACTGAAGTGTGCTCCTTTGCTTTCTTGCATGAACAACTGGAGTGTGCTCCCTCTTGATCTTTGCTTCCTAGATTACCTGTCCTTGAACTTACATCCATCCTTAATCACTATGCATGCTTATTAGTATCATCATTGTGTTATCCTTGAGGTCTCATACATAATCACACATTTATTAGTATAATCTTAATACTATCAGAACACAATAATCTTAAACATGTATATTCATGATCATTCACAGATAATAAACATTGATATTCAAGGTTTCAAGGAAGTCTTTTTTACTCATACACATTCTTATTTGATCATAGGACTCTTCTGGTTAGTTGAATCATCAATCAAGATAAGAGATATAATATGCATAAAACCCGTGATTATTCAAACCTATACCTTCATGATTCTTCTGGTTAGTCATATCATCAATTATGGTAAGAAACATAATATGCATACAACCATGATTATTCAAACCTATGACTTCATGAATAATCATTATCAACAACACAACAGTATAAGATCCTAACACAAGGTACGATTATAGCTTGATATAGGAAAAAACATACCTGGATTAGCATGCTAGCTAGTTATGTCTAACATACCCGCATAATGTCTTCTAGTTCTCTTCAGTGACTTGTGCTAGTAACCTGCATGTCTCATAAGTTAACCATTGTAGAACCAAGTTATACATACCTCGAAAGTAGATCTTCTATGTGATCCATGACAATGGATGAATCTTTGTCTTCATGTCACCATGAGCATATGTTCTTGAAGTAGAACATGATTTGACTTTCTTGCTGTACCTTTTGTGTTAGCAAACAACATAAACCTCATACAACATCACAATGCATTAGTACAATCATAAGTGTCAAAACCTTAATCAATGAATATCTTCTATTAAGGTGATACGACAAGTCCATTAATTAATCAAGATTGTACTGTAAGGATATGAAGACAAACATATGATAAACTTAACCATGAAACATACCTGTAAGCCATACCTATCAAGATTGCTTGTAATCTTCTTATGGAAGGCCTTAGCCTCATCTCCCTCTGAGACAGGAACTTCTTCACTTATGCAAGTGCCCAATCCATCTTCTTCTAGGATTAACCCAATCCACTTGATTTGCAAGAACTGGACCTGGAGTTGGATTAGGGTTTGTCAAAGAAACCCAAAAAATTCAAACTTTGAATTTCAAACTTCCGAAAGGATATAAATATGCACCTTGATGAGCTGATCAAGTTGGTATATTCAGAATTTGAAAACTGCAAAGTTTCACCCCTCGAAATTGCCTTTTAGATTTCTAGATTCACTTGGGAGGACCCTGAATTAGGGTTTGAGTTTCCCAGAGCTTCACCCAACCAAAATATTTGATTCAAAACTCTAAGCTTCGATTTTTCGGAGGAGCTTCCAGTCGTGGTCACAGATTTCCAAAATTCCAATTTTTACAAAAGCCCTAATTTTCCATCTTTCCGATCAAAGTCCCGAAGTAGGGTTTGATCAAGCCCGGCCTTCTGTCCAACCAAAAAATATGATCTTGGTCTCTAAATTTCGATTTTGATGATTAGCATCCAGCCGTGGTCTCCGATTACAAAAATTTCAACTTTCTCCGAAGCCCTAAATTTTGGAAGCCATGAATGAAGGTACTCAAAAATAATTTTGTTTTGATAGAAATATGTACCTGATTGTTTCTGGTGTAACTCCGAACTTTTCAATCCATAGGGTCAAAAATATTTTCCTGAGATAGCCCAACCTGTTATCTTTCCATCTCGATAGGTGTGACCTCAATTGGATTCTCTCAGAGAGAGTTAGTCCAAGTGTCGCAACGTGACCTGTTTATGGGATAATACAGGAGAGCGAACTTGTACGGAATTCCACGTGTCACTGGTTCAACTTTGGCCTTTGAAAACTTTTCTTGAGATAGTACATTCTGTGTACTACTTGTCAATTTTTAAGAAATTTCATTTGGAGCTTCCTAGCCCAAGTTATGACTTTTTTCCCAAGGTCACCTGATTTTGACTCAGATTTGGAAGAGGCAGAAACCCTATATTGTACAAATCATAAATCACAAAGTACAACGAATTAGAGGTTTTCCTTTGGACACAAGGTACATGGGGATCTGATCTTCGACCTGTAAAAGTTTCAGATCCAAAAATTTCACCAAAAGGGATTTACAACGAAAGTGCTACGATGACTGGTTTCTGCTATATCAAGCCCTAGCATCGTAAGTGCAACAAGTGTCATACATGCCATATCATGCCTGCTTTCAGGCTAGCTCTGATACCATGTTAAATTTTCAGAATTTACTTCAATCTGATCTAGGATCTTAACTGAGAGAACAACATGTACAACAAATCTACGGCATATCAACCATGGACACAATAATGCAAGCACACAAGAGACACAGAGTTTACTTGGGGAAAACCATAAAGGTGAAAAACCCCAATAACTTCCTCAAAGATAGATAGAGCAATGATACAACCAGAATACAAGAGATAGTCTTCTCCTAGCAGCAGAGCCTCCTCCTCCACAAGTGTGACACTCTCCCAAGTGTGAGTGAGAGAATAGAATGTGTAAAATGAGAGAGACACACTCTTTATTTATACACTAACTTGACTTGACCTTTACTCAACTAGGTCGGCCTCAACTTAACCACTTAACATAATGCTAACTGGGCCGATCCCCACTAGGGTGGTCTAATAACCCTTTGACCCGCATGCCCGACCCCCAATAGGGTGGTCTAATAACCCTTTGACCCACATGACTTATACAGGGCCGACCCCAACAAGGTGGTCTAATAACCCATCAAGTATAAGTTACGACACTTACAATATAAATGACGACACTTCTGTATAGAGGAATAATAACATCTCTATAGTAATACAACCACTTCCGTATAGAGGAAGAATAACATCTCTATAGGAATACAATATACATATATGTGAAATACATTCCGAAGTTACATATACATAAACAATGTTAAATTTTTAGAATTTATTTCAATCTGATCTAGGATCTTAATTGAGAGAACAACATGTACAACAAATCTATAGCATATCAATCATGGACACAATAATGCAAGCACACAAGAGACACAGAGTTTACTTGGGGAAAACCATAAAGGTGAAAAAATCCAATAACTTCCTCAGAGATAGATAGAGCAATGATACAACCAGAATACAAGAGATGGTCTTCTCCTAGCAGCAGAGCCTCCTCCTCCACAAGTGCACCACTCTCCAAAGTGTGAGTTAGAGAATAGAATGTGTAAAATGAGAGAGACACACTCTCTATTTATACACTAACTTGACTTGACCTTTACTCTGGTACATGCATTTGACCTGTCTTTTATTTGTTAGTGGAGCACTGGTGTTTGTTTTCTTGAATTGCATGGAGTTGAGAGCATTTGTTTGAAGCTTGTCTATGTTTTTTTTTTCATCATAACCCGATTGAGAATTTGAATGTCAAGTCATTATTGAATATGAGAACTTGGTTGAGGATGGAGGAGGATAGTTCTTCAACTCGAAATAGTAGAACCAATAGATGAAAGTGGAGAAGTAAGTGAGATCAGCTTAACCTTGACATTTGAGTCAATCCTTATGATTTGATAGATAGGTCAAATTGATCACATGACTTAGTTCAAACAAGAGGGATGATATTAATGCATAGGTACAATTGGGTTTGAGTGAGTAGTTAATATGTATAGTTGGTTAGTGTGTCTGTATGTGATCCTATTCAAAGCATGGTGAGATCATTAGATTAGTAGCTAATTATGCATGTTAGTGATGGTGAAAATGATTTGGAAGTCTTGGTAATTGTTAGGAACCCATGTCAACCCTTCTCTTTACTTTGTTAGTATATTGTTGTTGGACGCATATGCTTTGTAAGTCATCCTGTAGTATTATATGTTCCATGGTATTGATCCATAGTTTGTATTAGCCCTTAGTATTATATGTTCCATGGTATTGATCCATAGTATTGGACGCATATGCTATGTAAGTCGTCCCGTAGTATTATATGTTCCATGGTATTGATCCATAGTATTGGCGCATAGAATTAGTATATAAGTACATGTTGAGGCCAATGAAGGAACCAAGAAGTTATTTGTATTGAGCTTGCTCAAAGGAGGTTCCCCCCTCGAAGTGGCCCGCAATCAATAAATCTATTCTGAGTTATGTTATTTCTGATATATCGTGCATGAATTCATTAATTAATTGTTGGAGGTTGCTCACGTCTGGGATTAGAGCACTTTCTTGGGCTCGTTGGGTGGAATTTTTGCCAAAAAAAAAAAATCGCATATGTATTGTTCCTTTCAATTGCAGGTTCGGATCTAAGAATAATCCCTATCTATTTAACTGTGGGAAGTACTTGGGAATATCCTTAAAACTCATTGTGAGGAGTACCACAGGAACCCTGAAGTAGCTAGCCCATTGAGAGGACCTGCTAGCAAAAAGGGAAACAACCCCTACCTGATTGACTAGTTTCCACCCATGAGGTAAACCAAGGGTTGTCGTTTGTGGCAAAGCGGTTATCAGTTTTACCTAAGCCATGGAGTGAGGGGTACTGCCCCAATATGCAAGCCGTTAGACAATATTGGTGGCTGAGTGAATCCCCTGAACCTTTAGGAAGTCGCGCATACCTGGGGTCCATATCTATTGTCAGCTAATAAATCACATATTACATGTCCAGAATTGTTGTAGATCAATTCCGAGCCATAGCATATCAATTATATCTTCTTTGTTTTAACTCTGTTTCCCTTGAAAATTCACTAACACCCCTGCAATCCCATTCTGCATATTTTGTTCCTAAGGACCTTATTCCAAATTCCACTTCCCGAAGCTAGAAATGCCACATCTGTCTATTTTTATGGTTTTCCATAACTTCTTTGATTTTCACCCAATCGCCTTCAAATGTTTCCACAGTGTTCATTTCCTATTTCATATTCTTTGTCCCTCTTTGACAAACTTTCTCATTCTTTCACCCCGATTCTGAAATCCTCATTTTCTGCTTCCTTGTTCAACAAAAAGTGTCCAAAACCTAGTCAAACCCCAATTACCCATCAGAGTTTTTCCCAAATCCAAATTTTCCTTTACTAAAGAAGTTTTTGTTTTTGTTTTTCTACCAATTCACAAAAAAAACTCTTGGTTATGGTTGTCACCCGCATAGGAAGAAAATCATGGCAGAAGAACTTGCAGCCCTCAAAACCAAACTCCAAGATTTGGATGAAAAATTTATCATCCTCCATCTTCAGCATTTAGACATAAATGAACAAACGACCGCCAGAATCTTCTGCGGACACTGGGTTCTCTTCTTCTAGCCATTTTCGTGGGTCGAAGCTTGATTTTCCTCGCTTCAATGGTAATGATCCAACTAGATGGATATACCGGGAAGAATAATATTTCAGTCTGCATAATACTTTTGATTTCAACAAAGTTCCACTTACATCCTCTCATTTACAACATGAAGCCCTTCAATGGTACCATTGGTACATCAATGCTCATGAAGAGCCAAAATGGATAGATTTTTTCCAACTCCTTTGGCAATGATTTGGTCCTAGTGCTTTTGATGACTTCACAGGAGAACTCACTAAACTTCGCCAAATTGGCACTGTGAGAGGGTATCAGACAGAATTTGAGAAATTGGCCACTCACATAGAATGATTTTCTAATGAATTCTACAGGAGTTGTTTTATCAGTGGTCTCAAGGATGCAATCTCATCAAAGGCCAAAATGTTCTTTCTTAACACAATGATGGAAGTCCTAGGGTTGGCTAAGTTGGAAGAAGACAAGATCACAGCCGAACAACGCTCCAAGTCCACTTTTTCTCCATTCAAAAATATGGTTTCCCAACAACCTCCCATCACGCCAGCTCCTCGACCAATTCCTATCAAGCATTTGTGTGAAGCAGAGATGCGGGCACGTAGAGAAAAAAGGATTTGTTATAATTGTGATGAGAAATTCACTCAGGGCTTCTCTTGGATGTGGATTCTCCGCCTGCCTCTGAACTTGGTGAAGAAGCTCCAGATACAATAGATGATCAGGCTGACATTCAGCAACCACCTGTTGACCCTCCGTCTTAGGACGCCCACCTAGAGATATATATCCATGCTTTAGCCGGAGTCACCACCCCACAAACAATGAGGGTAATGGGTTACTTCAAGAAGCTCCTTCTTACGATACTCATTGATTTTGGTAGCACTCATAAATTCATTGACCCTCGGATCGCCAAACAGGATGATTGTTTTGTCCATCCTTGCTCCAACTTTGAAGTCATGATTTCCAATGGGGGCACCTTACCTTGCAAGGGGAATTGTCACAATGTGCATATCTCTATGGGATATTATAACCTGCACTCTGACATGTTTTTCTTGGCCTTAGGAGGATGTGATGTGGTTTTGGGAGTTCAATGGTTACACACACTTGGCCCCATCTTATGGGATTTTGCTGAACTTTGGATGCAGTTTGCAATCAATGGAAAAAGCACACATTGACAGACTTACAACCAGGGTCTCTCCGCATCATCAGTTCACATCGCATGGAAAATATCCTTAAGAAGAATTCACATGGTGTCATTGCTCAGCTCCATTCCATTCAGATGCACCCATCAACGGTCTCCACTACTCCTTTGTATCTACAACAAATTTTGGATAGATGTGCAGGTGTCTTTGCTGACCCAATGGGATTGCCACCTTCAAGAGCCCTTTTCCATAAGAATTTAGTCGTCTCTCCATATGAGAAGGAAATGATGGCTATTTTGCATGCAGTACAGAAGTGGTGACCATACCTCTTAGGAAATTATTTATGCATCAAGACTGATCACCAGAGTCTGAAATATTTCTTGGAACAACAGGTATCCTGCCCAGCACAATAGAAATGGGTTATAAAACTCATGGGTTATGCCTATGAGATCACTTCCAAGAAGGGTAACAACAATCTGGCGGCGGATGCTCTTTCTCGCACATTTGATGACCAAGTTTCTCTTTCATATATTTATATTCTAGTTCCAAATTGCTTGCAATCTGTTCAACAGGGATATGTCAATGACTCCTCATTATCTCAAATCATCCAACGGTTAGCCAACAACCCTTCTACTGTACCTCATTACTCTTGGGATGGTACTTCATTGAGATACAAGGGTCATCTGGTGCTTTCCCAAAGCATAGATCTTCAACAGGCTGTCTTCTATGAACTCCATGCTTCTCCATCAGCGGGGCACTATGGGTTCCTCAAAATGTATGAGCAGGCACAACGTAAACTCCTTTGGCAGGGAATGAAAAGGACAATTCAGTAGATGGTGGCTGAATGTGATACTTGTCATCTCAACAAGGGTGAAACGACATTCCTTCTGGGATTGCTCGAACCCTTTCCCGTCCCTACATGGATTTGGATACATATTTCTATGGATTTCATTGAAGGGCTCCCTAAATATGGAGGGAAGACAGTGATTTTGGTTGTGGTTGCTCGCCTCTACAAATATAGTCAATTTTGTGCCGTCAACCATCCCTATACAGCCTTCTCAGTTGCACAAATTTTCCTGGATCAAATCTCCCATCTTCATGAAATCCCTTCTTCCATTGTCTCGGATCGCGATGCAACTTTCACTAGTCATTTTTGGACAGAACTATTTCGCCACACTAGCACCAAACTGAAGATGAGTTCAGGGTCTCACCCACAAACAAATGGTCTGATTGAAATTACCAATAAATTTTAGGAAACTTATCTTCGTTGCTTCACCTCCGAACAACAACCTCAGTGGGCGAAGTGGCTCCCTCTCGTTGAATGTTGGTACAATACTGCATCTAAAATGACTCCATATGAAGCAATCTATGGTCAGGCACCTCTAGTTCTTCTTCCATACACCCTCAGCAATTCACCAGTTCAGGAAATTGACACGGTTCTTCGAAACTGCGATCAGATTCTTCACATTTTGCAGGACAATCTTCACATGGCAAGAATTCAAATGAAACAACAAGTGGATCAACACTGTTCTGAGCGCACTTTTCAAGTAGGTGATATGGTTTTTCTTCGTCTACAACCTTCCAAGAAATCCTCCCTGACACTCAAAGGGCGTCATAAGCTCGCTCAAAATTTCTAGGGGCCCTATAAGGTTCTTCAGAATATAGGGTCCGTTGCTTATAAATTGGAACTTCCTCCTTCTCGCATTCATCTAGTATTTCATGTCTCTTGTCTGACGAAAGTTCTTGGAACCAACATCAGAGGACAAACTATTTTACCAGAACTGGATAATGAAGGATCCATCCTTTTGGAGCTGGAGGCCATCCTCAATAGGCGCACCCGTCAACTTCGCTCTCGATCTATCATAGAGGTATTAATTCAATGGCACATAATGCAACCAGAGGATGATACATGGGAACCACTCCTTCAGATTCAACATCATTTCCACATCTAAAGCTTTGAGGACAAAGTTTTTTCTAAGGGGGAGGGGATGTTAAGAACCCATGTCAACCCTTCTCTTTACTTTGTTAATATATTGTTGTTGGACGCATATGCTTTGTAAGTCATCCCGTAGTATTATATGTTCCATGGTATTGATCCATAGTTTGTATTAGCCCATAGTATTATATGTTCCATGGTATTGATCCATAGTATTGGACGCATATGCTTTGTAAGTCGTCCCGTAGTATTATATGTTCCATGGTATTGATCCATAGTATTGGCGCATAGACTTAGTATATAAGTACATGTTGAGGCCAATGAAGGCACCCAGAAGTTATTTGTATTGAGCTTGCTCAAAGGAGGTTTCCCCCTCGAAGTGGCCCGCGATCAATAAATCTATTCTGAGTTCTGTTATTTCTGATATATCATGCATTTTCATTAATTAATTGTTGGAGGTTCCTCACAGTAACGGTGATATTATGTCTTTCTAACTTACAGTTTTTGGATTCAATGATGTTTTCATATCTATTAAACTTAGGTAACTTGATATGGGAATGATGTTTTTTTTTAGAATTAGCTGCTTTAACAAATGATAGGTGAAGTTTGGGTATCCAAGATGAATATTGAATGTAAATGTCAAATAGGTAGACAAAGACACCAAGAAAGTGCCACTCTAGATATGCAAGTAAGAGGAAATACCTTGGTCATGTGTGTCATTATCTCTTATTTATTTATTGTAGCCCTACATGGAAATACCTTGTAATGTGAAAGTCATTCTTGAATCTTCTTGGTAAGATGTGTTGTAGCTAAAAGGGAAATATAGCTTACGTAGTTTGTATTCTCTAGTTGTTCCCCTTTGAAAGATTGTTTGAAGAATATTGTGCCATAATTCCTTAGATTGGCACTTGGATATCATAAGATTGACTTAGGTACATCCCATATATAGACAAATTTGCTAGAGAACTGATGAGCATCATAGTTGGGTACCTAGGTATCTCGGTAGATGGAAGTATGTCCATAGGATGGTTAGCTATTTAGTCTTTATAGTCAGGTTGATGTTAGGCCCTAGAGTACAATAGGTCCCTAGTCAAACTATGTGGTACCAATGTATGACCCAAAAGTAGGTTTGGCTCCCAACTGGTAGTTTAAGATTACAAATCTTCAGGTTAATGGAGGAGTACAGACACTATGTTTTTCATATGGAAGCAAGTTTATTTGGTGAATAACCATTGATTGGTTATCATTGTAGTAAAAGATACAAATGAGCCTCATTATTCTCACCGGGGAAACCAAATGCTAATGGAAGACATAATTCTGACTGTCCAATGATTAGATTGTAGTAGGAGAGATAGAGAAGTTGTTCTAGACATGTAATGGAGAGCTTTTTTGGAGCTTGGTCTAAAGGATTGTTGTGACAGTTCATTATGTTGATGCATATGTAACTTCGGAATGTATTTCATCTATGTATTTCATATATATTTATTGTACCCTTATAAGAGATGTGTTATTCCTCTATAAGGAAGTGTCGTCATGTGGATTGACAAGTGTCACAAGTGTGTGTACTTGCAGATGGGTTATTAGACCACCATGTGTGGGGTCGGCCCAGAAATATATATTATATTGTGGATGTATCTAGATAGAAAAGTCGGCCCCATAGTGTAACTAGGCAAACAGGCTAGTATAAATAGAGATCGAAAGATCTCTATTTTCATCACTCGAAAACTCACACTTCTCTCACTCGGAAAGTGGCACACTAACGAGGAGGAGGATCATCTGCTACTAGGAGACTATCTCAGTGTATTTTGGTTGTACTTTGGTTGAGCCATTGCTCTCTCTATCTCTGAGAAAGTTGTGGGGTTTTTCACCTTAGGGTTTTCCCCATGGAAACTCTGTGTCTCTTGTCTCTCATGCTTTTGATTCTTGTGATGCTTGTCATGCTTATTGTGATTGTAATGCATTGATATACTATATATGTTATTCTCTCAGTAAAGATCCTAGAGTATTGTGAATTAATGCTCAAAATTTAACATGGTATCAGAGCTAACCTGAGAAGAAGACATTTTGTAGTGACGTAAACTTGAGTTTCTTGTTTATTGGGTTTCTCTCCATAGATTTTGGAAACGCAGTATAGTAGATTGACTCTACTCATCAAGGAGGATCTATCTGTCCAATCAGAATTCAATTCTGAGCATTTTCAGATTTGGCCCTAAAAATTAGGGTTTCCACAAAAATAGGAATTTCTGAAATGTGAAGACATAGCTGGACGCTCCTTGAAAAAATCAAAGTTTAGAGCTTTGGATCGAGATTTTTGGCTGGGTAGATCTCCAAGAAACTCAAACCCTAATTCAGGGCTCTCCCCAATGAACACGAGATGACAAAAAGGCAAATATGAAGGGTAAAGCTTTGCTGATCTCAAATTCTGAATACACCAGGTTGGTCATCTCATCAAGGCGCATCTTTTTGTCCTTTCAGAAAGTTGAAATTCACATTTTGAATTTTTAGGGTTTTTTCGACAAACCCTAATCCGGGACCAGATCCAGTTTTCAGCATTTCAAGTGGTAAGACCTAAATCTTTTCTATTTCCAATTGAAGTACTCTTTAAGATGTCTCACCACACCAAGCCTGAGGATAGGCTTGAAGGGGCTGATAACTTTTGAGCTTGGAAGTATAGGATTGGGTTAATCCTGGAAGAGAATGAGTTGGACTCATATATAAAAGAAGACATCCCTATCCCAGAGGATGAAGAGGCTAAAGTATTGCATAAGAAGAACTTGGTCAAGGGAAAGAGAATCATTGATGATTCTATCAAAGACCATCTCATACCCCATGTGTCTTCTCTAAAGACACCCAAGGAGATGTTTGACTCTTAGACCAAGCTATTTGAAGGGAAGAACATAAATTGGAAGATGACCCTGCGGAACCAATTGAAAGGAGTAAAGTTTCAGAATGGAGAAACCATTCAATCTTATTTTTCTAGGGTCTCCCAGATTAAGGAACAACTGGAAGCGGTAGATGAAATGGTGGAGAATGGTGAAGTTGTCATGACCACTCTAAATGGCCTACCTAGGTCATGGGACTCCTTTATCCAAGGGATCTGTGCAAGGAAGAAATTAATCTCCTTCAGTAGACTGTGGGAGGAATGTTCCCAAGAAGAAGCAAGGCTTGTGGCAAGAGAAGAAAAGATGGGGAATGAATATTAAGCCCTCACAGTACACACCAAGAAAGGCAAGTTCAAGAGGGAGCCATCCCATCACAAGAAGAAATCTTCTCATCCTTATCACAAAGATAAGAAAGATCTAAGGTGTTTCAATTGCAATGAGAAATGTCACTTTGCTTCAGAATGTCCCAAGAACAAAAGGGATTACAACAACATCTCCAGCAAGAAGAAGAAGGGTAGCAAGAGAAAGTTCCATGCTCATGCTGCTGAAGATGATGAACCTCCAAAGAAGAAAGCTAGGGAAGAAAGTGATGATGACTCATCAAGTGAAGAAGAGTATGTTCTTATCTCTACTCTCACAGGTACTATTTCACATGGTTGTAATGATTGGTTAATTAACAGTGGGGCTTCCAAACACATGATTGGGTTTATAGATTCTTTTGTAAATCTATCTGAACATGAATCACCCCATAAAGTGAAACTTGGGGATGATTATCAATACCCCATCAAAGGAAGTGGTGAAGCCTCCTACAACCTAGATTCTGGAAAATCATTGAAGATGAAAGAAGTCCTTTATGTACCTGGGCTCAAGAAGAATCTACTCTCCATATCTGCACCGGATGCAAAAAGCATGAGGGTTGCATTTGTAGATGGCCAAGTACGCATGTGGCAAAAGAGAAAGACCATAGATGATGCAGTAGTGATTGGAGAGCAAGAGGGAGGATTGTATAAATTGAAGGGACAACCTGAACATGCTATGGTAACAGGAAGACAAAGATTTATCCATAGTCATGGATCACATGGAGGTATGTATAATTTGGTTTTTGCAAATATTAACTTATGAGTTATGCAGGTCATTGAAGAGAACAAGAAAACATAACTAGAAAATATGATGACTAGGTATGTTTTCTTATATCATAGGATCTCTTATATAAGTATACATGGCATGATTGATAATGATTATTCATGAAATCATAGGTTTGAATAATCATGGGTGCATGCATATTATGTTTCTTACATTAATTGATGATATGACTAATCAGAAGAGTCATAGGTTTAGGCATATTATGTGTCTTATGATATGACTAACCATAAGAGTCCTATATAAACCTTGAATACTTATGCTTATTATTTCTGTTTGAAATGATCATGACTATACATGCTTAATATTATTTTGTTTTGATAGTATACTAATGTATGTATGATATTGTATGAGATATCGAGTATAACACAATGATGATACTCATAAGCATGCATAGTGATTGAGGATAGATATAAGTTCAAGGACAGGTAATCCAGGAAGCAAAGATCAAGAGGGAGCATACTCCAGTAGTTTCTGCAAGGATGCAGATATTCAGAGGGAGTCGACCACTTCTCACAATCCACATCATAATGGAATTGCAGAAAGGTTGCAAAGATTCAGAGGGAGTCCACCCAACAACCAAACAAAGATAAGTATTTGAATTATCATTTCTTGTATATTTGATTGTTTAAATAATATTGTTCAATGATGTATATGCTTATGTTCCTAGATTTAGGATGTGTATTATGCATATTAGAATAGTTGCATTGATGAACAGTATACTACTAATATACATAGCTAAGTGGCCTATGGCACTGTACAACATTCCATTGCTACTTATCTAGAATGAAACCTCTTTGCTGACATGTTGGGAGTTGTGCACACTCTTAACAATGTTCTGGTAGAGATTGGAAGGCATCTAGAAAGTTATGGGATATGGATAAATGTTGTATTGAAGCATTGGCTAAGATAATTGCATGACTGTATGACATATTTCCTTATGTGTAAGAATTTGTTCTGAAAATTATGAGATGTTTCTAATCATGCAATTTAACTTGTTTTGTAGGAAAGACCGTATACCTTCACCTACACAAGGACTACAACATTTGTTCCAGCAACAAAGATATCTATTGAAGATATTGAATATATTGAAGTTCCCAGGATCTGGGATGAAGAAATGGAAGAATTCCATGATCCGTCGATCATGAAGAATGATGTTTGGGATGCAGTACCAAGACCTGAAGCGGATTCTGTAATGACTTCCATATGGATCTATCAGATCAAGCATGTTGCAGATGGCAGCATAGAGAAATATAAAAGTTATGAAATAGAAGATACACCAGATGGATTTCAAGACTACTTTCTTGAATGGTGTAGTTGAAGAGGAAGTATATGTGGAGCAACCACTCGGTATTGAAATACATGACAGGGAGTCATATGTGTGTAGATTGAAGAAAGCCTTGTATGGCTTGAAGCAAGCTCCCAAAACTTCGTATGGTAGGATGGACAGTTTCCTATCTAGTTTGGGCTTTACCAAGAGTAAAGCGGATTCCAACCTTTACTACAAGGTTGAGGAAGGGAATCCTATGATTCTACTCCTGTATGTGGATGACTTATTTGTAACAGGAGATGACAGATTGATTGCAGATACTAAGAGGAAGCTTGCTGCTGAGTTCGATATGAAAGATTTGGGAATGATGCATTATTTTCTAGGTATGGAGGTGTGGCAGAATGCAGGTGGGATCTTACTTGGTCAAGGGAAGCACACAGTAGATATTCTGAAGAGATTCGGGATGATGGATTGCAAGGGCATGGCCACACCCATGGCATTGAATATGAAGCTTCTATGTGATGCTTCATCTGAGCCAGTTGATATCACTATGTATTGTCAGATGATTGGGTCCTTGATGTACCTGATGAACACGAGACCAGATATTTGCTTTGTTGTGAACACATTGAGTCAATTCCTGATAGATCCGAGGAGTGTTCACCTAGTTGCTGTAAAGCATGTTCTGAGGTACCTGAAGGGTACAGTGGATTATGGGCTCAAGTATGAAGTGAATCAAAAGTTTAACCTGCAGGGTTATGTTGATTTAGATTGGGCTGGCAGTGCTACAGATAGGAAGAGCACATCTGGGTGCTGCTTCAGTATGGGATCAGGTGTGATCTCTTGGTTTAGCAGGAAGCAGTCCTACGTAGCACTGAGTACAGCTGAGGTAGAGTATGTTGCAGCCTGTTCAGCTAGTTGTGAGGCAGTATGGCTACGGAAGCTACTATCTGAGTTATTTGATCTCCCATTGGATGCTATTGGTATTTTCTGTGATAACTAGAGTTGTGTGAAGCTATCTAAGAACCCAGTGTTTCATGATAGGTAAAAACACATAGAGATCAAATATCACTATATCAGGGATATGGTGCAGAGAGGAGTTGTGAAGCTCCTGTACGTTGCGACGGACGAGCAGATTGCAGATGTGCTGACGAAGCCACTAGCCAAGGTGAAGTTCGAGTACTTCAGGGAGAGGCTTGCCGTTCTTCAGATTGATGACACTTCGAGGAAGAAGTGATGGACACATTTGTTGAAGCCATTCCAAGCATGTTGGAAGGAGGATCCTTCACATGGATGTGGATGTAAGCGCTGGATGATGAGCATCAGGATGATGTTCTAGTTTCTACTGGATATGATCAGTTGGATCATTTATATGTATATGTATGTATGCATCATGTTAGATGCTGGATATGATCAGTTGGATCATTTGTATGTATTTTGTATATGCATCATGTTGGATGCTTGGACCATGTATCTGTATCTATATCAGGTGGATACATTGTATGATCAGGTAGATCATGTATGTTGATGGATACATTGTGTGGATCGTGTATCTATGTATCAGGTGGATACACTGTGTATGGTGATATGTATCAGGTAGATACTTGGTATGCATCAAGTAGATGCATTGTATGATCAGGATGATCGTGGATGACGAGCTTCTCCAGATGACATGCAACAGGATGTTGCAGTGATGATGATCAGAATGATCATGTGTACATCAGGATGATGAATTGTGAGTATCAGGATGATACTTTGTGGCCATGGATCAGGTTGTGCAGATGATCATGTCTGGGAGATCCTATAGGTCGGATTTGCGTACCTGTAACAGCTTGGGATGCTCTTTCGAGACATTGCTCTGGGAGGACATGTAATTTGTTCCCTGGGAGATTTCAGGTTGGAGTTGTGTACCCGTAACATCATGAGATGCTCTTGCAAGGTTTTGTCCTATGGCATGTAATTTGCTCTTGGGAGATATGGACAGGATGAAAAAGGCCTCAGATGCTTCAGCCAGGTTTTGCCATGACCACATGTAATTTGCTCCTGGGAGATCTAGAAAACATGAAAAAGGCCTCAGATGCTTCAGCCAGGTTTTGTGGTGAGATCACATGTAATGTGATCCTGGGAGATCCAACTGGTAGAGCTGTGTGCTCGTAACAGCCTGGGATGCTTCAGCCAGGTTTGGTGGTGAGATCACATGTAATGTGCTCCTGGGAGATCCAACAGGTAGAGCTGTGTGCTCATAACAACCTGGGATGCTTCAGCCAGGTTTTGTGGTGAGATCACATGTAATGTGCTCCTGGGAGATCCGACAGGTAGAGCTGTTTGCTCGTAACAGCCTAGGATGCTTCAGCCAGGTTTTGTGATGGGTCACATGTAATGTGCTCCTGGGAGATCCGACAGGTAAAGCTGTGTGCTCGTAATAGCCTGGGATGCTGCAGCCAAGTTTTGTGACACACGTAATAAGTCCTAAGGATTCCACAGTATGGCTAGTGATGAAGACCTGCAGGTGGTGGGCCTACATCCAGTATGAAAAAGGACTAGCTCTGTAGAACTTCCTATGATGAGTAGAGTCAGAGATTGGTTGAGATAGCAACAGCAGTGACGATGATGATGACGATGCATCAATGACGATGATCCCGAGAAGAAGACTTGTCTAGTAGATCTGTGTCAAGAAATACCTTCCTAGTTAAGAGGGAGTGTTGATGTATATGTAACTTCGGAATGTATTTCATCTATGTATTTCATATATATTTATTGTACCCTTATAAGAGATGTGTTATTCCTCTATAAGGAAGTGTCGTCATGTGGATTGACAAGTGTCGCAAGTGTGTGTACTTGCCGATGGGTTATTATACCACCATGTGTGGGGTCGGCCCTGAAATATATATTATATTATGGATGTATCTAGATAGACAAGTCGGCCCCATAGTGTAACTGGGCAAACAGGCTAGTATAAATAGAGATCGAAAGATCTCTATTTTCATCACTCGGAAACTCACACTTCTCTCACTTAGAAAGTGGCGCACTAGTGAGGAGGAGGATCATCTGCTACTAGGAGACTATCTCAATGTATTTTGGTTGTACTTTGGTTGAGCCATTGCTCTCTCTATCTCTGAGGAAGTTGTGGGATTTTTCACCTTACGGTTTTCCCCATGTGTCTCTTGTCTCTCATGCTTTTGATTCTTGTGATGCTTGTCATGCTTATTGTGATTGTTATGCATTGATATACTGTATATGTTATTCTCTCAGTAAGGATCCTAGAGTATTGTGAATTAATGCTCAAAATTTAACACATTAGGCAATGATGAAGATTTTATGGCGAGGAACAAACAAGGTAAAGTGTGTGTGTTGTTTTTAATAAAAGCAGTGACTATATGGAAATGTTAATCACACCTTGTAACTACTGCAAATCTAAGGTGTTATTTATAAATACTTTGCATTGGTATGTGAAAATTTTGAGTTTGTATTTTTCTAGAATCGATACTTGCTAGAAGTATTGTGTGGTACCTAGGTGATATTATAAAAGCTTATACTTGGTGTCTCCAAGAGATGGAGTATGTAAATTGTATGTACCTGTATCTATGTAACATGTAAAAAGCATATCATTGTAAGACCTTGATAGAAATGCATAACCCATTTACATGTACCCATAATGGTTTGGATAACTTGTTTGATAACCTCTATTATGGAGTTGTTAACATTTGGAGTCGGTTGTGTGTCAGTTTGATGCTCTATGAGTGGACCATATTGGTTGTAGACTCTAGGAGGTGTGTTTGGCCCAGAAACCAAAAGTATGTGTACTTTCAGGGGGGAGTTCATAAAGAAGTTGAATGAACCATGTCTCTTCAGGACATCCTATTAGACCAACAATTGCAATAGTTAAGTGCCCATGGATTCTGATGGATGGTTGTTCATTTATATGGATGCTGACAATTTGGTGATGTCTACATGATTGAGGTATGAGATGTAAGTACAAGGTTAGAATGAATATAGACTTTGTTGATCAGGAGGCTCTTGGATTTGCAGTGGAGAAATTGATGCATCAAATTGGTGAAAGAAGTTGTTGAATCCCTTAATTGAAAAAGATTGATACAAGTACTCGTTAAGGGGGAGTGTTGGAATTATTAACTCCAACTTGTCTTATTGTTTAACGTGCGATTCTCCATCATACGATAATGTTGTGTTTCTTATTGTAATTGGTCATCGTGAGGTAGAGTTTGTCTCTATGTGAGTGGTTTTACATTAAGTTTTAGGAGGTTGTTAGATTTAGTTGGATTTGGGAGATTCTCTCCAACTAGTTCTCTGATTCTAGTGTGTGGTTGAGATATTCACTCAACAATTTGTAATTATGAATAATATGATGCCTTTATCTTAAGCCAAATCTTGATGTATAAATATGTAACATTTGGTTGACGTTAATAGTTCTCTTAGGTATACAATTTTGGTTTGTTTGGAAACCATATGTACCTCCCCCATTTCTATATGGAGGTGATGTATGACTTCTAACCATGACAGGTGTTGATTAAAAAAACTCAAGAATTAATAACATTAAACTCCTAGAAAAAGTCATTATTTACCCTTTGTACATTACATTATAAGAAAGGATTATTGGTATCAGGCATTGCCAAACAAAAGTCTAAATTTATTTTCTTATCCTAATTTTGATTAAATGTGTCATGTAATAAGAAATAAATCACAAATACAATCCTCATAGAACAAGTGTGTGATAAAGCAGTATACTCGCTAACTAAAACGGCCCTGAGTCGTTGGAATCCGGCAGTAGAAAAATCGTTGAAATTGTAGTTTTCATTGCTTAAATCATGATTTTGGCGATTTGGGTAGTTTTAAAATGTGCCATTTAGTCTAGGGAAGATCTCTGTGATTACTGAAATTACAAAATTACACAAACTGCAATTTTCAGACGTGATTTTGATCAGATTTGATAACAAATTGACCAAAAAAGCGAAACGTTTTGATAGGTTCTTATCCTACACGGGGTGTGAGTCGTGACCATCAATATTCATAAATTAATTAAATCCAATACTTTAATTAATGAATGGAACCTCTCTGACCGTTCGTATGTAAGATCTTTTGTAGTAATTATGTGCACCCATTAATGTAAATGACCACCTTTCTATTATTGATGCTAACAACAAAAGGTAGCACGAAAAATGCTTCCATTGGGTTTGTCTCGATAGATAATATATCTTATCCATCGTGATTTACGTTTCAACGATACGTGAAATTAATTAAATTGTACTATGCTAAATTGTGGTATTATAGACTCTTTTTCCTATGTTACTTCACCATTTTCTTTTGGCAATTTGATATTTTCAGTGATTAAACATTTTTTTACAATATAGTTTATATATTTTTGTTTCAATTTTATATTATAATTTTTTATAAAGGTTATAAAGGTTTTTATGTTGGTTAAAAGTCAATTTATTAATTTTTTTAATTTAAAATAAGTTTGAAAATTTTTATCCCCGGCTCCGGGTGCCATCACCACCGTCAGCAGGATGGTCAGGGGAGATATGTCTCCTCCTCCCGGCACCATTACCCAAACCCTGCATTAATGAAGGATACGACGTTGATACATTTGGCCACCCCACACACAATGGATCCCATCGCTCACATGGCCTGGGGGACGGCATTTATTTTGGCTCTCCTTTCATGGTCCTCTCGCCTGAGCTGGTATCAAATCACATTACCTCCATCGCATGTGATCTCCTATGCTCTCCACGGCTCCTACTAGGATATGAAGAACCAAGCTTGCACCACTGCAGTCATTACGCCTCTTGGTTATGCCCGGTCTGCATCCACAGCGGAGAGCTTAGAGCCTACGGAGAGTTCGGTTCTTTTGCTGCCTAATTCGGTCATGAAGCGCACCAGAGGCATTTCCCAGCGTGGTTCCAGTCAGGGCACTGGAAAATCTACGTCGGTGGAGAAGGAAATCCCAGCCAATATCGGCTACAAAGACAATGTTTCAATGCTGGTGCATCAACCGGTGGATGATTGGGAGTCCAGGAGTGTTGCTGAGATTCTCGCCTTCGGTAGCCCCGGCACTCAGGTGAACCACTATTGGTTGCTTAAAAATCTGCTTGGTACTTTGGTTGAAGACATTCTTACTAACTGGAATATTGCAAAGATAAACATAATGGACACCAGGTCCAATATGGCTCATTTGGATGGCATTCTTGTTGCTCTTGAAGCCTGTCTCTCAGGCAGTAGATTTGCTCTTTTCCCTCACCCGTCTCCACTCATGGGGGTAGGGCTTGAAGGACCGGTGGCTGGTACTGGCAACGGCATGACCGGGATGAACAAAGGCATGGAGTCTCACGTGGTGGAACATGCTGTCGAGAGCTCTCTCCACAATTCTGGGGGCCTTGCTGCCTCTGCGAACGTCGCCCCAACACCTGTTCCAGCTTCTCGCTGTATTCCTTGTCCTAATTCCCTTGCGGACACTGTGGTGTAAGGTGCCTCCCCTCTTGGGACAACCTTCCCGGTTCCTTCTACTATTGATATGGTCCATAACAAACGACTTCGGAAAGATGAAGCTACTGTGATTCTCAAGCGCAAAATAGAACCTCTACCATTCAAGCTCCCAGAGCAGCAGTGGACAGATGATCTTTTTGAACCTTGCCCCATCTCCGAGGACACGCATGATTCCAAAGGAGCAGACGCTAGCTCTTAAGCTCTGCATCTCTAGTTTTATCACTTTATCTTTTTGTAAACTCTCGCATGTACAGAGTTATAGTATTTTACTGTATTTCCTACTCTATAGTTATCTAGTTTATCTCTATAAGTTTGGCTCCACTACTCTCTTTTGTAAAGATGGCATCTTGATTGTAAAGATGGCACAGGGCGATTTTGATCTATCTGGATTTTCCTGTGGACTGTAATATTTTTTGTATTATAATATAAATTTCTTATGCAACTTACAAAATAAAAAAAATTAAAAAAAAGTTTGAAAATTTTTAAATTTTGTTTATTCCATTTTGTCAACTATATATTTTTGTTTTTCAATTTTATATTATAATATTTTATAAAGCTTATAAATGTTTTTATGTGGGTTAAAAGTCAGTTTATTAAATGTTTTTAATTTAAAATAAGTTTGAAATTTTTTAAAGAAAATTTTTAAATTTTATTTACTCCATTTTTTGACAGCTTAAATCTATTAGTGTGATTTTATTTTCAAAGCATAAAAGAAAATTAAAAAATTTAGTATAGAATTTTTAGAAAGTGCCACGTATATTTTGATTTGGATATAATAGGTTTTTATATTTTATTATTTTTATTAAATATCATTATGAGGATAATTACTTCTTGAAATATTAAATCTATAAACAAAATATATATTTTTTATATGCATTTTATTTTCTAAATTTCTATATTTAAGTACATTTTGAACTAACTAACCATTTCCATAGCATATTCACTTTTTCTTTTACAAATCTGAAAAGTTTCTTCCATGATCATCTTTATTTTAACCAGTATTGAAATTTATTTTAAAGAATTTTATTAGTTATGCTTTTTGGATTTTTCAGGAGTTGTTTTGTTTTTACATATAGAATTATTATATCTATTATAATTATGGATATTAACAAAATAATTACTAGCAAGTTATATTAATTAATTAATATGGTTTATCATATTAATATGAATTTAACCATGTTTTAATAGTGATTTCTATAGTAAAAATAGATTAAACATCAAGAAAAAATCCATAAAACACTCAAAATTTCAAAATTTAACACCTGCAACCAATTTTTTTTTTTAAATTATATTCTAAAAATCTATTCAACATCAAGAAAAAAAAACCATAAAACATCCAAAATTTCAAAATTTAACACTCTTTAAAAAATTATACTCTAAAACTATCTATTCAACATAAAAACAAATACCCATAAAACATCCAAAATTTCAAAATTTAATACTGGTAAACAATTTTTAAAAAAAATTATACTCTCAAAATATATACTTCAAAATTTTAGACTACACAATTTAAAAATATGTAAAACATTTTATGATACAAGATTCATATAATTTTGATTCAAAATTTTAGACTACACAATTTAAAAATATGTAATACATTTTGTGATACAAGATTCGTATAATTTTGATTATATTAAGAATGTATAATACAAATTAAATTTTATAACCATGCGACGAGGCACCAATATCACAATGTCCCATTTATGAATTCCAGTTTGATATAATAATTACGTCTATAGTTCTGTAAATGTAACAATTTAATCAAAGTCCCATTTTATAATATATAACTTTCAAGCTAAAGATTATTATAAACAAGAAAAATAGCTGCAAAGCAGCTAGTCCCTGCTCTAAAATAATGTTTATAATTTGTATAATTATTTACAAATTATAAGGGTTGTCGTGTTGTCACAGATTCTCATACTCTGTGCATGGTTAGTCATCTGCTTTCTCTTTTCAAATTGAGTGCAAGGATGCGACAACACCAATCACAATATCAATCTCTTCTTCCTGGAGAGTTCATGGCTACCAAGCACCAAGTAAAGAATCTTCATTCACCTTATATATATCTAAATAATAATAATAATATTCTTGCATTAATTACAGGTGCCTGCAAATTCCTGTTCATTTCTAAAGAAAGTTCTTTGCAGAGGGATTCGAATCCATACTTCGAAAGCTTTAATTCTTGTCCAGCAGAATCAGCCTTCAAGCCCCATGCCAGTATTCTTCTTCTCCTTTTTATTTGCTTTCATCTATTCATCACCTGAGGGGAATTTTTTTTAATACAGTTTTGTTTATATATATATATATATATATATATATATATATATATATTTTGCAGACAATTGATATGAGAGTAGGCATATACTGCGATAAGTGCAAGAAAGAGATCAAGAGAGCACTCAGAAGAGTGGAAGGTAGGGATTGATAGTACTTTCATGAATTTGATTAGATTTTATATGTTATTATTTGATTTATATTAAATTTGAAGTAGTCTAAAAGTTCCATCCTGAAAATTTTGATTTCTTTTTGCCTGAGTTTGAAAAAATATAACAGAAATTTTGCAAAATTTTGCTGACAATTGTCAAACTTTGAAATTTTGGGTGTCTTAGGGTTTTTCATGGCTTTGAATCGATTTCTAACATCAAAATAGCCATTAAAACACAGTTAACTTGAAATTTTGCAAAATAAAAAACGCCCACATCCATCCTCTGCCAAATTATCGAATATTTGGTTTCATTTGGACTATAGTTAATTGGTATATTTTTTATTTTGCAAAATAAAAAACGCCCACATCCATCGTCTGCCAAATTATCCAATATTTGGTTTTATATAGACTGTAGTTAATTGATATATTGTGATTGAACTTTCTATTTTAATGTTTCATTCCTGATTGAATTTTCTATTTTAATGTTTCATTCTTTCAATGTAAAAATAAAAAATAAAAAAAATTTACACCTTAAGAAATTTAGCTTCTTCACCGTATCACTCACTAAATAAAAATTTTAAACCAAATACCCATTATCATTACTTTTGTTTATCATTTGAAAAAAGTTATAATCATTGATGTAGTTTTTAATTATGAGGGACAGGCATAGAGACTTACAAAATGGACATAGTCCAGCAGAAGATGACGATTAAAAGGAACGTTACAGCGAAGAAGGAGGTGATCAAAACACTGGTGAAGTCGGGAAAACCTGCATGCAATTGGGATGAGTATCCAGCTACCAAGTAGTTATCTTATCCAAGCAAGCATATCCAAGTTTACAATAGGAGAGTACTAATGAAAAATTATTCCAATTTTTGTAGAAATATGTCTACCAGATGGTTATTAAATTATAGAGAATTATAGTGAGGGATTGACTACCATAATCATTATTATTGAATATCAAAATCTTCATATCATGTTTTCCATACTTCTTCAGACTTTGTGACAAAACGTACCTTAATGGATAACTATCCAGTCAACCTGTCTGTCATTGCCTTCCTAGAACTTTGCTTTCATCCAATTTATTTGTCAAACCTGAACTATAAATGTAATTGTGTGGATTCTGTAGCATTCGTTGTGATGCAATAAACAAAAAAATAAAATACTATAGTACTGGAGTTTTAATGGAGGATTCTTGAGGAGTTGTTTAGGAATTACACCGCTGAAAATATTGTTCTCTATGAGCCTGTGACAATCATAAAAAACTATTTTTATACGAAATTATCAAAGTTCTTTTGCCTCGTTGCCCCTATCTCTGTAGGAATGAATGTTGGTTGCGTTCTCATCTGCCATTGCCAAACCCAAAAATACCAAATAAAGAGTCTTTTTCTGTGTAATAGTTTGTGCATGTTAGTAAATGTTGACAGGTGCAGGCTCTATCTTTTAACGTTGACAAGTGTTGGCTCTATCATGAAAGGTTGACAGGTGCATTGATCGAAACTGGGGCCAGCCCGTTTGCAGAGGACGGCTTTAATGTCGTGGGCGGCAGGCAACCTCCGATATTCACCACAGAATGTGGCGTGGTGCATGTCACTTACACGTCCTCCACATCGCACATGGAAGACTGCAGGTAAATGTTACAGTGAATTGAGGAAATTGAATTTCCCAAAACACATACTTAATTGATAGTAGTCGCCAGCGAGCCAAACTCGTCTTTGAAAAATAACATGGATGTCCATGGTGACGGCTCAAATTTATTATTCCAACGAAGGAAAAATGTAGAGATACCGATGCATCCACACTGTGTGCTGAGAGGAAGGGAAAGATTTGGACTGCTGGAAAAACCGGGTGATGTTCATAAGCTGATCCGCATGAGCATATAGTTCACTGTGAGCTGTGTGTAATTCATCAATTGTCTTCAGTGCGCAACTCTTGAAAGTGAGCAAATATTGAGACGGAGAGGGAGCAACATCACATTGGCTTCTAAACACCTCATTGGCTTTCTCCAGCTCTATAATTTTTTATCATTATCTCCAAGGTCTTCATCATTCACACAATGTTGTCTCCTGAAGCCTGCATTCAGGAAACTCCAGCTAAGACAATTTCATAAGCTTGGGCAACGGTATCTTCAATGACAGGAGAAATCAGTCGGCAAAAGGCTACCTAATCACCCTGACCAGACTTCACCTGACATATAAGACAATTTCATAAGCTTGGGCAACGGTATCTTCAATGACAGGAGAAATCAGTCGGCAAAAGGCTACCTAATCACCCTGACCAGACTTCACCTGACATACAAGGGGAAGCTCAGGCAGAGACCTCTGTATTTTTATTCAAAGGTATGGATGAAATGTATGGATAGCTTTTGTTCTTGGTTCTTGCCTTTTTTTTTCTTCAAATGATTAAGCTGGATGGATGTCTGTATGTGGAAGTAACGTGTAGAGGAGGCAATGTGTTTTCGTTTATATGGATGATGAGATTTTGACCTTTAGCAGGAAGCAGGACGCGGACGGTCGGAAAAGGATGAGCTGCAACGGCTGTCGAGTTCTGCCTAAAGGTTGCAGCCATACTTGCATTCTTCGGCCTTGTCTGCAATGGATCGAATCCCCGGAATCCCAGGGGCACGCCATTTGTCTCAAAGTTCTTTGGCCGTGCGGGTCTCATGGCGTTCGTTAGCGCTGTGCTGGATCATCAGAGGCCTGGTATGTTCGAATTCGGCGAGCAGAGGGTTACATGTATACGGGCTAGATTGTTTCAATGGTAGTCGTCATCGTTAAGGGTAATGAATTTTGTTAGCCGTTAGTTAGTAGGGCAGCGTAACCGTGCTGTTAGTTCGAGAAATGAAGAGCTTCCCATCGGCCATTACAAGGAATGTATAACGAAATCCTCTGCAGGTGGAGTTGCTCAGGCCGCGTGTCAGGTCAGCTATTCAATAATGCCATCCAAGTTTCGCGTTAGTTATAACCATATCAATTTAGTTGGTGGTGGCCATGCCGGTATTTATCTTGCACTCGAGATTGGAGCCTTCCAGTTACAATTTCAATCCGCCGAGGCATTGCAGTTAAGTTTTTTTTGTTTGACGTTTTTTAATTGTAATTGTTGACGTTTGACATATAAAATCGAGGTGTATATGCAGTTAAGTTTTTTTTGTTTGACGTTTTTTAATTGTAATTGTTGACGTTTGACATATAAAATCGAGGTGTATATGCAGTTTGTAGGCGGTCTCTTCTCCTTTTCGTTGGTCTCTGCATCGCCGTTCCCTTGCCGGAGGAAGGATCTCCAAGACATCACCAGCCTCGCTAGTCGTCACATCCTCTGTCGTTCCAATTGTTGTTTTTTGTTTGACGTTTTTTTAATTGTAATTGTTGACGCTTGACATATAAAATCGAGGTGTATATGCAGTTTGCAGGCGGTCTCTTCTCTTTTTCGTTGGTCTCTGCATCACCGTTCCCTTGCCAGAGGAAGGATCTGCAAGACATCACCAGCCTCGCCAGTGCGTCACATCCTCCGCCGTTCCAATTGTTGTTTTTTTTGTTTGACGTTTTTTTAATTGTAATTGTTGACGCTTGACATATAAAATCGAGGTGTATATGCAGTTTACAGGCGGTCTCTTCTACTCTTCGTTGGTTTCTGCATCGCCATTCCCTTGCCAGATGAACGATCTGCAAGACATCACCAGCCTGGCCAGTGCGTCACATCCTCCGCCATTCGTAAGGCAAGTATGGGCGACTGAGGAGTCTCACCTGGACTCGTAAAGCATACTCTGTACTCTTCAATATACGAAGCGTGCATATCATGTTTCTGTGCGATGATAAACTCCATTTGCCTTCTTGGAAAAAGGTTTGTACCAAAATTTTGAATCTTTTTAGTAGAACCAAAAATTAAAAATTATAATTATTTCTAAGCTACTCGCATTATATTATGAAAAACAAGTTATAAAGATAGAACAAGACCAGCCACTAAAAATTCTTAGTCCTGGGAGGGCACCTTAAGTTAATGGATGGAGGCATCCATGAGAATGAGTAGTGTGCAAACAACCGAGTGCGGGAAGCACGGTTGCAGGCATAATATGTATGTGTATATATCGGACAAGTTCATGCTGATAAATGGGGTCTGGTGAATGGGTCCTGCAATAGCCGGTGAATGAGGAGCCAGAATATAATGTTCTCAGTGCTTGAGCGTGACTGGCCAAGCCTTGCAAGGTGCTGGCAAAGAGTTGGACACTGTGACACAACACAAATGGCGGTTGTCAAATCTTTCATCTATCACATTAAATGTTACATGTATTAAACGAAGGGCTGTTGCCAAGTGCACGTACAAAGTGCTGTTGCCAAGTGCACGTGGCAAGTTTTTGGGCTTTTTTCAGTTTTATTTATTTTATCATTTTTATAATTACATAATTATTTTGCACAGCAGGGCAAATTTGTCAAATCTGTGTGCTGCACCAATCAAAAAAATAAATAATTTAATTTTGAAATTTCAAAAATTTATTTTTAAATTTTAGTAAATTGATTTTAATAATAAAAATTTGAAAAACTTTAATCAACATTGGGTTTAGAAAATTGAAACAATGACGGTCAACAAAATTGGACGGATCGCTATAATTCCTGCGGAGCAGGGACTAATAATAATTATATAGACAGTATAAGATTAAGACTATTTACATAGTTGTCAGAGCATCAACCTTGGCTCAGCAGGTTGGACCCACTTGATGTGATGTAATGCTGGACTTTTTTTTCTCATTGCACTTTATATACTTTATAGTTTTTCATTGTGTAAAAAAAAGTTAGATCCACTTGATTGTTCAGCAAGTTGGATCCGCTTGAAAAGCTATTTCAATATCAGAGGTTAGGAGTTCAATTCCTGAACCCCCTTACAAGCTATTTCAATACTAAGGTTAGGAGTTCAATTCCTGCACCCGTTAAAATCTGGTTCCTACAGAATCTGGTAGAGGTCAGGTGTTCAATTCCTGCACCCGTTAGAATCTGCTTGCAGGGTGCGCTCCCCGGTATTCTCCGCAGGGAAAAAGAGTCAATATCAATATCACGGCACCTCTTCAGTAGAATCTATTAGAAAATTGGATTTTGAATAACGTTTTCCCTTCGACTGCTTCCACTTCTTCCTCCGCGGTTTGACCCCATCTTTTCTTTCCTCTGATCCTTTATGCTCTTTACAATCAGTTACAGATGTCGATTTTACCCGACTACGACTTTCATCGAGTGCAGAAATAACTGCATTCAATGCTTTGAGAGGATCGTCCAAATGTTTTATCAGAATTTCGGAGATCTCCGATGGAGTCATTTCGGCCCCAGACTGCCTCATGCTCTCCCTCACGGCCGGAAACAGTGGATGATCTTCAATCTGCAAATAATTGTAGGCAAGAGATTTGAATGCAGCGAAACTGCAGGAAGAGAGGAGTATGTGCATGTCCATCCTACCGGATCTTAAAAGTGCAGGGTCCAGCTTCTCCTTGTGGTTCGTTGTGAAGATGATAATTCGTTCCTCCCCGCAGCACGACCACAGTCCATCTGTGAAGTTAAGAAGTCCAGAAAGAGTAACTCGGCTTCCACTTATCTCTCCACCAACCTGCTCATCAAGATTCGGACCAGACTGGGAAACCCTGTTCGTTGGGCCGAGAGAGCAGTCGATATCCTCAATAACAATGATGGATCCGCCCGTAATTTGTAAGAGCAGCATACGAAGCTCGGAGTTGTCGGAAACCTTAGTGAGCTCCAGGTCATACACATCGTACTTCATATAGTTAGCTATGGCGGCAACGAGACTAGATTTACCAGTTCCAGGCGGTCCATAGAGAAGGTAGCCCCGCTTCCAAGGACGACCCACTCTATTTGTGAAAGTCCTTTCCTTGCTTGAAACAGTCGAGATCCCTTATAATCTTCATCTTCGTCGTGGGATCGAGGGCCAGAGAATCGAAAGTGGACGGATGCTTGAACGTAACACCGGTCCATCCATCCCCATATCGAGCATCTCCGTTATTGGTGTAGATATTTCTGCCCCTCCTCAATTTCTTGAATTCAGCAGCACCCTTCGCAATTTGATCAAAATAGGCCGGCAAAAAACGCTTGCTTGATTTGGCTAGTTTTAGGGTAAACCAGCGCCTTTCGACCAGACTGTCGTTACCAAGAGCTTGAACATGGCGACGCCACCACATTTGGGCTCCTTTGAAGGATTCCTCTATCACTTCATCAGAAGCCGGACCAAATTCGACACTGCTCGATTCCTTGCCGCGAAATACTGTTAGTCTTCGGGCACCATCAATGGCGTCGAGGCAGCTCGCTAAGTAGAGTTCCACGTCCTCGTACAACTCGTTTGGATTGGCTCCATTGTACTGTGAAATGTCGAGATGGTAATAGCAGTTGAAACGTTTCCTGAAAAGAGAACCACCATTGATTCAGGAATTGTAGCAACTGTGGAGGAATGATGTTTTGGAGGAAAGTGAAAAGGCCAATCAATGACCAGATTTGTGCAATCACAGTCTGCATCCTGAATAGATGTCTTCACTTGCACATATCGTGTAGTATTGTGATCGTGTGAGCGTCTTTTATATCGATCCAAATAATTATGCTTCACAGAGTCGACAGCAACTGATAATCGTCTGAGGTCTCCCGTGCGTTGCTTGGTCAACAAGTTTCATTTTTCGTTTGCTTGGTGAACACGCATCCCTTGAAATGAACACGTATTTTTTCTGTACATTCAATCGATTCATGGTGGAAGATATTCATTGGCCAAGAATACGGAGTGTCGTATTCTTGATTTGATTTGGATATTTGAAAAGTGAATGTTTCATTACCAAAAAAGTAATTAAAAAGCTTATAAAACCAACATATATCCATCTTATAAGCGTTTACACACACTGTTGTTCAAATGGAGTTTGTTTACTTCTGGGCTGGCATAATTAACATTAGCCTCTGCATTTTTTGGAATATCCCTCTCACGGGTTAGGGTTTTTATTTTTGAGTTTGTGTTAGGGTTTTGGTTGGCCATTTCGCGGTGGGGTGTTGCTTTCTGAGAGCCCCGACTGTTGTTTAACCTGCCTTATCTCCTGCCTGTCTCACGTTTACCCTTCGCCCGGATTGTGGTTTCGGTTTGTTGTGTTATGGGGAAAACCTACCAGATTCTCACGTCCCGGCGGACAACAACCTGACAGTATCTGACTACCTGATTGAGGAAGCCGGTTTGTTTAAACCGGATGCATTCTTCAAGAACATGCTAAAAGGAAAACGGGCATATGGTTCGGGTGAACGACATGTTTCTCCACGTGTCAAGCCAGCTTCAAAGAAGGGACACTTGGCTTTGTCTGGAGCTCCTAGTGCCACATCGGGCTCGAACCCTTCTGTTGATAGTGTTCGGGCCCTTCCGCGCCCAGAAAACAGGGGAAAACACTTGGACACATCTCGGTCTACTCGACGGTTGAAAGAGAAATATTGTTGCAGGCCTGGAGAAGTTTGGCTCACGATGGGTAGAGACATCGGCTTGGAGGAGCTCGTACACTTCAACATGACGGTCCTTATGGGCAAATTTTCATATTTCGCCATAAACCATAAGGATATTGTGAAATGGGTCAATGAAAAATGGAACCCCATTTTGAATTATACCCCCCAGGTATTTGCCATGGCACGGGGTTGGTATGGCTTCAAATTCGAGCAAGAAGCTCACTGTTCCATCATTCTTAGTAAACTATGGCTATATGGGGTGGGCAGTCTGATGCTGTAGAAATGGCAAACTGATTTTGACCCAGAATCGACCTCAATGAGAATGCGCCATTTGTGGGTACTCCTCCCGGGTCTTCCTCTTGCCCTTTGGAATCGTGGGGCCTTTGAAGCCACTGGAAACAGCATTGGACGGTTTCTACATGTGGATGAGGATCACCTAGTTGGTTTTGACCGACGCATGGGTCGACTTCTGGTTGAGGTGGATATGTCATTGGGACTCATTAATGTTCTACACATAAATTGGCATGGTCGAAAGTTATCCCAGATAATTGATTACTGGGGCATCCCCTTCCGATGCTCTAACTGCAAACAGGTCGGGCATTTGTGGGATCAATGCAAAGGGGCTCCATCTTCTGGGCGACCGATTGGGGTTGAATCTTTCTGGTCCTCTGATGATGGTAGTGATAAAGAAATGGATGCGTCGGGCGAACTTGATGGCTACTCCAACCGAGTTCCTCTCCCTATTGCTCCAGACTCAGCCTTAATCCATAAGTTGGAATTAAATGACCCAACTTTCTTCCACTCTTTGAATGATTTGGATATCTCTTTTATTAATTCTTTAGACTTGAATAATGGCAATAATGGGAATTATATGGTTGCCGACGAACTTCACCTCTACTGTTAAGTGCTTATGGGTCTGATAAGGATTCACATGATCTATTGGAGGATGCCTCACCTGACTCCGATGATCTACCTCCAGATTTGGGGACATCCCATGAAATGCCTGCTGTCTCTCCATCTATTGTGTCGGCCTCACCTGTTTTACCACTATCCCCTGTTTTGACCATTCTGCTATCATCTGATTCGGAGCCGCCGATAACCGACCCTGGTAATGTTAAGGGTCGCGGAAATGATACAAACCCCTCCTGTGATCCGGCGACCTCATTGTGTCTGACTCTAGTGCCTACTATTGGGTCGGAATCCATGGAAATGGTAATACATATACCATCCTACTCTGAAATGGTGAAAAAGACACCATTACCAGTTTTCTTCAAGAATCGGGTGGTTGAGGAACCTACCCCGGCATCAGATATGGTGGGAACCTCTTCGGAGCATGAGGGCTTGGAGCCAGTGTTGGGGGTTGGAAATGTGCCTCCATCTGCTACTAATACCTCAACCACGGGTGATCGATGTGTCTCAAAGGGGGCTTGTATGGGTGGTTTGGCTCCGGAATTCTCACCTCTAAAGACACGCAGTGCCCGGAAAAAAAAAGAAGAATTTAACTTTGGGGGGGGGGAAGCTCGAAATAACTCGGGTCCCCCTATCTCTCTTGATACCAGGGTTCTTAGAAAAATCAAAGCCCTTGCCAGGGGTCGATAATGATCTTTTTCTCTCTAAACATCTGGGGTGTGGGGGGTCTGCCCAAACAATTGGCCCTCAAGCGTGTTCTTCACATTATTAATCCTGATTTAGTCCTCCTCCAAGAAATGATGGTTTGTGGGGAGAAGGCCCGTGTTTTCTTTAATAAAATAAAACCTGGCTAGTTGATGTGCATAGTGGATGCGACTGGCCTTTCGGGTGGGCTCTTGGCTGCTTGGAACCCTGGGGTTCTGAAGTTAAATCCTTATATTATCTCTTTGGGTATTTTACTGTCTGGAAATTTCAGAGGCTCGAACAAAAACATAAATATTGTCAATTGCTATGGTCCCTATGTTGATAGGGAGGCTTTCTGGGACCTTGCATGCTTGGGTCACTTACTAGAACTGGAAAATTTGATACTTGCAGGTGATTTGAATTTTTCGTGGGGGGCTGAGGAGATTTGGGGTCATTCAGCTAGAAGGGATCCCCTGGGGCTATATTTCAGGAATCTTTTTTCTAAATACTCTCTGATTGATGTGGCGCCCCATCCATTGACTCCAAGATGGTCAAATGGTAGGAAGGATGAGAATAAAATCTCCAAACACATTGATCGTTTCTTAGTATTAGAATCACTTTTAAGTCATTTTCAGAATTATCGTTCATGGATTCAACAGATTCATATTAGTGACCATCTTCCTATTATTCTACAATTTCATACTAAGCATACTCACCATCCTTTCCCATTCAAGTTCAACTCTGTCTTGCTAACTGACCCTGAATATAATCTGGGTGCGAGATCACACTGGTTACATGTGGATGTCTTCGGGGAACGTTCTGTGATGGATAAGCTGACAGTGAAACTAAAATCTTTAAAAGACTTTACTATCAAGTGGGAAAGGAACAAGAAATCTGTGCTGGTTGCGGAGCTCACGGAGGTGGAAAAGGAAATTGCTAATTTGTTGAATCAGTCACTAAGGTATGGCCTTACCCATATGGATCAGTCGAAACTCTCTTTATTGGAGAGTAGAAAGTTGAAGATTCTACTCATACATGAGGAAACCTGGCGCTTAAAGAGCAGAGCCATTTGGCTCAAGGCTGGTGATTTGAACACGAAAATTTTCCACTGTTATGCGGATTCCCGAAGGATTCATAACACTATTTGGGATCTTAATGATCATGCTGGTCGACGAATTAGGGGAGATAAGGATCTGATGACAGAGGCAACTCTACATTTTCAAGATTATTACTGTGATTCAAAAAATACAATTTTGAATGAACAATTCAAGATAATTAAGGAATACCCTCGAATGTTCAATGACAGGGAGGGTGATTGTATTTTTGAGGAAGTAACATTAATGGATGTGGAAAACACCCTTCGGGGGTTTGCTAAGGATAAATCCCTTGGCCCAGACGGGTGGACGGTGGAACTATTCCTACACTTTTTTAACATTATGGGGGGAGATCTCCAGGATGCTATGGACGAGTCACGAAGATTGGGTCTGGTCTCAAGGGCCTTAAATTCTACATACCTGGCACTCATTCCGAAGACAACACACCCGGAGAATTATAATGAGTTCCATCCTCTTTCCCTCTACAATTTAGTCTACAAGATTATATCCAAGATCATTGCAGTGAGGATCAAGCCAATCCTTTCGAGATTCATTGCTATGGAACAATATGGTTTTTTGGAGGGCCGCTAGATTCATGATGCGGTAGGGGTGGCACGGGAAGTTTTTCACAGTATTAAACATAAGGGTCTTGATGCACTAATCCTCTAATTGGATTTAGTGAAAGCATATGACCGTGTTGACTGGAATCTACTCAGGTTAATTCTGACATAAATTGGTCTTCCTTGGAAGGTGATGAAATGGATTATGGCTTGTGTTACCTCAGTTAATTTTGCTGTAGTCATAAATGGACAGCCGACAAATTATTTCAAGGTCTCCAAGGGTCTTCGTCAGGGCTGTCCTCTGTCGCCCCTTTTGTTCCTGTTGGTTATTAAAGGTTTGAGCCTCACTATCCATAAAGCTAGATGTGAGGGTCATATTGTTGGAATCAAGGTGGCCACTGGTATAACTGTAACACACTCACTGTTCGTGGATGACGTTATGCTCTTTGGATTGGGCATTCTGGAGGAGTGTATCCATTATAAAAAAGTTCTTGATTTCTTCTGCTCAGTTTCAGGTATGCTCATCAGTTTTATTAAATCACATTTTTTCAGACACTCTTTGGTGGCTGATGTAGAGAGGTCGATCAGCTTACTTTTCCCTCTGGACTTCAAAGAATTGACTGGAGGCATGAAGTATCTGCGTTTTTTTATCAAACCATCAAAATATCTACTGAATGACTGGAATTGGCTGGTAAGTTGTTTTGACCTTGGGGTTGGCCATTGGAGTATGCGACAGTTATCCATGGGTGGCAGACTTACGATGGCAAAGCGGTTCTTCAGAACTTGGGGGTCTACTGGTTTTCTCCCTGTAAAACTCCAAAAACCATCCTCCGGCTTATTCGCAGAAAGTTCTTCAGCTTCTTATGGATGGGGGGTGGGGAAAAGGAAAATTTTCACTTGATAAAATGGTCATTGTTGTCTTGACCATGGTTTTTGGGTGGCTGGAACATCAAACACTTGGATCACTTTGTCAATGCACTGCATGCAAAGAGTTTATGGAGGGCTCTTTTTTCCGATTCAATTTGGGGAAAGATTATTAGGGCCAAGTATCTTAAAAATTATTCGGTGGCATATTGGTTTCGAAAGGGTAAACCTTCGGCTATCGGTGTCTCAAACATCTGGAATGGACTGTTGGACTCTTTCAATACCATTGCGCAGTGGCTCACTTGAATCCCTGGAAATGGTAGAATGACCAGGCTTGGAATTGATCCTGTTTTGGGGGGATCTAATTCATATCACTTATCTCCTGAATTGTTGGCACACCTCCGGGCTGTGGGGTACTATACACTTTCCCATGCGTCGTGCTGTAATGGTTCTGCGGGCACAAAGTGTATCACTGCATCACAACTGGGACTCGATGGTGTATTGGGCAGAGAATGGTCTGATTATATAAGACCATTATGCCAGGCAAATGTTCATCTAGCCGATACTACATATCGCTTGACTTGGTCATGGGATGTGGCTCATGGAAAGGTTACGGCAAAACTGGCATATGATTCAATATTTGCTTATATACAATCAGAAAATCAATGGTGGCATATTACTATTTGGAAACTAACTCTTCCTCTCAAAATCAAGTGCTTTATTTGGTTGGCATTATGCAATAAAATTATCACATGGGATAATCTATGTCACCGTGGCTTCATTGGTCCTGGATGGTGTCCATTATGTTGCCTTCAGAATGAATCGGTGGATCACCTCTCTCCACCTGCTCTTTTACTCAGGGTCTCTTGAAATTAATTGCTATATCCTCTGGCATTCAGATAAACTGGAGTTCCACCTCTCTAATCAATTGTCTCAGCACGTGGTTCCGACACTCCTATACTATGATTGAGCTTCCATGTTTCATGCTTTGGGAAATATGGAAGGCCCGGAATTGCAGAATTTTTGAGGGCACTCATCCACTTCAGGATTGGATTTGTAGTCGGACTGTTGCTGCTTATAAGGAATACATCTCTCTCTGTGGACAAAAAGGTGGCAGGCATAATATAATCATGGGTGGTCTAGGACGCCGGATGGCTCCACCGGTTTTGATGTATCCCTATGGATTCTTCGATGGAGCTGCGATTCGGGGACCGGGTGTGAGTGGAGTTGGTGTGGTCTTGCACCTATCTACCACTTGTTTTTTCCGCATCCAGTTAAATTTGGGGATTGGTTCCAATACTCGCAGCGAATTGTGTGCACTTTGGCTCTTATTGCATTTTTCTCGTGCCAGGCAGATTTCGTCCCTCTTGATTATGGGAGATTCATCATCTATCATATCATGGGAAAAGGGTGTTGATCCTCTCAATGTGTTGCTACTCTCTTTCTGGCGGGATGCGGTTCAGAAGCTAATCGACGAATTTGAGCACACACATTTCCTTCATATCTTCCGCGAGGTTAATATGGAGGCGGATCGGTTATCCAAGTTGGCTTTAACTTCGCAGGCAGGTATCATTTTGTTGGAGGAGTGGCGTGAAGAAATACTTTTCTCCCGGGGCTCTATTGACATGCAGTGGTCTTGATACCTTTGGACTCGGCCTTTTGGTGTGATTTCTTTCTTTCTTTGTGCGGTATATATCTATATGTTTTATGCAGCTTTAACTTTTTGTGCAGGTTCATAGATTACATGCTTCACCAACTACTCGTTGGTCTTATGTTCGACATTGGACCTTGGCGGTTCTATATATTTTTGCTGTTATTATTTATATTTTATGAACTACTGATCGGCTTTATAATTTTCTGTTAGTATTTATATTTTTATGAGGCTCTTGTGGATGGATCTACCGTCTCTAGTTAATGCTTGTGCATCTTTGACTGTTGGTGCGCCTTTGATGCTATGCTTATTGTTATTTCTGGCTCTAGATGACTGTTGACTGTAACGGTGCATCTTTGATGTTGTCCTTATCGTTATTTCTGGCACTATATTTGGCCCTCTGTGTATGAGGTGATTTGTGCTCTTGGGATGTAACTATGCTTGTTTATTCAGGGTTGATATCCCCTGTGATACTTTCTGACAGTTGGATCTATATTACTATTTCGCATTATTAATAGTAAGTTTAATTTTTTCTCTTGAAAAGAAAAAAACCCAAATTTACCAAGTACCAAAGGGATTAAAATTCATGAGGTGTACATTTTTATGAACTTGTAAAAATTTAAGACCGATGCTTAATAGAAGCAGGTGGGGACTCAACAAGAGCATCATGTAGGGACTCAACAAGAGCATCATGTCACTTACAAGAATTGAACCTGGGCGGGTACTGTAACAATCATTCCTCCCAACTACCCAAGCCAAAATTTAAAATTGTATTGCTAAAGTTTTGTGATGTAGTAAATTTTTTTATTAAATGATAATTATTTAATAAAAAATATTAATAAAACTATTAGAAACATCAATTCCACAATTTTTATCATTGTTCCAATTAGCTAAAAGTAAAAAATAAATTATAAATAGGTCAAACCTTTGTAACCTGTGATATTTGGCAATGCATGTAATAAATGTTCTGAGTGTCTTTGACAAGTTGTATCTTGTTCATTGCATTTGTGTTGAGTGATAGACAAGTAATGGATATGGGAATCCATTCTAGCCCCAGACGGACATGCCCACAGCGGTTCGTTATGATAGGCAGCATGAAATCAAGCAGGTCTATGAAACCAAGTCGATCTCTGCAATTGTCTCTATGAAGGTGCTCTATCTATGCCAAGTTCTGTATGGTAATGACAACCTGGGGTTGTTTATCAACCGTAGTCAGGCCTTGGGCCTTCTCAGAGCTTTCAAAATCAAAATGCTACCCGTGAGTGAATGTACAGGTGAGTTCAGGTTTTTATAATTTTGTTTTGTTGTGTATGAGTTGATGATAGCCTATCTCCCCCTAAGTCCTATACATGAGGATCTCTACAAACGTGTGCGAGCTTATACACAACCTTTGGGTTTAACATCTTTCGAAATAATGCAATATTATTAAAACCGACTCCTCAGCTCTGTCATTTTATGTGCAAAACAAAGTTATACATGTGCAGAGCTAAACTAGTAGACCATTGCTAGTTTTAGCCTTTCCTCCAGTTATAGCGACTTTGCTATTATTGGCATTTAAAACACAAACGCCCAACGCTAACCATAAGATCAAATGACCACACCTTATGGTCTTTGGTCCTTATCACACTCAGTCAAAGGAAAATTAACCCATACGCCACTCTGGCTACGACAGGGATTCTTGATCATTGATCAACCATCCTTTGATTGCCATTGTCGCCTACCAACAGGATACTATAATCACATACTACCATTGCTCAACTCGACAAGCTACAGGAACCCTCGATTACCTCTATCAGTCTATGCGACACTGGGACATCAAGCAATCCTGAATCTCTGCCGATTTGTATGATTTCTTCACCAAGTTAAATGATATGAACAATAATTTGCAATTATAAGAATGAATCCACCCAATTCAGATTATATGCAAATAACCTGTGAGCGATCTACTTAAACTCTGTATATTTGAACAATAAAAATGCGTAGACAGGAATTTTATTGAATACAACTCAAATTTTCATTGTATATGATGAATTTATAATACCATCATTTCAATGTGACAAATCAACTTCAATCGCATGGATTTACACACAAAATCATTCAATTCCTTCGAATAAACCTCACAAACTTGAAAATACAATAAAGATTGATTCTACAAAATTAGAACGCCACAATCTCTGATCTCTGTTTGCTCCAGAATCACAAATTTGAGCTTCTTCTTTTGATCTAACAACTAACCCTTTGGATTACATTTAGATTCTGTGAATTCTCCCAAAGACTCTTCGAGCTACCCAAGCTAATTAACACAATCACTAGTATGCATTAAATACAACTTCGGTTCAGTGCTCCAGATCCTACAAAGAAGGAACAGATCCCTTATTTAACTCAACTAACCCTATGACTCACTAACAAAGTGTTATTTACTCTCGACCAGTTCAACCCTATCTACTATCTTGTGGAAGGTTTGAGAGAATCCTCATCCACCTTTATTCAATATTTTACATAAAATAAAACAAATTACATGCATGAGACTCTAAGTCTCCTTATGCCTTCAAGAGATTTTCTGAAATCATGGATGACTTAGTACTCATGAGCCTATGCTCCTGCATCAGACTCCCCAACTTAAAACTCTTCATGGGCTCCTGTCCATGAGCTCCCTCCCTGTTGTTTTTCTGTAGGATTGCAGTAGATACCCAAAATGCAAATCTGGGCAGTGTTCTCATTTTAAACAGTCCCTTCAACCATTGTTTCCAGCACTTTGTTTGCAATAGGTCCTTCGGTTTCTCCAACATATGTTCAAACTCTATAGAACACATAAGTTCCTCTTCCTTTTTTCGTGCAAACAACTTATCAATAGGTTTTCCTTCATCTGCACATAAACAATTCAGATTCCCTGTTACATAAGTAAACAAAAAATACATTAACATGAATATGCCTACCATCCAAGAATTTTGTGCATGAATTCTTTGGCCCTTCTCTCCTTTGCCTATTTATGTCACATCACCATCCTTAGTAATTTCATTAGTCATATACCTCTCACCACCCTTTATGACTTCACATTGTGCTTCCTCCATCAATGCCACAGGGGCTTCACTAGAAGGCAATATAATATCACGTTCATTCATATTGGGGTATTAAATAATCATGAAAACCTAAAAATTATATTGCTTATATATTAAGGGGCAAAGGGTTTTTTTATTTAATGTAACAATACAAAAATACTTTGTGGTCTTTTTTATATGGGCAGGCTGACAAATATCCGCCAAATGGAGATGGTAGGATCACGGTCGGATGAGAAATTGGGTTGAGGCAAGGCTCGAGCTTACGAGTACGCAGGGAAATCGCATCTTGAGGCATGCTTGAGGCCAGGGGTTTCGTGGTAAAGAAGGTTGCCAGTCTATAATAGTCGAGAGACAGTGGTCATTGATAGCCAATTGTTACCAATAGCACTCAGACAGTTGTTACCAATAGCCTTGGGAGGCTCTAAGCCTACAGGGCCTATTATAGGTCCTCGATAGGCCTTGGGGGCTTGAATACCCAACCAATCGTGCCTATTACAGGCCTTGGGAGGTTTAGTCAGCCTCTTAGAGCTTGTTACAGGCCCTGGGGGCTTGGATACCTAGCCCACAATAGGCTTAGTCAACTATTGGGGAACTGCAACATGCAATCTAAATGTTGTACTATGTGCATTGGCTCTAGTGACATACAAGAAGTGATCTCCTATCTTTTCATTAGACCATTAGATGTTGCAAATCATAATGATATGTGGTTGAGTAATTGCATTGCGGGTGAAGTAATGTGCATCCACAATATACATCGAAAGAAGCAAGGTGCATTGTAGAATGCATGTGGGGTCATAAGAGGGGTATAAAAAATGTTAATGAAAAAATTGATACATACAATATCTAGTGAAAACAGGGGTTTTTTTAAATTGGGAAGGCATATTGGGAGGGGGTTAAAAAAACGATTTTGGAAGGTATTTTCCAATATTTGGTCAAATTAGGGGTATTGTTTCATATGCCACGAACGAATGTGTGATGATAGCGGTTTATTGAGTGAAGCCCCCGTGATCAATGCCACGCTCATTTGACATTTCCCGTTGGTCTTTTTCATCCTTCAACCAATCACTGCACTCTATGTTAGTCATTTCAACCTCAAAATCAATTACTTGTGAAATTACTTTTACCTCATCTTCAGTTTTCCAATCATTCACAATTCTCTTGTCAATCATCATCAATAATTTATTATTGACCCCTTCTTGCTTACCTCTGAATGGATGAAGACTATGTATCTTCCCATTCATTTCAAAGGAATAAACATTCCTCTTTCCCTCATGTACTACTTCTCTGTCAAACTTCCAAGGCCTACCTAATAAAACATGACAAGCATCCATCTCTAAAATGTCACATCTTACCTCATCCTGATAATCCCCAATCTAAAACTTTACTTGACATTGTTCACTCACAAGAACTTGATGACCTTTCTGCAACCATGCAACCTTGTATGGTTTCGGGTGTAGTGTCTTCCTCAAATTTAATTTGTCCACCATCTCTGTAGACACCAAATTATCAGTAGTAACACTATCGATAATCAATTTACAACACTTACCTTCGGCTTTGCAAACTGTCTTAAACAGGGTCCTCCTTTGGGCTGATTCATTAATTCCCACAACTGCTTTCCTTACTAACAAAGCCTCACCTTCTTCAGGGTAGTTCTCAGTCACCTCTAATTCCTTTGGAGTTTCAGCTTCAGCGTGGACTGCTTGTGCTTCTCTTTGTCTCATAATGTTATCCGGCCAATCCCATGACATATGGCCAAGTTGTCCACATGTATAACACCTTACTTGTCCACCTCTACCTCTGCCTCTTCCTATTGAAGCAACTCTTCCACCTCTGTTATCATTGGTTCTGTCAGGATGTACTTGTTGGTTTGAACTGCTAGCTTCACCTTTCTGCTGCTATTTCCTTCCTCTAGAGCCTCTTGACTTTTCTTTCTAATTCTTCTTCCTCATCAGCTTCTCCTCAGCCTTCAAATCAATCTGATATACTTCTTCAACAGACCTCAATACAATAAGTTTAGTTCATCTTGAATATCAAACCTTAGACCATTAACATACCTAGATACCCTTTCAGGTGTATCTTCTATATGTCCAGATCTGATATTTAACTTATAGAACTCCTCATTAAACTCTCTAACTGACATTGACTTTTGCTTAAGGTTCTTCATTCTCCTAAACAAAATCAATTGGTAATCCTTAGGAATAAATTTACCTCTTAGTTTAGTTGTCATTCTACTCCAGCTATTGATCTTGGCTTTATGTTTAAAGATCCTCTCCTCTTGCACACCTTCCCACCACAAGGATGCATGCCTTGTCAACTTTGTGACAACAAACCTCACTTGCTTGTCCTCCTTCACTTCAGCATAAACGAAGAGTTTTTTCATAGCGTTGATCCAATCAATTAGTTTCTCTAGATCCAAGCTCCCATTATAGAATGGTACATCAACTTTTGAACTTGAACCTGCACCAAAGATTGATTTTAGTATTCTTACCTCAGGAGTTTCAGCAGTTGTCTCTTCCTCCTCATCTGGTATCTCTTTCTCACTTGTATCTCTGGTGTGCTCTCGATGTCCAGAGGTCTCCAAGGCTTCCAGCCTTGCTCTCAGAGTTCTCACCTCCTCTCTTAACTCTGCATTGGCAGTAGGTCTTCCTCTCCTCCCACGTCCTCGTCCTACTCTGACTCCATCTCCTGGCACAATATTTTACTGTTTGATACACGTCTCCCGTCAGTAATAACCTTGCTTTGAATCTGTTAGCAACTTAGGAGTAAAAACTCTTATCTCATAAACTACCAATTCTTCAATTTTCAAAAATAAAGACTATAACCGCTCTGATACCAAAATTCATAGCCTATCTCCCCCCTAAGGCCTATACATGAGGATCTTTACAAACGTGTACGAGCTTATACACAACCTTTGGGTTTAACATCTTTAGAAATAATGCAAGATTATTAAAACCAACTCCTCAGCTTTGTCATTTTATGTGCAAAACAGAGTTATACATGTGCAGAACTAAACTAATAGACCATTGCTAGTTTTATCCTTTCCTCCAATTATAGCGACTTTGCTATTATTGGAATTTAAACCACAAACACCCAATGCTAACCATAACATCAAATGACCACACCTTATGGTCTTTGGTCCTTATCACACTCAGTCAAAGGAAAATTAACCCATACGACACTCTAGCTGCGACAAAGATTCTTGATCATTGATCAACTTGCCTTTGATTGACACCATATCCTACCAACAGGATACTATAATCGCCTACTACCGTCGATCAGCTCGACAAGCTACAAGAACCCTCGATTAGCTCTGTCAGTCTATGCGCCACTGGGACTTCAAGCAATACTGAATCTCTACCAATTTCTATGATGTCTTCACCAAGTTAACTGATATGAACAATAATTTGCAATTATAAGAATGAATCCACCCAATTCAGACTATATGCAAATAACCCGTGAGTGATCTACCTAAACTCTGTATATTTGAACAATACAAATGCGTAGACAGGAATTTTATTGAATACAACTCAAATTTCCATTGTATATGATGAATTTATAATACCATCATTTCAATGTGACAAATCAACTTCAATCGCATGGATTTACACACAAAATCATTCAATTCCTTCGAATAAATCTCACAAAACTTGAAAATACAATAAAGATTGATTCTACAGAATCAGAATGCCACAATCTCTGATCTTTGTTTGCTCCAAAATCCCAAATTCGAGCTTCTTCTTTTGATCTAACAACTAACCCTTTGGATTACATTCATATTCTGCGAGTTCTCCCAAAGACTCTTTGAGCTACCCAAGCTAATTAACACAATCACTAGTCTTCATTAAATACAACTTCGGTTCAGTTCTCCAGATCCTACAAAGAAGGAACAGATCCCTTATTTAACTCAACTAACCCTATGACTCACTAACAAACTACTATTCACTCTCGACCAGTTCAACCCTATCTACTATCTTGTGGAAGGTTTGAGAGAATCCTCATCCACCTTTATTCAATCTTTTACATAAAATAAAACAAATTACATGCATGAGACTCTAAGTCTCCTTATGATTCAAAAGATTTTGTGAAATCATGGATGCCTTCATCCTCATGAGCCTATGCTCCTGCATCAGTTGATATGGACTATGAATATCAACGTGTTCCTTGATTTTAAAACTATAAGCATCGTGTTTACTTAAAGAGATTGATGTATTTGGGGTTCACAAAGTTTCTTGCTATCTCGATTTGGTAACTTGTAGCACTATTTTGGCATCAATTTATGAATCTAGATGCAAATAATAGATATTAGCATGGGAGCAAGTTCACCTTGCTTTAATATCTGACAATAGATGGTAGCTTCAAGCAACAACTTCTCCAAATCTCACATGTTGATGAATTCTGTCACGTCCCCAATCCCCTTAGTGTCCTTTAGAGTGATAAGGGAACAACCTGATAATTTTTTTTTCCAAACTAATCCGCAACTATGCTTCGGTCCGCAATCCGCAAATTGGAAGTCAGAAGTCGGGACACCAATTACACAGCTCGAAGAACACCTCCCTGATTTCCGCAATGCGAGATTCAGAAAGTCGGAATGCCAATTTCAAATTCGACTAAATCACACCTCCCACTTCCGCAATCCATAGTGCGGAAATCGGCGGTCAGAACCCAAAAACTCAACTTCGAAGAATTGCTCCTTTGAATTCCCTAATCCGCAATCTGCCTTGCGGAACTCGGAAGTTAGAACTCCAAAATTTGCCAATTTGGAAAATTTACGTATTCGATTTTTGCAATCCGCAATTCGCCTTGCGGAACTTGGAAGTCGGGACCTAAAATTCACGAGTCCGGGAAAATCACTCGTCCGACTTCCACAATCCACAATCCGCCTTGCGGATTCGGAATGTCGGGTCCACAACGTATAAATAGGTGATTCCATGAAGATGAATAACTATTTTTGGCCAAATATGACGATGAAAAACGGAAATTTTACCCATGTATTAAATTGAAGCCCTTGAAACTCATATTTGCCACATGAATTTTGACATGCGGTTAAAACACGAAATGTAGAGAATTATGTTGGCTTTCCAATGATATTTGTTTCGAAATATACCAATGTCATTTATCGTGTCAAATTTTCATTTATTGAAACATGTGTACTTAAAACTTTGTAGAGAAATTAACAAGTAGTTTGTGTGTGTGCACAATAATTTAATGTTAAAGTAGTAATTTTGAAAAATTAAATATGTGAACAGGATCTAGACAGAATGCACTAGTGCTTACATATTTTTCTTTTAATTTTTATTTATTATTATTTTTCGAAATTGACCGATGAATATTTCAATCTCATTTTGCACACATGTGTGTGTGTGCACCAAATATGTTGATTGTTTACATAATTTCCAAAACTAAAAATACCCTTTTGAAGAGGACGTGGTTATCTAATGCTTGTGTATTTTTTCAAATTTATTGGATGTGTATTTTTAATGTTGTTGATTTATCTTTAAGCTCAATTGAAGTTCAACAAGGTTTTTTAGGGCAAGTTTTAGTAGAAATAAAAAAAAAAGACATACGAAAATAGAAATTTGTAAATTTTATGTATATGGATAGAGGATTCATTGACGAATCCAATGGTATTAGGTCCGCCCATTAATGTGCATTTAATGACATGGTTTAAGCCTCTGAAAGGCAGACAAAATTGTCTTTCTGCAGTGAAAAGGGCTCTCGGACTGTTTTTTAGGCCCTCGATCAAGGTATTTGCTCGATCGAGAGTTTGTAAAATTAGCTTGATTGAGGATTTTCCTGTGTAAAGAAAATATAAAAAAGAACCCGGAAAGAAGTTGGACAATTAATGTTGCCAACCACCATTCCCTCGTAAAAATAACAACAAACCTCTATATAATGACTAAACAATTGATCAACAACACTAATTTAACTCATTGCTAGTTTATTTTCAATTATAGCTATGTGAATTTGATGTTGTTCAATTAGAGCTTAGTGATTTTGTTGTTGTTCAATTAGAGTTCATTAGACATGTAATATTTCTTTGTAGACATATTTCAAAATTTCATATTAACATATTGTTGTTTGTTATAACAATTTGAATAAATCTTTGTTTGTTTTCATTGTAGTTTGATGGGGAGTAAAATAAAATGTCAAAGGAAGCATGCTCGTCAATAAAATGACAATCAAGAACGTGAGAGGAATAGAGATAGGATGAGACAACAAAGAGCAAGCTTGAGAGAAGAAGAAGATGTACATTTGGTGCAACAAATTCCAATGGAGGACAACCAAGGTAAATTTTTGAATTAGATGCTACATAATTTAAATATCATATTTTATCAAGTTCTCTAATAATTTGTTATATACTAACCAAGGTAATTTTTAAGGGTGAAATTTTGGCTATTTTTTGGGGTTTTTTTCAAAAAATAATTTCTTTATTTGGTCATTTTTAGTCTCTAATATCGCCTGTATTTACACAAAATATGTTTTTTTTATCATACTATTCCCCAAAATTTACACATTTCAATAGTAAAAGGTATGTTTCATATTTAATATTGGCCTACCTATCTATATACATGTTTTTTTCAATCCAAAAGAATCGCCTAGGATACTATACTTAAGTATAATATTAGAATACTATACTATACTAACTATTTTTTTTCTTCATTTTAGTCTTATTTTATTTTGTTTGTAATAATATTTTTAACAAATTGTTATATAGACTACAAAATTAGTAACAACTTTCCAAAAAATTTAACCATTTCATAATTTAATTTGTTTACTATTTATTTGTAATGATATTCTTATCTATTTCATCCATTTGTTATTTATATTTCAAATTTTGCAACAATTTTCATGTTAAATGAATTATTTTCAAGTGGCTAACAAATATTATTGGAACAATTTTAAAATGAAATGTACATTTAGATTCTATTTTCATGTTAAAATGTACATATTTTTAACTATGTTCAAATTTCAAAGTTGCTAACAATTTTCAAATTAACTATATATTTGGACCCTATTTTCAACTTAAAATGCACATATTTAACTATTTTCAAATTTTTAAGTTACTAACAATTTCAAGTTAATTTTAATTTCAATTCTTGGTTTGTTATTTGTTAAAAAAATATTTGTAGAATTTGTTATTTAGACTACAAAATTACTTTGGACAATTTTCCAAAACATTTAACTATTTCATAATCTAATTTATTTACTATTTATTTGTAATGAATATTCTTATTTATTTGTAATGAATATTCTTATTTATTTCATAACTTTGTTATTTATATTTCAAAATTTGTAACAATTTTCATGTTAAATGAATAATTTTCAAGTGGCTAACAAATGTTATTGGAACAATTTTCAAATGAAATGTATATTTGAATTCTATTTTCAAGTTAAAACATGTACATATTAACTATTTTCAGATTTCTAAGTTACTAACAATTTTCAATGTTATTGGACCAATTTTCAAATTAAACGTACACTTGGATAAATTTTTTTCGATTGTGTTATTTTTAATGTATTTCAAATTCATGTACCAATTTTTTCTATGCATTAATGTAGGGATAAGTTAACTTTTTTTTTTTTTCCTATAGTAGGTATATATGTTATTTATATTTCAAAATTTGTAACAATTTTCAAGTTAAATTGATAGTTATGTATAATTAGTTGAAAAATTCAATTCACACTCAATTTTTAATTTGTCAATTTTCACATCAAATTTCAAGTTACTGGCAATTTTAAAGTTCAATGCACAACTATCAAGTTACTAATAATTATCAAGTTAAATATATATACTTGATTTTCAAACTTTACTAACAATTCTTAAACTAAATGTACACTTTCAAGTTACATGTACATGTTTAGTTATTTTGAAACTAAGTTACAAACAATTTTCTTGTTTTTAATGTATTTTCAATACTTGTACAGAAATTTTTCTCAAGTCACTAGCAATTTTCAATTTGTTAATTTAGATGTAACAAATTTCAAGTTACTAGCATTTTTAAAGTTAAATGTACAAGTTACTACCAATTTCAAGTTACAAGCAATTTCAAATTTTACCAGCAATTTCAAACTTTACTTAGAACAATTCTCAAGTAATTACTAGCAATTTCAAGTTACAAGCAATATCAAACTTTAGTAGCAATTTCAAATTTCAAGTTACTACCAATTTCAATTTTTTCTTAGAATAATTCTCAAGCTATATGTATTAGGTGGAAAATTCAATTCACACACAATTTTCAATTTTTCAATTTCCACATCAAATTTCAAGTTACTAGCAATTTTAAAGTTCAATGCACAACTATCAAGTAACCAATTTTCAATTTGTTAATTTACATGTAACCAATTTCAAGTTACTAGCAATTTTAAAGTTAAATGTACAAGTTACTAGCAATTTCAAACTTTACTTAGAACAATTCTCAAGTAATTACAAGCAATTTCAAGTTACAAGGAATTTTAAGTTACAAGCAATTTCAAACTTTACTAGCAATTTCAAATTTCAAGTTACTAGCAATTTCAAACTTTACTTAGAACAATTATCAAGCTAAACATGTACAACTTCAAGTTAAATGTGTACATATTTAGTTATTTTGAATTCAAGTTACAAATAATTTTCTTGTCTTAAAAGTATTTTCAATTCGTGTACCAATTATGCATTTCAAAACACTTCAATTTGGTATTTTAAAATTAATCGATCCTTGTATAGTGCAATTCTGATTGAAATTCTCTTCACATGAATTTTGGTTATGCAGGGAAAGATTATGGTCACCCATCACATCATGGTGATCAAGAATCACATGACCCCGTGCCCCCTCATGATCTTGATCAACCATCACATGACACCTTTCCCTCTCACATTTCTAGTATAATTGAGAGTTGCAGTGGGGTTGGAAGAGGTGGGAATTGTCTTGAGGATTGTGCAGTTGTTTCTGCACGAGAAGAGATTGGGAACTCGATACCTAGTCGAAGAGTTAGAGATCATGTCAGTAAGATAATTGAGTCATATTTTGAACAACATTCAACGATGGCACAAGCTCAAATCCTACATGGGTTGATAAAACACAAAAAATTGAAATGTGCCACAAAGTTGTTGGGTTTTCAAGATGTTAAAACAAAAAAGACATGCGAGAATGCAATAGAAAATGTAAGAACTGCATTATCTTCATTTGTAAAATCAAGAAATAATGATATCCGAGCTGCTCGTAGGGAAATTACAACGGCTATTGTGGGACAAAGCACCTCAAGGAATTGAATGGTATCAACAATGGAATCATTGCTCAATGTTTCAAAAGAACATTGTTCAAATATACTAAATTCAGGGTCTAGATAGATGAAAATGATGAAGCTTCTTGTTGGGCTATTATTTGTAGGGAACCCTATCGAGGCAAGATGGAAATAGGCATTAGAGAGAAGGTGATAGAGTTTTGGGATAGCCATTCTCATGTTATTCCAGATCGAAAGCATGTCCTGCAACAACGTTTATCCAGAGGCATTTATCAGGAGCACTGTAAGCATGTGATGGAGATGACGGGAGTTGCACTTTACGAGGAATTCCAAGAAAACAATCCTGGTGTTCAAATATCATTTAGCATGTTCAACAAATTGAAATTGTTGTATATTAGGACGAATACGATTCGCGACACTTGTTGTTACTGGTACCATGTTGAATTTCAACTCTACTATGACACATTTCTGTATTTTTGCAAAAGGCACTGGAACGATGAACTATCTCCTCACACAGTGCGAGATTTTATTTGTATGATACTATAAAACATGAATCCTGAACACGTGTTTTTCAATAAGAGGTGTGTAGGTGGGAGAAGATGCCCTGAATGCGGTGATTTGACATTGTTCCATAGGAAATTTCCTATCTATCCAACACACCATGGATTGTCAGATATCACCGTTATGTGGAAGAGGTACGAGTACATCTCCATGAATCCATCATCTTCTTCATCTGTGCCATCTAAGAGGATGGACTTGCTCGAATCCAAGATTCTTGTTTCAGATTTCATGGAGAAGTTTCAAAATCAGATTTATAAATACATAAAGCACTCCCATAGGTCTAGGTAGCAAGCTTCAGAATTCAAACATTCTCATGAGGTATTTGAGCTGGGCATAATCTTATCAGTGGTAGACTTTGCTGAGAACTACCCATTTGCTCCTCAGAGAGAGATACAGAGTGAGTATTATCACTCCGACCAGGTGTCTATCTTTGTACATGTATTGTACAGACATGCTCAGGAAAGCATTGATGGTAGGGATAACACTCCTCGGTCACGTGAAGTGATCAAGGAGTACCATTTTTATGTCAGTGATGATCGTGAGCATGACATGTTGTTCGTTCAACACTGCTTTGGGTTGATTTATGATTCATTTAGGCAGAGAGGCGTATCATTTTTTGAACACTGGATTTGGTCAGATGGGTGTGCAGGGCAATTCAAATCGGCACGCTCATTTTATTGGTTGAGTCACCTTCACAAAGAGACGGGAATCCAACACACCTGGAGATTTTTTGAAACAGGGCATGGAAAGGGTGAACATGATGGCATAGGTGCATGTGTGAAACGAGCACTTCGGAGGTACCAAATGAGTCATGGTGGAACCCGACTCAAATGCTCCACGGAAGTAGTTGATTGGTGCACACGTCATTTGGGACATCAAGGTCGCAAACAAGCAAGGCCAGTGTGCAGGTAATAAACTCCAAACTCAATTAATAAGCTAATAACATTCAATATCATCATTTCCAAAAGAACACATACTCGATAGGAATTTATATATGACAAATTGAATTCCATGTAGGTTCTTTTGGGATGTTTCCCTTGGTGATGTGAATAGATCCATGCCATGGTATTGTGAGACCATACCTGGTATGAGGGAATTACATTATGTTCTAAGTAAAGACATGGGAACATATTTTCCATTGAAACGAGGAAGTATGCTTGTTTTTGCGATTTTTGCATTGATGCAAATGGATGCAGGCTTGATAACTGTGAAAATGATGTATATGTGAAACCATGGAAATATGTCCCTCTTAATCCAAAGGGCCCACATCCAATTCCAACATGGCAAGAGATGCACACTGATGAGGCAATGGTCTCATTAGATCATGATCAAGTTTCTGATATGGTTAGGGAAGGTACAAGAGACTTCATTAGGTCTAATTAGTTCACTATATAAATTACACATATCCAAATCTTATAGAAATGCACGCAGGACATTTGAATAATATTTGTAATGTATCTTGCAGGTGATGTATTCGTTGTCATTGCACCCCCCACAACCAAGAAAATGTGGCATATTATTTGATGCGATGCACACAAATAAAAATAGGTTGTTGTGACCCTATCAAGATGGAGACTTCACATACCAAATTGGAGACATGGTTCTAATGGGACACTTTTTTGAAAGAGTGAAAAAACAAGGTGCTCATATTATTTACAAAGATTTTATGCTTGAATATATATATCATGCCAATACAGTCATTTGGTGGTGGCATCTCGGATACATCTAACAAAAATCAAGGTGAAGAGAGGTGGGCCAAAGAGATGGAAGATGACAGAAGCTGACCATATCATATTATAGAGACTTGCATTCCTATAACCCATTGGCCAGATGAATGAGTTACATGTATGCCACTTGCCTCATTGACATAGTTGTCATGTTGTCTTGTTGAATATTTTTTTGGAGATTTTTGTGGAGGTTGTTTTATAAATGTATTTTTGTAGATGCTTTAATGCCAAGATTAAAATACTAGATGGGAGGCTTTTGTGAAAATTGGCTCATGGTGCTCCAATGTGAATACACTTGAATGTATGGTTAGTGCTCCATGAACTTCCCCCATAATAGTTTTATAGATATTTGTTTAGATGCTTTAAGAACAATATTAAATCTATCTACTAGATAGTTGAATTGTAATGTGTAGACAATATAATGTAATTGTAAAATTTCAATTTTAAATTGTAATGTACATTCTAATTTTAAATTTTGATTTCAAATACAATTGTAATGTAATTGAAAATTTAAAATACATCTATACAATGTAAAATTGTAAAATTGTAAAATTTAAATTGTACAATGTATTCTAATTTCAAATTTTGATTTCAAGTGCAAAATTATATACATTATAATCCATTCATTGTATTTCATCATCGATTACATTGTATTTCATCATCGATTACATTGTATTTCATTCTCAATTATATAAAAATATTATCAAATACCAATGTATTGAAAAAAGATTTCATTCAACAATAATCAATTAGTTTTGTTATTGAACATATCAAAGTTAGGACCAAATTTTTTTTTGTCTCCCCATTCCATTTAATAAAAATATTGGCACTTGGTTCTACATGGAATATACCTACATTGGACAATTTTGTAGTCTAATATTAGAGAAGCATAATATAAATGATATTTTAATGCTACTGATTTCAATAATACCAATTATCTAAACCTACCAAAAGTAAATTCTAATATTGGAAATTAAACAATGTAAAGTGAAAACTGAAAATAGTACTAGAAATTCACTGTCAATCCTTTAAGAAGTACAACTAAATCCTTCACTATCAAAATGAACTGCTCAAATCCAAAGCTTAAATATTTGATTATAATCTCAAGATCAAAATATAATGTTTTTATTATTTCTCAAACTATGATTATGTAATAGAGGAATGAATTAGTGTTGACATAAAATAAAGTATAAATCTTATAATCAAATAAAAGTAAAGATAGGTTAAGGACATATCTCAACTTGTATAATATGTTTTATATTTAAATTTCAAGTTTGAGAGTTTTTGAAGATTGCAACTTGCTTATACAAGCAATTAAATATAAATTGTTAGAACTGGGAAATGAAACCAAGCAATCCCTTTGAAAGGAAAATAACAACAAAATGACTAAAAAGAAGTAGCAAGGTATGAACTAACAGCTATTTACAAAACTTTGACAACTATGAAAATAAATCTTTAAGTGGAGTAATCACTAATGTAGGAACTTGTTCGAATCATATGTTATCTGTGATAGATGTAATGTAATTGAAATTGAACTTTTAAATTGCAACAACACATTGAATTTTCAATTAAAAATACACATTAAATTTTAATTTGTAATTGAATTGGAATGTGGAAATTGTAATTGAATTGTAATGTGTAGACAACATAATGCAATTATAATTTCAATTTTTAATTTTTAATTTTGATTTCAAATACAATTGTAATGTAATTGAGAATTTAAAATACATCTATACAATGTAAAATTTAAATTTTAAATTTTAAATTGTACAATGTATTCTAATTTTAAATTTTGATTTCAAATGCAATTGAAATTGAACTCTTAAATTGCAACAACACATTGAATTTTCAATTGAAATTACACATTAAATTTTAAATTTTAATTTTAAATTGTAATTGAATTGGAATGCGTAAATTGTAATTGAATTGTAATGTGTAGACAACATAATGTAATTGTAATTTCAATTTTTAATTTCAAATGTATTTTAATTTTAAATTTTGATTTCATTTATGCAATTGTAATGTAGTTGAAAATGAGCTTTTAAACTGTAATTGAATTGGAATTGAAATTACACATTAAATTTGAAATTTTATATTGTAATTGAATTGGAATTGTAATTTCAATTTTAAATTGTAATCTATGTATTCAAGTCTAAATTTTGGATTTGCAACTGTAATGTAGTTGAAATTTGCATTTTAAATTGAACTAAATTGTAACTACACATCGAGATTGAACTTTTATATTGTAATCATTGTACATTAAATTTGCATTTGAAACAACAAAACATCAATTTGTAATTGTAATAACTATATCCACATGTAATATAAAAAAACAATCGATTTCAAATGAGATACAAAATACACATGAAGACATCAATATGATAAAATATACAAAATATGTAACAAAATATCCAAAAGTCCATATATGATAAAAGTCCATGTATAAATGATAGAAATCCATATCCAAAACATGAAAACATATACATAGATCATCCAAAACATGAAAATATATAAAATATGAAAATATCCAAAACATGGAAATGTATAGATCATCAACTCATTGGCCACTACCCCCAGGAGGCCCTTGATCGGCCCCATGACTTCCTTCATTTGTAGTAGACCGATGATGGCTATGAGGTGGTAAACTATGAAAGAATGCCTCGATCTCCGTTGATTCAATGGTGATATCTGGCATCTGGGTAGGAATATGGTTAGATGGCCCTTCATCAGGACCACGTGCTCGAGCTGCATCCCAATCATACGAGAAAGTCATTGCAGCACCCACACCCGCCTGTAGTGATGCCATTACATGTAATAAGTTAGATTTATCAAAAATTAAAACTAAAACATAATTTAAGTTATAATTCAAAAATTGAAACATAAAGTACAAAAATAAATTACTAAATGTGATTAAATAACATGAATTGGAACATAAATTAAGACTCACCTCTGTGTCTAGACCCGTCTGGTCAGGACCTTCGCAATCCTCATGTCTATCTTCAGGAACAATGCCCTTTCCTTTTCCATGTACAATTTGAAATTCATTTGAATTTAATATCTAAAACATAAAATCTCGAAAATTAAGAAATAAAACATAAATGATTTAAACCTATAAATAATAAACTCAATTTAAATTGGAACATAAATTATAACTTACCTCGGCTATTGTCGTCCCCGGGTTAGGACAAGCGGATGGACCAATCGATGTCTCACTACCAAAGAGTTGATCCATGAATGTGGTCCCCTGCATAGAGCAATAGAATAGGGCTCCCTTAAGTATTATTGACCATTCAATTTACGACATATAATATGATGTAACATGAAAACATATATACATAATTGTACAAAAGTATACCTGTCTTGGAGCGACGTATCTACGATACATTCGAAAGTATGGATCTTGGGCTGATTGAGCATACCCCTGTAAGGCCTCGCCATCCAAACTCTTGAGCAGGTCATTATCGACCCACTCTATCTCTGGCTCTGTAGGTGCAGGGGGTGGTCTAGATGCCTCTCCATGCACAACAACAACAACACTTTCCATGGTAGTGAACAACGACTTTGCAATGTCATGTCTAGCCTCTGCAGCAATCTGGGATGACTGTTCCATGTCCACCGAATTGATAACCGTCTTGTCTGGAATTGGTACCAACCTCGGAGGGGGTGGCACGAAGGCAGGGTCTCTACAAGCTCTAGTACGTTGGTAGGAGCGTCCCCTACCATCCCCAAAGAACTCAGACCCTGTGCTGGTGTAATCTGGGTGCATCCCCCAAACAAACTCTCCATAAATATGTTTTGGAAAGTACAATGGGACCTAGTCATGGTGGGGGAACATGCCCCATGCTCCGACGAATCTATCAAATAAATGTGGTGTAGCGGCCTCCAACTTAAACTCCTTGAGTCTAAGTGGTTGATTGGAAGGGCGGTCATGAGGGATGTCAAACAAAGTACCCTTGATGTCATGCCCTTTTATGGTGACTTTGACATCCTCCCATTTGTGGGGCCTAATGACATCACATCTCCTCCTCTGCCATGAAAAACGCCAAATGTCACTAAGAGGTCCCACCCTCTTATAGAGGGCCATCATGTCATCCACTGTTGATAACATCATGAATAAAGATCATCGTGTGGGAGAATCCTCCCTCAATGTGGAGACACATGAATGCACCCACTCTCGCTGGGTAGTGATATCAGCGAGAGTGATGCGTGCGACCTCATCATCATATGATCCCCCTGATGGACCTGCGATCCAAACCAAAACACAAATGTTACCGAAAATATATATTATAACTTGCAACTGAAATTCAATGCATTATATACTAAAAATTTACTGAAAATGTATCTAACAAAAAATATGCACCTGATGCACTCGTGTCTTGCCGCACATCCCCCACCTGGGGATCAACATGTATGTCATCGGGATGAACTGACACACTAGCTCTCCTTCTGCTGCCACCAGTGGCAGTCGACCTCGACGTGGCCTCACTTCTCGGTGAACGGGAGCGTTGCCAATGGCCGCCCTGTTGGGCGACGTCAGATCCTATCGTGGGTCACCGAGCACGAAGCAATGAAGTTCTCTCTTCAGAACTCTCTGCATCACATTTTAATTTCTAATTCTAATTCTCTTTCAAATTTCACATTTAAAATTCAAATTCAAATTTCAAATTCTATTTCAAATTTCACATTTCAAATTCAAATTCAAATTTCAAATTCTATTTCAAATTTCACATTTCAAATTCAAATTCAAATTTCAAATTCAATTCAAATTTCAAATGTAATTCAAATTTCAAATTTTACATTTCAAATTCAAATTCAAATTTCAAATTCAATTGAAATTGAAATTCAATTTCAAATTTCAATTTCAATTTCAAATTTCAAATTTCAAATTTAAATTTCAAATTCAATTCCAAATTCAATTTCAATTTCAAATTCAATTCCAAATTCGATTTCAATTTCAAATTTCAAATTTCAAATTTTAATTTCATGTTCAATTTCAAATTTGTATTTCAAATTTCAATTTCACATTGAATTCCAATTTCACATTGAATTCCAATGCCAATGGTCTTAGATGTGAAGAAGCCTAAAGGTTTGAAGAACTTCATTGTATGATACCTAAGTGGTTGGTGTTGGCCAATATTGGCCATGGGTAATGAAGACTTGTTCTTCATGAAGGTTGATTTCCCATTTTTGGTTTATAGGGTAAATCTCTTGTAACCATTTATGTGCATGCTTGTTTTTGTTTGACATTTCTCTCTCTCCAAGAATGTTTGCTATGTGCCTTTTTATTATCCTTTCATTGTGTTTCGTTCTAACGTTTGGTATCAGAGCCCAATAGGACTGAAATTTCTAGTGAGAGCGGCTTGGGTGTTTCCTGGATAGTGGATCAAAGCACGATAGGCTTGGAATCTCTAGTGAGAGTGGGACAGGTTGTTTCTTGATGTTGGATCAAAGCCACTTTGAGATAGACTCTTATATAGAAATAGTGGTTTGTGACACTAGGAGTTGAAGCTGGAAACATGGAGAGAGAGCTTGAAGCATGTGGCTTTGGCCCGAAATGTGCTTGGAGAAGCATGGATCTACGAGTGATTTATGAATAGATCTATAGATCTATTGTTTTGGTGCTTCTATATGAAAGGAGATGCATGAACATGTGGTTGTTGGGCCTGGCCCAAGTGGGGCATTTTTGTGTAAGTCAGATTTTGGAATTGCGGAGCTGAGTGCAGTTCAGTGGAATGCTTTTTGACAAAGTCTAGTTTTGGGATGCTGCGAAGTTGTGCGCAGTACAACGTCGGAAGAGTTGCGAAGTACAGTGCTGCAAGGAGACAGCGCTGCGATGTGGCCAGTCTACGGAGATCCGGTAAAGTAGAGTGTTGGACGGAAGACGGCATAGATTCCGGTTAGACCATTGGTGGTCTATTTTTGGTAAAGATGCTCCATGAGTGCCAGTCGACGGGTAAGGAGCAAAGCAGAAGAAAGCGACTGGTCGCACATGTAAAGAACCACTACTTGAACCAGTTGCACAAGACCGTTAGAGGAAGAACAACTCGGTGAAAGAGACCTGCTGGCGTGTGTGCGATAGGGAGGCTAATGGCGACGTGAAGCATGCGTGGAAGATAGCCATGATGGAAGATTCGCTACCAGAAGCCAGCAAGTCCAATTAAGCTGAAAACCATGGCAGTTTTGTAAAATCTAAGGATTTTTTCCTACGAATTGTAAAGACATGACCTACGGGCATGATCTATAAATAAGGCATATTTTGTATGAGAAATGGTTAATCTATCATTTTTTGGTTGTTGGGTTGTTGAATCTCTATAGTTTTATTATTATTGAGAAATATCTGTTGAGAGAAATTTTGTAAGGCTTTGCAAGCTGTGTGCGCAGAGGCCGATTGAGAGAGAAGAGAGTCTGCAGCTGAGTGCACAGACAAAGAACTGTTGTACCCTTCCCAAATACTAATACAACAACAGTTATTGTGGACGTAGCTCCCATCCTGGGGGTGAACCACGTTAAATCCTGTGTAGTGTGATTGTTTGTGTTTTACACTTATCTGTTTGCTTACAATGGATGCTTGGATTCTCATTTATCAGTTGTTATGTTAATGCTTTTATATGTGTTCGCCATAGGAGAAAGATAGGAATAATATGTTAAGTATTACATGTATGGATGAATGATGAATGTGCAGTAATCTAAGTCTGTGGAAGTATCAGTTCGTTGAATAATCACATGTGTATGTAGAGTTTGGTTGTATAACTATTTGACGTGCAGCACCAGAAGTGCGCAGTATTGTGTGTTCCATCTGTTTACGTTGATTATAAGGCTAATTGTTTAAGGTAGTAGATGAATGGATAAACACTAAGTAAAGTTATCAATATCAGTTCAGTCTGTAAAGGAAGCGTATAAGTCAGTTTCGCTGTCCTATTACTTGCATCTTGTCCGAACTGCACAGTCCGTAAATGTGCTAGTTGTGCAAGCTTCTTAGCTTGATGAAGTGTTGGCCGCGAAGAAGGCTATCGTTGTGCAGTCCTCAGTCCGCAGTGCGAGCCCCGCAGCACGCTGCGTAGTAGATACGTTTAAAAAACTCATCACATCACTGTGGAAACCTGATTCCGCAGTACCCCCATAACTACACCTCGGGTGAGACCTCAGCTTGTTCGCAGGCTATTGCCGAAAGGGCCGGTGAGAAGGGGTTTTGTTGGTTCCTTGAAACCACAAAGAACCTGGGTCTACATTGGAAACCTATAGATCAATATATAAGCCAAAAAATGGTTCTGTTGCCGCGCTAAGAATCTGTGATGAGTTGAAGTCGTGATGTGTGACGAAGAAGAAGCTTTGCTGGGTATTGAATTTTGGCATCCAGACAAGAAAGAAATCTGGGCTTGGTGTGACAAGACAGAGAGAGACTTCGCAAGAAAGGAGAATAGACACCCGCATCTCTCTGACATCCAGTGGTTGAACAAATACCTGTGGAAAGATGTTCATGAAGTTTTCTGGGCGTCTTTTGGAAACGGGCTACATGAGTGGTTGTCAAGGCTCGCAGAGCAAAGAAACTGTACACCGTGAGACGTACCGACCGAGTGGACACCAGAGCTTATTGAAAGGCTTAAAGCAGTAGACAACCCATTCACGAGAGCAGTTGACTTTTGGGTCGACAACACACTACAAAGCTTTGTGACGCAGTTCGTTGTGGACATGCTAAAGTCCTACATCATAGCCGAAAGAGAGTTTTTCAAGGGATTCAGAGGTAAATATCTGAACAACCTCAGTCTATACATTAAAATGCTTTTGGCAGAGAAAGGCGTCTTTAGAATGCAGTGAAATTTTGTTTAAATTTGTCATGGTAGATAGTACATATAGTGGTTATTACGAAGAAACCCATAACTTGAGGAGTGGAAAGAGATACAAGTTTGTCACTGAGAAAAATATTGGACCACATGGACTCCGTGTAGATACCCAGATACCATGTGAGCTTGATAATCAAACTGCACCCCTTTCAGCCATGTATCATCCTATTACGCCATAGAACCTGCCAGTTGCACATACCGTGCCTCCCCTTTCTCAGAATCCATCAATTCAGAACCCGCCGGTTGCGAATGTCCCGCAACTTGCACCGCAGAACATCAGTACTAGTAACACTACAAGAGCGGGTGCCCAGGCTATTCCGACTCAACCTAGTCCATCTCTTGTTGTACCACTTCAGAACATCCAACCTCAGATCATTCCTCGGAGTCTTATCCCTAGCACTACTTAGACAACTATGCCACCTATAAGGTGGATGACTGATGATATCAAACTACCGATATTCAAAGGAACAGGTCTAGAAGACCCTGATCAACATTGGTTTCTATGTGAAGCCGTATGGAGTGTTAAGCAAGTCCAAGATGATGCTGTGAAGCAAGAACAACTCATCACAACTTTTAGAGACAGAGCCTTGCATTAGTTCATGAAGTATTCGCAGGGACATAATAGAACCCTGGTAGAAATCAAGGTTGTGCTCTTAGCATGATTTAAGAATCCAAAATCAGAATCGCAGTGCATGACATAGTTGAAAGAGATCAAACAGAAACCTAATGAGACAGTCTAGGAGTTTGATTAGAAATTTAAGACGTTGTTGGACCAAGTAAGCTTCGTTATAGCACCGCAACAGCACAAGGAATGGTTTATAGCCGCGTTGTTGCCTCATATCAAACAACCCTTGATGCAATAGAAGGTGGCTTCGCAGGCAGAATCCTTGGAGATCGCGATGAAGTTGGAAGCTTCACCGATTGGAGAAAGTAGCACTAGGATGTCTCAGATTCAGAACCAGTTGGCTACCTTGACACTACAACTACAAGATATGAAGAAAGGAAAGCAGGAGAGACAGGAAGTCTGGTGTACAGGTTGTAAGGGAGAAGGACACACTAAGGATCACTGTCCTTTATTCCAATACTTCCTTAACATGGGTGGACCAAACCCATTAAATTCGAACCAAGGGCCATGGTGTGAAATTTGCAGAACTAGAAGACACCGGCTAGAAGACTGCCACCTGATACATAAATACGTAAGAACACCTAAAAACCTATATTGTAATTTCTGTAAGTTAGTTGGGCATGATGAGTCCAATTGCCGTGCATATGAGCTCATGCTAGAAGTAAAGAAAGATATTGAGCATATGTATAGAGTCCAAGGAGAGACTCCGTAGAAACAAGAAAATGCACAACATGATTAGGGAGCATATAGAGGCCGTGGAGGATATAGTGGGAGAGGAAGGAATAACGGCCCAACACAAGGACGAGGCCAAGGTCAAGTAATCTGTTATAACTATGGCCAAGCAGACCATGTATCTAGAGACTGTACCAACCCATGCACTACGTGTAATTATTGTAAATCGTTCGATCATGTTATTGAAGACTGTCCAGTGTTAGAGGTAGAAATGTAGAAAAGGAAGTGGCCAGAGGTGTTGAACCCAAACATTTAGTTGATTGCAGCAGAAAGGAGACCTGCGGATCCAAGTATCAACCTACTGACGCGAAGTGGCGCTACAATAGGAAGAGATAGGGATTAGAAGCTTCAACTTCAGGAGATTTTAACACTAAGCAGACTCCTCTTGAAACAATATGGATAAGAAAAGCTGTTGGGAAAGCACTTGCTTTCGACTTGAAGAAAAACAAAGAAACATTTGAAGAAGCATGGGATATCTTCAAAGAGTTAGCACCCAGATCGCCGAGAATCTCGTTGCGTAGTGAAATACCGCATATAGAAGATATGCTGGCTTCTTATGACAGAACGAGCGCTGCAGCAGAGACGGGCACCTATGTTGCGCAGTTCCTCAAGAGCTGCATGAAATTACTGAAGAGTCCAAACGCTATAGCAGAGTTGCAGAAGTTGTTAGATCAGTATGAACCACGCAGCGAGAGTGAAACTACCGATAGCGCAGTTCATCACATTAAGAAACATAAGAGAACAGGCAGAGAAATGAGACTCAGTGCACAAATGGGAGATTATGAAATGGATGAGATCATTCTTGATCTGGGATCAGAAGTAAATGTCTTAACCAAACAGACATGGCAGCAGATGGGGAGACCAAAGCTGTTATGGTCACTTATCCAGTTGAGAATGGCCAATCAAGAGAAGGTCATACCTTTTGGACGATTAGCCAATGTTGTTGTTGACATTGATGGAGTGCAAAGTTACGCAGACTTCGAGGCTATCGAGATTGTCGATGATAGTCATCCTTTTCCTGCGTTGTTGGGAATTGAATGGGCTATCGATAACCTCGCTATCATAAAATTGAAGACAAAGAAGATGATCTTCGAAGGAAAGCATCTCAGGGTCATCGCACCACTGGACCTTGCAGATGGAGACAGATACAACGAGCCGATTCAGGAGGAATCCAGAGCTCAAGATTTGGACTGACTTTACAAGATGACTGCAAACCAGGAGGATTATATTAATCCTACTACGGATGGTACACTCAGCTGGAGATGCGACAACTCTTGCATCTCAGACTCTGATGCAGGAATGGAGAATTGGAAAAGTCACATGCACGAAGTATCTGCAAGGAGATGCGCACAGGTTACAAAGTCACTGCACTGGATTGGAAAGGAGGTAATCCAAATCCCTACCTATGATGGTTTATCTACTGTTTATTCCTTTATCAAAGAATATACTGTAGCAATTGTAGATGAACATCGCTTACCAGCACTAGATATGGCACTGCGCGAGACACCTGCCAGATGGTGGGCCACGCATAAACAGACATTGACCACATGGGATCAATGTTGAATAAAGATGCAGATCAAGCTTGCTGACAAAGTTACCCTACCATTTGAAAAACACAATGGACAGACAGATCCAAGACAACATATTGAGGTCTGTTCACCAGCATGTGAGGAGAGACCATGGACAGAATGGGTGCATCTGTTTGTGCACGCATTGGAGGAAGAAATTCCAAAGAAATGGTACTTAGATATGGAGTTGCGTAGGGAAACTACAGATTGGCCTACTCTGACTGCGAACTTCCAGAAGAGTTTCAGTTTTGAAGATGAGAGTCCTACCATAAATGATGCACTGCAGATTATTAAGGAAAGAATATTCAGACCGGAATGTCCACATAAGAACATGACATTAGAGGAATTCTTCAGACCTGACAGCATACCTGCAAGCCTACAAACATAATGGAAGGAATAGGTAGAACATGCCATGGAATGTTATAACCTAGCTGAAGAGGCTGAAGAAAAAGAAGAAAATGATGAGAAGGATCCGCGCAACATAAACATTCCTGAGTCAGAAGGAGCACGCGACGTAGAAGGACCTCTACTAGAAATCCGAGACATGAGCGGACCCGTGAAAACAAGGAAAGTGAACATTGGAACCATCGAAGAGCCGAAGTTTGCAAGTATTGGAGACTATTGGGACGATCAGACTGTCGCGGAGATTGCAGACCTATTACATGAGTATCAATATTTATTCCCGACAAAGTTTACAGGGATGAAGGGAATCTTGGAGACTTAGGGGTTATGAAGATACCTCTTAAGCCAAGTGCCAAGCCTGTTAAGAAGAGGCCCTATAGACTGAACCCACGATACAAAGAACGAGTCAGGGAAGAACTTGATAAAATGCTCAACGCAGGGATCATCGACCTAGTCGAAGAGTCAAAGTGGATAATCCCTATGGTTGTCCAAGATAAGAATACAAAAGGAGAGATCAGGATTTGTGTGGATCTCAGAAAATTGAACGATGCTTCAACGCATGACCCATTTCCTACTCCTTTCACTGATGAGGTACTTGATAATGTTGGAGGAAATGAAGCATATTCCTTCACCGACGGATTTTCGGGATATCATCAGAGAAGAATCAATCCCGCAGATAGACACAAGACCACTTTTGCCACGGAATGGGGGTCATTCAAGTACACAATAATGCCATTTGGTCTGAAGAACGCGCCTGCCATCTTTTCCAGAGTTGTGGTCGCAATATTTAAATACTTCATGCATAAGTTTTTAGAAGCTTATTTTGACGATTGGACAATATTTGGGTTACTGAAGGACAATTGCACAAATCTCAGATTGATGCTAGAAAAATGCAGACAACATCAAATGTCATTAAACCTGAAGAAGTGTATTTTTTGTGTTCCCTATGGAATTCTGTTGGGACATATTGTGTGCAAGCAAGGCTTGATGGTTGATCCTGCAAAGATCGTAGTTATTGTAAACTTGCCGACACCGAACTCAGTCAAGCAGCCGCGCACTACATTGGGGCATACCGGTTACAACAGAAAATTTATAAAGGTATATGCACAGATAACCGCAGTGATGGAGAAGATACTAAATAAAGATGTCCCGTTTGTCTGGAATGCAGAGTGTGAACAAGTCTTTGACACCTTGAAAGAGAAAATGGTAACTGCATCGATCCTAGTTTTTCCAGACTGGGAGAAGCCGTTTCATGTCCATGTCGATGCTTCATGTATATCATTGGGAGTTGTCTTAGCACAACCAGGAGAGGGAGGTATTGACCATCCCATCGCATTTTCAAGCAGGAAGCTTTCATCTGCAGAGAAGAATTATACCACCACTGGGAGAGAAGGCCTGGCTATGGTCTATGCACTGCAGAAGTTCAGGCACTACTTGCTTGGTGCGCTTCTCTATGTTCACTGACCATTCTGCTTTGAAATACCTAGTCAACAAGCCAGTGTTAGGCGGGTGAATCTGTAGATGGTTATTACTCTTTCAAGAGTATGACTTTGAAATAGTCGTTAAGTTGGGAAGATTGAACTTAGGACCTAATCATTTGTCAAGGATTGAATCAGGAGAAGAGCCTACGAACCTTGAAGATAATATGCCTGATGCGCAGTTGTTTTCCATCCAGATAGCTGATGAATACTATAAGGATATCATACACTTTATGACTACTGGGTTGGCACCTATAGAGTTTACTACGCAGCAAAAGAAGTAGCTGGTAGTAAGAGTAGCAGACTTCACCATAATTGCTGGAAAACTATATAAATTGGGGCCGGATGAAGTACTGCGCAGGTGTGTGTTAGAGCACGAGAAACCATTCATACTAGCTGATGCACATTCAGGAGCAGTAGGAGGTCACTAAGCAGGAAGAGCCACTGCGCAGAAGATATTGCGAGAAGGGCTATGGTGGCCTATGATTCACAAAGACGTGAAGGAGCATTGCCAGAGCTGCGATGTCTGTCAGAGGATAGGAAGGCCATCGCGAATAGACGAGATGCCATTGAATCCACAATTGACATTACAGGCATTTGAGAAATGGGCAATTGATTTTGTGGGATCTATAAACCCACTGGGAAAAAGAACTGGTGCGAGGTATATTATTACTGCAACTGACTACCTCACCAGATGGGCAGAAGCGAAGCCAGTAAAGGACTGTAGCGTAGGTACTGCCACACAGTTCATATTTGAAGACATCCTTACAAGGTTTGGATGCCCAAAGATTTTGATGAGTGATCAAGGCACTCACTTTCTGAACAAAACCATTGAGGCATTGACAGAAGAATTCCACATTCATCATCAGCGAAGTACGTCATATCATCCGCAAGCGAATGGAATTGTTGAAGCATTCAATAAAGTACTGGAGAATGCATTGACTAAGGTATGCAATGTGAATAGGGATGATTGGGACCTGCGCATTCCAGCTGTTCTATGGGCATATAGAACCACTTGTAAAACGTTTACTGGCCATACACCTTTTAGGATAGCCTATGGACAGGAAGCAATAATGCCAATGGAGTACATTGTTCCCAGCTTGAGAATAGCTGCATTCACAGGCATGGAAGATCGTGACGCATTGGAAGAAAGGATGCTACACTTGGTTGGTCTGGAGGATCGCTTCATCGTAGGCTTTCACCAACAAGTGCAGAAAGAAAGAGAAAAAGCATATCATGATCGCCATATCGAAAACAAGTCTTTCTAGGTAGGTGATCTAGTCCTCCTGTATGATAGCAAGTTTATGAAGTTTCCTTGAAAGTTTAAAATGCATTGGCTTGGCCCATATACTGTTTTACATGTAACTAATGGTGGCGTAGTTCAGTTAGCCACGTTAGCAGGAGATAACTTGCCAGGTTTAATCAATGTAAGAAGACTAAAACCCTATCGAGATAGTCTTGCTTCGCAGAACCCGTGATGATAAAAAAGAATGAAATTTATAAGTGCCAAGTACAGTTGAAATTGGGCACTATAAAAGGGAAAGAGTCTGTACGCGATGTATGATGAGGAAGTGTATATACCGCGCAGCACTGTTAAGATGTGCCGCTGCCCAAATAAAAAAAAATAAAAATGAAAATGATGAAAAGAGAAAAAAGAAAAAGAGGGATCACGTAGTTGCGAAATCAAAATACAACTGCGATGATCGAGATAAATGAGGAAAGAGGCTAAGTTCAAAAACAAGAAATCAGGCACCGCGAAGTCACTACGCAGGAGTAGTGATGACCGCCGTACAGTTCAACGTAACATTCAAGAAAAATAACTGTTAAAATGTCGACCGAAAATATAGCTGTTACATACTACTTTCGCCAGCGACCGCTTGGGCATTTAACGCAAAAATAGTCGTTCTGAACGAGTTAAGGAATGAAAGGACTGAAGAATCCGCTGGATTTGGCCAACAGACACCGCATTTAATGCTTATCTAACCATTGAGGGGTGCGGAGGAGGTCAGTTGCGCCTATAAATACTGCTGCTGTATTCAGACTCGCGGGCGTTACCGAACCCTTAGAATTTTCTTGCGAGCACTACTTTGCGAGTTGTTTTCAACAAGCTATCCAAAATCCTGTTGAGAGTTGTCCAGTGAATGTCTGAGAGGTCTCCTATTGAAGAAGAGTTCACGGTCCAAGAGACTATGAAGGTGTTCAAATACAGAGGGATTGAAGGGTTAATAAGAACCCCAGCTAAGAATGTTGTCTTAGAACCAGGTCAGACGTCCAAAAGATCATCAAGACATGGTCCAAAAATGCAGGACAAAGGAAAAAATATAGTGGGGCCGAAAGTGAAGCAACAAAAGATGAGTTCCATAGTGCCGATAGCCGACAGGGAGATACCGTTTAATCTTACACCTGACTATATATCGCCGCATGCACTGGTCTACAAGCTAATGAAGAATGCCAACTATGATATTCCCCTCTCGCCGATATCAAAGCATGTTGAGGTGGAGAAAAATTTGTTGGGGAATATCCTAGAGTGTAAGTGGGAAGAATATGATCTACTTCAGATGCAGAAGGAGCTCAATGAACCGAGGTTCCCACAGTTCCAGCCCGACCAATACATGTGCTGGAAGAAAGACGTAAAAGTAAACCTTACCATGGTTGCGGAAAGCTGGTTGTCCGGAGTAGTCTAGTTGGGACTACTCAATCTGCTCAGACTCCCACATTTTGACAGATCGTGGGACTCAGAGTCCGAAGGGAAGTTAGGAGGAACTTCACAGCAGAAGACGCCGCAGCTAGCCATGACCGTGCCAGCAAAGTTCTGCATTATCCATCTTGATCCCTTAATTGTATGACTGCCAATTCCAGAACAAATAATGTTGGACACGAAGGATTTCGAGCGTGTGGATCTTGATATTGCGAACATACCATTGCCTAGGCTACACTATTTGCATCTGCAGGTTGTCAAAGAAATGCATGAGAGAACCACTGATGCCCTGAAACAATAAGATGCTGCAAGCAAATTATAGGCAGTTGGAAGAAGCTATCTCGCGGAGCGCTATGGAGTTACAAGATGAGCATGATCGACGGAAAATACTAGAGTCCACGATCACTGTGGTCGCAGACGATATATCAGAATGTGAAGTACAAGTAGACCCTGCGAACATTGTCGTTAAGATTAGCGAGCTGGTTAATGATCTTAAGGAAGAGATGCGAGATATGGAGATCAGCCACAAAGCTAAGGTTGCTGCCTTGGAGGCACAGATTAACCCACAGACCCCACCAGATCAGCGACAGTTAAGAGTGAAGGAAGTAAAGGCCGCAACAGAAAGCATAGCCACCGAGGTGGGTAAGTGCCAAATTCTATTAGATGAGGCGTCGAAGGCATTCACTACGCTCGAGGAGGATCCAGGGTTGCTTGAAGTCAAGAACGCTGTGAAAGATAAGCAAGCAGCGTTAGAACGGCTGGATGGTGAAGTTAAAGCACTACTACCAAGAGAAAGACTCCAGAGGTACTGGGAAGTCAGCGCGCTGAAAAAGGAAGTTCAAGCCTTAAGAGAAAAAGAGACTGAAATGGGAGATAAGTCGCAACCCTTGCTGGAGGTATCCCACACGATATCGTAGGAGATCGAGGAGAAGTTAAAGGAGTTGCGTGAAAGTCAAGAACAAGTGGAAGGACAAGTCGAGAATGATGAAATAACACCTGAGATGTTAGAAACCGTGAAGCAAGTTGAGCAATAGACCAAGGAAACAGTTGAAAAGTTGATTGTTACATACAACGAGTTCACTACGAAGCTAGCTCTGCAGGTGGAGGAATAGCTCAGAGAAGTCGAAGTTGAAGGTGGCTTGGGGATGAGCCACATGTAAGTGTTAGGGGCCTGGCCCAAGTGGGGCATTTTTGTGTAAGTCAGATTTTGGAACTGCGGAGCTAAGCGCAGTTCAACTGAAGACTTTTTGACAAAGTATAGTTTTGGGATGTTGCGAAGTTGTGCGCAGTGCAGCGTTGGAAGAGCTATGAAGTGCAGTGCTGTGAGGAGACAACACTGCGATGTGGCCAGTCTACGGAGATCCAGAAAAGCAAAGTGTTGGATGGAAGACGACACAGATTCTGGTTAGACCATCGATGGTCTATTTTGTGTAAATATGCTCCATGAGTGCCAGACGACGGGTAAAGAGCAAAGCGGAAGAAAGCGACTGGTCGCACATGTAAAGAACCACTACTTGAACTGGTCGCACAAGACCGTTATAGGAAGAACAGATCGGTGAAAGCGACCTGTTGGCATGCGTGCAACAGGGAGGTTGATGGAGTGGTGAAGCATGCGTGGAAGATGGACACGATGGAAGATTCGCTACCAGAAGCTAGCAAGTCCGGTTAAGTTGAAAACTGTGACAGTTTTGTAAAACCTAAGGGTTTTTTCCTACGAATTGTAAAGACATGACCTATGGGTATGATCTATAAATAAGACATATTTTGTATGGGAAAGGGTTAATCTCTCATTTTTGTGTTGTTGGGTTGTTGAATCTCTATAGTTGTTTATTATTGAGAAATCTCTGTTGAGAGACATTTTGTAAGGCTTTGCAAGCTGTGTGCGCAGAGGCCGATTGAGAGAGAAGAGAGTCTGCAGCTGAGTGCGCAGACAAAGAACTGTTGTACCCTTCCCAAAGATTAATACAACAAGAGTTATTGTGGGCGTAGCTCCCATCCTGGGGGTGAACCACATTAAATCCTATGTAGTGTGATTGTTTGTGTTTTACACTTATCTATTTGCTTACAATGGATGCTTGGATTCTCATTTATCAGTTGTTATGATAATGCTTTTATATGTATTCGCGGTAGGTGATAAAGATGGGAATAATATGTTAAGTATTACATGTATGGATGAATGATGAATGCACAGTAGTCTAAGTCTATGGAAGTATCAGTTCGTTGAATAATCACATGTATATGTAGAGTTTGGTTGTATAACTCTTTAACGCCCAGCACCGGAAGTGCGCAGTATTGTGTGTTCCATCTGTTTATGTTGATTATAAGGCTAATTGTTTAAGGTAGTAGATGAATGGATAAACACTAATTAAATTTGTCAATATCAGTTCAGTCCGTAAAGGAAGCGTATAAGTCAATTGCACTGTCCTATTACTTGCATCTTGTCTGAACCGCACAGTCCGTAAATGCACTAGTTGCGCAAGCTGCTTAGCTTGTCGAAGTGTTGGCCATGACAAAGGCTATCGTCGCACAGTCCTCAGTTCGCAGTGCGAGCCCCGCAGCGCGCTGCGCAGTAGATATGTTTAAACAACTCATCACATCACCGTGGAAACCTGATTCCACAGTACCCCCATAGCTACACCTCGGGTGGGACCTCATCCTGTTTGCAGGCTATTGTCGAAAGGGTTGGTGAGAAGGGCTTTTGTTGGTTCCTTGAAACCGCGAAGAACCTAGGTCTACATTGGAAACCTCTAGATCAATATATAAGCCGACAGTGGCATTGGAATAGATGAGCTCATGGCAGAGGAGCATATCCTTCTCTTAGTGTTCTACAAGAGGGAATACAATGTTGTCACTTTCAGAGTGTCTTTAACATAATGGTTCCTATGAATTCATTGTAGATATGGATCTAGAAAATAGAGAGCCACGATGCTCTAGATCTATTGACATATATGAGAGCTAAACCACTAATCACAAACAATTTCCTTTAGCTAAGAGGCCATGACATGGGGTTACTCTTCCATCAAAATCACTCAGGATGGTGGGTGGCTTAACATGCCACGTTTTTCCTCACCAGACTACAACCCCATAGGATGAGGAGTGAAAATGATTAGATTGGGACATGAAGTTAGGTAAGGAGGATGTGGCATGATATTTTGTTCAAGGTCAACCATCCTCGCATATGGGTTACTTTTTTATGTCAAAACCACCAAGAACTTACACCTAGGCCCAACAATTGATTTGAACCTCTAGGGGATTGAACTTTTGTGAGTGACCTAGCATGTCAGGTCATCTTCACACTAAACTATAACCTCATTGAAAGCGGAATGAAAATTATCAAACTTGGACATCGTAGATTATACAAGGGAGGGTGTGCCATTATATCATGTTCAAAGTCAACTATCTTCACATACCACAATGCAGTGGGTCTTAGTACAAGAAATACATTATAGTATTTACATGCAAGCTACCATCGTCGCCTATATAGAGGCGTAGACAACGAAGGAATGTTACAAGAATTTTGGAATCTAGTATGAAAAAGTTACAGTCTCAAGAACTATAGAAGTATACATTTCATGAAAAAATAATTTCTTTTAAATCAACTACCCTGCAAGATAATCACTTTTCTCCATAGTTTATATTGATACAAGATTCACATGAATGCACAAATTGTAACATGGAGGCTCCCCTTATATGTTTAAAATCATTTGAAAAAAATAAGTTGCATAAAGACCATAAAAATAGATGACATTGTCGACTAATATTAAGTTTTTATGTAATGCACTAGGTATTGAGAACAATACCCATGCATCATTCTCTCTATGGTATTTTGTTCACCCTCTCTTGCCCATTTTTTTTCCTCTCCACTACATTTTCATCATAATCTCTTGGTTTGTGTATAAGGAGTTTATTACAGTGGTTAGTGTGGCCATCATGAAGTGGGAAGTGGAATTCTAGAAGGTTCAAACTGACAGTATGATTTCACTCCCATCGGTGGATAAATTGGTGAATTTGCATGGTGGTCGACTTTACCCAACCTTGCAACTTCTCTGGTTTCCCTGGTCGGAGTTGTTCTATGCATTTCGCTCTAATTCTCATTATAGGAGGTGCAGGGAAACAAAATGAATTTAGTCTATCCTCTCCTTCACCAACTAGGTTACTCGTTTGTTGTTTACCATGACATTACAAAGGATTATCCCTATTGGATCAAGTAGAGACCTAGGTGGATTTCCTCATCAAGGAAAACACATACAATGTGTATGAACTAGCTCCTCTATAACATATACTTCTTGTTTGTGTTTCTTATGAAGATCATGATTAGGGGTTTCTTAGGGTCCCATGTTTTTTTTGTTTTTCATTGTTATCTTAGCAATGATTAGAAACCTATCAACTTGCTAGGTAGTTTTCATATCTTTGATAAACTCAAGTTCTATACGTGCTATGGTTTCCCTCTAGGCACGCCATTTTTATTTATGTTGTAAATGGGTTTTTATCAATACAAATCATCATCATTATATATATATATATATATATATATATATATATATATATATGTGTGTGTGTGTGTGTGTGTGTGTGGTTTTTTGATAAGACTAAAGATTTGTATTAATATATATATGAGATATATTTTGATATATTCATATCAACTAAAGAAATACCTAAAAATTGACATATTATATTATGACCTTTAGACCATGGAAAAGGGAGTCATCCAAATCTTAATAATATAAGATGTTGTTGTGCTTGCTTTTGCCATCTTGATATGGACATGTTGTATGCACCTCAATGTGTTTGGATAACTTTTAATGTGATGATTATTGAGGTATTAGGTGAGCTTTGATTTTAAGAAAATGATTTTTTTTTTAACTTCACTATATTTATAATTTATATTAACATATAATTATATTAATAAATATTGAATTTTGTTTTTTAACTTTAATATATTTATGATTTATGATTTATAAGGATATTATCAAATTCATGTATAAATATTTAAATTTGATTATAATGTTTATATCTATATTTTAAAATGATATTAATTTTTAATTCAATAATAATTATTAATATAATATTTTTAATTTTTAATGATATTAATTTTTAATTTTCAATAATATAGTATTAATTATTAATTTTTTATTTAAATTATGTTTAAATAATTGATATGAGAAAATTTATTTTATTATTACATGGTTATATGAGCTTATATTGGAAAAAAACGGGGGAACCAAATATGTATAATTTTTTATCAATCTTCTTGGCATTCACAGAGGATTGAAAAAAAACTTAAAATTTCAATGTCAATTTCAAAGGTTTTTTTTTTAATGTTAATGTTTTTGTTAAACCGGCAACGTAATATGATGATTATTTTTTCAATCCTCTTGGTGTTCTTAGAGGATTGAAAAAAAACGGGCAGCATTTCTGCTTGTCAAAACACATTTTAAAATAAAACCGGCAGCATTTATGCAATGAAATGCTACCGGTTGATATAAACAAAAATACTAATAATTTTAAAAAATAAATACAACATAATTTAAAACCGTAAACATATTTCAAATGGTTTTTGGTTTTTGTTTTGTTTTGTTTTTTCAAATATTTTCGGTTTCAATGGTTTTTCTACACAAAAATATGGTTTTTGGGTTCAATGGTGGCTTTTGGTTTCAATGGTGGTTTTTGGTTTCAATGGTTACATTCACACAAATTTATAAAAATCAAATAAATTTACATTTGATAAAAAAAACACACAATTTTATACAAAACAAATAAAATTTATCTTTTATTAAAAAAACAAATTGCAGGTTGAAATTCCACATACCTGGTGGATTAGCAGACATGCTTAGAAGGTGGCGTTGGGCATGGGACGTGGCATGGTGAGGTGGCTACAGACGCTTGGTCGAGGGCGTTCTTTCTGTCCTGCAAACAGTCCCTGGAATGCCATTTTCGAACAAGGTCGACCGACCGATCGGGCCCTTTTTTTGTCTTAACAGCTCGATCAAGGGTTATCAAAGCCCTCGATCGAGCAATAACTCAATCGAGGGTCTAAACAAGCCCTCGATCAAGGTATTTAAAAACCCTTGATCGAGGTATTGTCAAGCCCTCGATCAAGGTATTTTAAAACCCTCGATCGGGGTTTCAAAACCTCGATTGAGGGCTTGAAAAGAACTCGATCGAGGGTTTGAAAAACAAATTTTTTGGCTTCCTCGCGCCCAAAATTGTGAACCACCTTCATGGTTTCAATCGTATAATTCTGAAGGTTTGATCCTATGACTTCAACAATCTGCAATCCACAATCCACATTGCAGGTTGGAAAGGATGGGATCACATACCCCTGCTACTGCCAACTTCCCATCTTGATAACTTCTTCATCCTTAGACCATTTTGGGAAAAATCAGTACCATTGGAAATCTCTCGGAGAGCTCTATGCAATGGTGTGTACCCCTACCACACCTGAGGACTCTAACCTTTCCTCTTTTCCAATAAAAAAGCTTCTTCGAAGTCCATCAAAACCTATTTACCCGACTGTCCAAAGCCCTAGAATCACCTTGCTAATGCCCCTCCCTTCATCTGACCACAAAGGGGGCATGAACACATCATGAGGTGTCTAATTCATCCCCCAAACTCATTTGATGAAGTACAAACCCTCTAAGGAGGTGTGCAATGCATAGAAACAAACATAGTGGAATTAAATCTTGGTTAATGCATCTACAACATGTAAAACTACATCATATTAACACAAGCAAAATGATGAAGCAAACAACCAATGCACCAGCTTCATATCCAGGATTATACACAAAATTCCTATTGGTTAATCACATATGTTCATTCCATTCAAATTAACTTGAAATAACAAATGAACACAACATAGGAATTAGTATTATTGAGAACCACAGAAAACACTTCTCTTATAAGATGAACAGTCCAAGCAACTGGCTATGTGAGAGCAATGTTCCATCCAGCAATAGGTCTCTGTCCAACATATACTCTTTCAGCTGAGAGACCACCCTCGAGATGGGTTGTGTATCCACTAAGGAGGGCTAAACAGGCTCACTCACAACCATGGATTCACACACAAACATGTTAAGCCAACAAACAGTTGGGTTTATCAGGCATTTAGGAACAGTGGAGGAGGATGCTAAGCGAGTGAGATCAAACTTAAATTTGCAGGCCTATCAATTCACACTAGATAGTCTTGAAACTCACAATACCTACCACACCCAACACAAGGAAGTATTCCCTTCACTGCTGCGCAAGCCCTCAGGCCATAACTTCCCTCCAGTGCTCTTCAGGGTGGGCATAGAAAGGTCCAAGTTGTTGGATCCTTGAGACTCTAGCCTTCACTGGGTTTATCAAGCAACCCTACCTTCTATCTTATTCTTCTCTGTCATTTCCACCTGGGTTTTCTCACTTTCTATGGCCAAACGACTCTATCCTGCAGTTGGGTTCTCGGCCATCAACATCCGATTTTCTCACGGGTTTTTGTGCATCTCACATGCTGCAAATTTCCCTAGGGTTCAGGATGACAGATCCCCTACTGGATTGAATCTCCCACACAAATTTATGGTCAAGTTCAACACTCTAAAAATCGAGGTTTCTCAGAATCGCGATTTTCCTCTTCTCTTCGTTGCTTGGCTCTCTGTTATGCGTCCCAACTCCGTTTGCTTCTTCCTAATGGAATGGGGATCAGGGAATACGAATTCCCATGAGGTAGAGTGGCTTGTGGGACAAGGCAGACAGAGTCTCATACCTTGCCATCTGAATTTCGGGTTTTCCCACACTCCATCGACTTCATGAACAGTTTCTCCAACCACCTTCTGCAGTAGAATTACATGTCAGCAAGGAAGGTCAAAGGGGTTCTAAAGATGACATTTGGTAGTTTATGGTCTAATCCCACAACCCCCTCACCTCTCCCTAGTGGATACACATGGCCCTCTCGTATTAGTTGCCTTCATAGCCAGTTTCTTTGGTATTTTATTGCAATTTAATATTTACACCATTTACAATATCCCATGGCTTAATAACACGTGGATAGAAGAATATCAAATACTTTCCTTCTATATAAAAACTAAGCATCCACTAGCGGGGCCTTGGCCTTGAGCTCCTAGCTAGGAAAACACACATCGCATGTATACAATATTTACATTGAAAACCAAATATGTCATAAAAATCAAAATGGGGACATTAAAAAGTCTAAAAAGGCTGAACCTCCAGCTCAAGGGTAAGCCCAAAGTTCGACTGAACATGGTCCCCTCTAGTGCACTCCCTTTGGTGCACTCTTACACAAAATCTGGTTTGGGGATGCTCAACTCATCCACGGAAATAATGGTTCTCTTTCTACGCTGGGCATCGCACAAGCTTATAAGCGCACCACTATGCGAATTGGATCCTAACTATACTAATACACAATACAATTAATTGATCTCCTAAAATCTAATCATAGGTGGTGAAGTGTGACATTATGTAGAGAATGCATTAAAGGGACACGAGAGCTCTTTATTTTATTAAAATTTTTTATTTAAACCATTTTACTTTTTCGGAATTGAGTTATTATCGAATAGGGTTGGCATTAATGGAAGAGACTATGAGTAACCATAAGCGCATATGGTTCCAAGAATTTAATTATTTTTTATCTGGTCTTTTTTGCATTATTGGTTTACATTTAAAAAAGTCAGGATTAAAACTAATCAAGTTAAAAACTAAGAATCGTGATGGACCATGATTGCCCAATGCATATGGCTCCAAGATTTTAAGTATTTTTTAATACTAAAATTATGTGATTTATTTTGTTCACGGTTTATTATATTTTTTATATTTTCGACTAAAAACAAAAGTAGAATACAAAGTTGCTTAGTATTTGCTTTTTAAGGAAAAATTGATAAAAAAATGTTTTAATATATTAAACGTGTACATAACGTATACATAGTCTAAATACAAAGAAAAAGCCACGCTTAATTATTGTTAGTACCGATGCCTTTCAAAATTAAAGTTGTTAAAATAATATTTGAATGTATTAAACTTGTGTATAGCCTAAAAAGAAAGAAAAAGCCATGCCTAATTGTTATTATTCCCATATTTTTAAAAGTTGAATTAGAATTAAGGAGATACCAGAGTTAATAACTAATGATAAAGTGTTGAATCTATGATAAATGCATATTCAAATTTTTATAATTTTTTTTTTAAATTGATATTTTAAAAAATAGTAAAAATATTGTGTTTTTATAACAATAATTTTAATAGTTTTTAAACACTTTAAAATAAATATTTTATTAAACATTATAGTGAATATATATATATATATATATATATATGAAAATTTAATACTACTTAATTTGTGAAAATAAAATTTATCTTACACATATTAATTTTTTTATTAATAATGATTGAAATAATTTAAACATTATAGTGAATATATATATATATATATATATATATATATATATATATATACTACTTAATTTGTTGAAATAAAATCTATCTTACACATATTAATTTTTTTATTAATAATGATTGAAATAATTTAAACATTATAGTGAGTATATATATATATATATATATATATATATATATATATATATATATATATATATATATATGAAAATTTAATACTACTTAATTTGTTGAAATAAAATCTATCTTACACATGTTAATTTTTTTATTAATAGTGATTGAAATATTTTTTATTAATAATTATTAAAAGAATAGAAAACTATTAAGTTTAAAAGAAATTTAAAACTATTTAATTTTCACCTAAATTATTTATACAATTTTCATTTTCCTTAATTTATAAATTAAATTTGCAAACATCAATAATTACCATAATTATTACAATTGTATATAAAATATCACTTAGTTGTACACTTAATTATTAGTAATTAATTATTAGAGGATTAGTAGTAGAGGAATTAAGTCTTATTATTATTTTCTTGGATTTTCAAATGAAAACAATTTCAATTTGCAAATTTCAATAATTATTATAATGGTAAATAAAATGCCACTTAGTTGCTACAATTAATTTTTTTTTTTTTAACTAGGAGAATCGACAACTGTTGTGTGACACGGGGTCCAGGGGTCCAATCCTGTCTGCTACCACTATACCCCCAGGTGCACCCATACAACCCATAAGCATGGAGCACGGGTAAGTCGGGGTGATTTGAACTCATGACCTCCATTTACAATATGTCCTTCATATCAAGCGAACCACGAGTTGAGCTACATCCCTACGGGCTGCTACAATTAATTATTAAATGGCCAATCATGGAGGAATTACGTGGCTTTACAAATGTAGAAAAATTGTTCTAAACAGCTTTGGCATCTCAGTTCCAACTTCCAATTACCATGATATATGTGTATTATAATAATGATATTATAATGTTGACTATAATCTTTGCTCATCCATTAATGTGTCAAGGTGTTGTATGTACCATTTAATCAAACATCACAGTTTTAAATTTTCCTAATAATAACATAGTATTAATACTAGAAATTTCCCCAAGAGGTACAAAGGAAGGCCAAAAGAGAAAAAAAACAATAAGTAGGGGAGGACATTTCATAACTAACGAAATGTTTTGCATTGAAATGAAAGAGAAACAAAGAAAATTTAGTTTTTATTTACAAGTAAGTAGCTCTTGAGTTGGTTCTCCCTTGTACACAATATGTTGTCCTGGGAAGCAACAATACAACACTTCTGTCACTAGTATGAGGCTCAACCTCCTTAGAGGTTGCAATTGACATAGGGTAATAATTGCTCCCATGCATTAAATTTAGACTTTCTTTCAATATTTGTTTTATTACGATCGTATTTTTCACTAGTGGTTCGTTAACATGGAGTCTTAAAATAGAAGGCTACATAGTAATCCACTACCATGAAAGATAGTTCAAGAAGTCCACTCCCCTATAGTGTCTCCAAATTGTAATCTAATGATCCATTGAATTGATGAGAGGAGAAAAAAAGACTCACAACTATAAAGATCAATATCTTAGATATGTTAAACTGTCCACTAAGCAAATCACCCTAGGGTTTCAAGTAAATTGAGGATTTTTCTTTTTCCTAACTTTAACCAATGACAAATTTCACCAACAAAAATTAAAAATCATTAAAATAAAAAAAAATTAAATTGCCTTCACTTTCTCTCCAAATTCACCATTACAACACATTTGTTTTTTTATTTTTATTTTAAATAAAAAATTTGAAAAAAAACTACATCTTATTATTTATATAATTTTTTTTATAAAATTAAGAATGAAAAAATATTCACCATTACCATACATTCATTTTTTATTCTATATAAAATCAACAATAAAAAATATTTATATAATTTTTTATAGTCTAATCAAGAATGAAAAAATATTCACCATTACAACACATTAATTTTTTTATTTATTTTATATAAAATTAATAATAACAAAATATTTATATAATTTTGTTTTTATATAAAATGAAAAAATATTTATATGATTTTTTTTCTTAAACATGATTAATTCCATTAAAATAAATCAAACTAAAATTTTCAATTAAATAAATTATTTACAATTTTCCAATTAAAATAAGTCAAACTCGAAAATTTCAATTTTTCATTGATGGTAGTGTGATGACGAGGTTCTTTACTTTATGGTTGTTCCTCCATGTTAAAGCAACATGAGCCTCAATTTCTTACCTACTCAATCTTAAATCGCAATTTTTCATTGATGGTAGTGTGATGACGAGGTTCTTTACTTTATGGTTGTTCCTCCATGTTAAAGCAACATGAGCCTCAATTTCTTACCTACTCAATCTTAAATCGATTTTTTTATGTTAGAAATTATTTTTAAGAGTCTAAGAGAATATTATTATTTAATGATATTCATGGAAGCATTGGATAATGTAATCCCAATCTTTGCGGTTTTTGTTTCTATGTGTAGAATATTTGTAGAATTTGTTGTGGGTTCGGTTCAACTTTTAAATTGACCTTGGCATGTCCTGGATGGAGAATTTCGTAATTAAGAAAAAAAATGTATATTATATACATAAAAAATACTCCACAAATCTTTTTGGCTTTGAGTTTTTATATCCTGTAGATTTCACAAAGGTGAAGCCATTTTCATTTTAGATTGGACAGCATAAAAATCTGTTGCAATTTAAAGAGATGTTGGAAAGGGTTAATTCTGGGAAAGATTGTAATGATTTTAAACTATCTACCCGGAACGTGTATGAAATCTAAAAGAATACTTGGGTAAATGTCCAATGGTTTTATTTGTAATTTGATTTAATTTGTGTATTTTGTAATTTTTTAAGAGTTTGTAAACTATTTATTGTATTTTTCATTAGAACGCTAATCTATGCATGATGACCTTGTACTCTTTTACGTGATTTTCACTGGGTACCTCATAAACGCATATACATTTTGTTAAATAATATATCTGATTGTATGAACTAATTGACTGGTTTCTCTAGTTATATATTTATTCCCTTCATTTATCGGTAGTGTCAAACATACCAAAAGTTTCTTCTTTTTTATATGAAGATCTGTTTTGTGGTAATCTGTCGACATCGGTAAAAGTAGAATGTTGTTATTAATCTCATATTACAGAATATTAATAATAAAAATATTATCACTTTAGGGATTAATTAAAAATATTTAATATTTAATATGGTCACAGTACTCATAAATAAATCTAAAGGGTTTAATATATAGATAATAAAATGAGATTACAATAATTTGGCTTGGATTATAGAAGTACAAAGAGTGTGACTACAAGCTTGAGCATTAGTTCATGAGAGTTTCTTGTGAATTGAATTAGGGTTTCTATGTTGGTTTTGTGCATATGGTCAATTACTTGCTTGCTTCTTTCCTTAATGGGAGAGCTCAATAATTACTTCTTACATTTTGTTAGTGAGTTTATTTATTAAACATGTAATTGCTATAAACAAATCTATCACAAGGATATTTTTTACTTCAAAGTTTCTTGCATAGAATTCAAAAATTAAAAGGGAGAAGTCTCTTTTAACTTTGAGTACTTTGTAGTTTTTAGTACTCTTTAAGAAAAACCAAACTTAGAGTACAAAAAATCCGTTAAAATGAGAGGACATCCAAATTTGATTTAAAAGAAACAAAGGAGTCCAATTCATTGTCATTGATTGCACAAATAGAATTTGTACAGTTAACCTCGCAATACAATTAAAGATCGCAATACAATTAAAGACTGGATGTGTGAAAAGTAAATAGTAGCATAAGCTGGTAAAAGCACATTTCCACATCTTTGCTCTTCCATAATTTTTACTAAGTATTGTTAACATTTATGGCTTGTATTTTTACCATTTGAAGGTGATCAGTTGATTACATATTGATGGTGCCAAAACTCTAAAATGTCTACCTACTGCAACAAAACCAGATGCAATGAAATAATGCATACAAATACAAAAGTGATTCATCATAGCGCTAAGAATACATAGATGGTCTTAACAAAACTAAATCAAGACAATTCAAAACATGCCAAAACTCATAGTCAGCGAATCAGGAATAAGGAATTGTCAATTTATACTACAAATTTTTTTGTACAATTTAAAGAGTTGAAATCACCCTCACTAGAACTGCAAGCCATTAAATGCATTGTCCTAAAATTTACATGAAAATGTTATAATGCAATTTCAGCGCAGAGAAGGGATTTTATTACAACTGAAATACAATGATTTCTTAGCATCCTTTTAGTTTTAGCTTATGAGGTAGGCACAAAAATGATTAAAGAGCATGTCCTTAACAAAATAAAGTATACACAATCAAAACTTGACAATTGCAAAGGATTCAATCAAATTTTACAGCCATGCTAGGTGCTACATAAATGAATCGATTATATTTTAGTTGATAAGACTTTCAAACTTAACTCAGAATGTACACATTATTAGTATTAAGTATTTAAGCTTTGATCAGATAATTTTATTTCAATTACAAAGGGAGAATTCATGTACATGTGAGCCACAACAAAATGCCACATCAATGAAGGTAACCAAAATGCAGTAGCAAGTGCACATTAAAGGAACACTACCATAGGAATATATAAGCTCTCCTGATTTTCCAATTATAGAATAAATAATACAACATAAATAATATGGCATAAAGGGTGAATTCACAAGAAGCTTTGCTTACCTACATCTAGCAAGAAATATATATCTTTCGACAGGGCTCATAGAATAGTCACATTCTGCAAAATTAGAGAGTAGAACTAAATGCTATCTAGGAGATTATTATGATCTGTCAAGATTTTCTACCAAACATTATTGGATTTGCCAAATGATCGCCTTCCCAAGATTTCAATATATCCTGTGTTTGAAGACTACATAACTGAGACCTGTCAGGCAGCCTACAGAAAGGAATTTTGTGGAATAACTGCAATCTAAATGGAAGCACCAAGATTGCTTGGTCCTCTCTCTATAACATGAAGAGTGATGGGCATTCTATGAGATAAATTGCAATATAAATGAAACCACAAATTGTAGATTCCTCGATCTATAATGAGACAAGTGAATGACATTAAATTATGGGAAATTGTCTAATGTAGGGCAGAGGGAAAACTCAAACAAGAGTTTGATTTCAACAATCAATTGCTCTTAATGATGATAAGTTGAGACTGTGCATAGATAAAAAAAAAAATATTCAGGACTGTAAGGACAGACAAGTAGAATCCATTCTATCCTTATTCTTCATCACAATCCTCTCTAAAATGGGATCAGAACCAAAATTGCCTATAAATTGCCTGGGATCTCCAGGACTTGGCAACTGGAAAGACACTGTAAAAGGCCCAAGTGGGCACAACGATTGAGTTTTCATGTAAACTGTATGTGAGTTATTGATAATACTTTGTTCTCATGTTGTAGTAGTGCCTCTGATTAAAACCTTTCCATCAGATTCAACCTGGCAACCGAATTCACCTGTCATGAGAAACACGAAAGACAAAATAAAGTTAGGTACTAAGCTGTTTAATTTGAACATGTAGAAATGAAATCCATCCATCTCCATCCGGCTAATCCAAAATCCATCATAATTGTATCCATTATTAATATGCATAGTTGAAGGGAGATGATTTACGTTGATATTTCTTGACACTTGGAAGTGTTATTTGGAACAAGTATGCATCCTGACAAATACCAACATCTCACAAATATAAACTCAAAGCCACAAGTACTCTAGCTTAGCAACGGGAGGATCAACATTTCGGATTTGCTGATTCGTTAATCCAACTCACCAACTGTTGGGTCCAACATCTTAGATTTGTTGGGCTGGCGACAGGGAGAGTCACCACAAATTTTCAAACAAGCTAGATGGATTTTTTCAACTTCGGGGATGATGGATACATGTTTCATAGACAAGAGAAAAAGTAGCCAGTAGACTTTAAAATCCAAAGAAGGAAAATTATGTGTCGTTTTCCTTCGCTTTATCCGCAAATTTAGTCATTCATTTCTTTCTCGAATCAAATCGGTGACCCTATACTCACTGAGCAATTGATACACTATGTCCTTCTTCTAGCAGTACCAGCAATTAATGTTGGGTGAAAGAAGCATTATCACTTGCACATTGCAGTCATTAACGGATTATGTTCTCTTTATAGATAGAATAATTGAAATGGAAGTAATTCAAGTCTCTTCTTGGATCTGAAGAGGGAATTTGCTTACAATCTATGTCATCCATACTTCTCTGTTAGTCAAACTTCGAGCTAGCGAAAATGGTAATGGAAACTGCTACATGTGGGAAGTATTCGTCTAGGATCACGAAACCTGGCATGTTTTTTAATTTTGGAAAAGACTTCCGGAGCACCATGGAGTATCCTATAAAGCCAAAAATGATAAGAACTCGTTCGTTTGAGGAATGGAACAGAATATCCAAAATAGGCCTCATAAGAAATTGCAATGCTTGCTTCAATAAGAAGAATAACAATAAAAATTATAATGATTCCTCTATCGAAGATTACATGAAGAACCTTCAAGAATTACCCCCCTACAAAGCTATGTTGTAGGTGAAGAACTAGAGGTTGTTGAGATTGAATTGAGAATTGAAAGAAGAAGTGTGCTCAAAAGAGAAGTTAATGAAACAAATTTGGGATTTAGGATGTGGGGAACTTCCAAATTAATTTCCAATCATAGTATTTCATGGCCTAGGACACTGGAAAACAAGGGAAGTGATTCTATGTTGCCTCTCTCTTTGAAAGTCACAATCTTATACTGGATTGGGGATGTTTCTTTTACCCAACCTTATCATGGATTGGGAATGTTGCTTTTACTCCAAGATTGGGAATGTTGCTTTTACCCAATCTTTCCTTTGCTGATCTAGGTAGTGTCCAGGAAGCATGAGGGGGACAAAAGTTCGACTGAATGAGTCGGTTTTGTTATGGAGGAAGAAATAAGAATAAGAAGAATGAGAAAAAGTAGGATTACACTACACATATAAACACAATACAGACAATATGCATGAATGCGATCTGCTCTTCTCTATTACTGGAAACAAGTCTAAGACATGATAAGATCATAAGATCATAAGATGTATGTTACAATATTTTACATGCTTATATAGAATTCTAAGACGCTTGGGTTCCTGCACGTTACGTTCAGTTACAAAAAAGAAGTTAGAACGGTTCAATAGTTCAACCGTTACAGTCGAATGGAAGATAGAGAGACAGTCGCTGATCACATGTCGACGCTGCGTGTCGATGTTGCGAACTGTGAGGTTTTTGAACATGTCGAAGTTCGGAGTATGTCGAAGTCGAGACTCGTCAGAGCTGTGTCGAAATCGAAACCTGTTGGAGTTGCTGAGTTTGTCGAAGTCATGTCGAGTCGAAACTTGTCGAAGTTGTATCGATATCGATGAATTGTTGTAGTCGATGTTAGCATTCGACAATAATGCCAACTGCGATGTGGATCAGACCTCCTTCCTTAAGAAACAATGGTCCCCATTGTTTGCTCGCGAAGGTGAGGAAACTTGTCGGTTATTTCAGTAATAGAGTACCACTTTCCTTGAGATGGGAGCTGGCCCGCTTTGGCAACCTGGAACAAGGGAATTGTGTTTGTCCTTGTAAGGTGTACTCATCGTCTCACAATGGTGTTGCAAGGAAGAGGCTCCTAAACATCTAGATGGATGTCTTCGGGTTTTGCTGTCGGTAAGTCCTTCTGTTCCAAGAGACGTGCATGGTATGGCAGAAGTAGATCCACATTGAATACTGGATGTAGACCCAGGCATGCAGGAATGTCGGGCTGGAAAGCATCCTCACCAATCTGTTAAAGAATACTCTACGGACCATATCGCAAAGGTTTTAACTTCTTGAATGGACCAGTGAAGCGCTCCTTCTTGAGATGTAAATAGACCTTATCCCCAATTTGGAATGAATGAGGAGTACGATGCTTGTCGTGTTGGGCCTTAGCTTTCTCACTTTCTTTTTGCAACATTTCATGTGCTTGATTCTGGATGTCGCATATCTGATCTCTGAACTTGATTGCTTTATCAACTTCTCGCTGGCTGTAGTCGGTGTCGCTCGGCTGTGTCGAGGAGCTGATCAAGTCGATAGGCGTTGAGGGATGAAATCTGTAATAGATCTCAAATGGACTCTTTCTTGTAGAGCTGTGTTGAGCTCAATTGTAGTTGTGTTGGATGTATGGAAGAATTTCATCCCATGTGCGTCGATGCTTGTGGTTGTACATGCGAAGCAGTTGTACTACAAGGCAATTCACAAATTTCGTCTATCCGTTGATCTGGGAATGGAAAGCTGTCAACAATGAGAGTCGTGTGTCTAGAAGTTGCGAGAGGGTCTTCCAAAAGATGTTGATGAATCTGGCATCTCAGTCGGAAATAATGGTTGTTGGTAAACCATAGTGTTTTCGAATATGTGTAAAGAAGAGCTGAGCGGTCTACTGTGCTGTCGTGGTCTTTTTACATGGTATGAGAATGGCCATATTGGAAAATCGGTAGACTAATACTAATATTGCATCATGATGATGTCTGGTAGTAGGATAACCTGTCAAGTAGTCCATAGAAACAGATTCCCATGGTCGACTAGGAACTGGCAGAGGTGTGTACAATCCCTGCCGTTGATTAGGCGGTTTAACAATGGAACAAATCACACATGGTCGAATGTACTTTTTGATGTCGGATTTAAGTGTAGGCCAAAAGAAATACTTCTGCAGAATAGAAAGTGTCTTTTCTCTTCCAAAGTGTCCTGCAGAGTTGCTATAGTGCGCATCCCAAATGAGCTGTTGTCGGTGCTCACCGGTCGGTACACAAAGCTGTACAAGCTTGTATAGCAAGGTGTCTTTCAGGAAATAGTCGGAGGTCGACGACTTGTCAGTCTGAAGCTGTCGGTAGACTGGAGAAAATTTGTTGTCGTTCTCATACAACTGTGGCCAAGTGGTCATGTCGTATTTGTACATACTTATCACTGTCAAAAGGAGATTAATGGGCGGTCGACTGAGGCAATTGACGACGGCATTAGCTTTACCTTTTTGATACTTAATCACCAACTGGAATTGTTGTAGGTAATTAATCCACTTTAGCTGTCGGTTTGTATGCAACTTTGATTGTGTCGGAGCGAACTGTAGAGGCTTGTGATCAGTGAGAATGACCATTTCCTTGCCAAAGATGTAATGCCTCCATTTCTTGAGAGCTTGCACAATGGTGTACAGTTCTTTTTTGTACGTAGAGTATCTTCTAACTGTGTTGTTAAAAGTATCAGAATGAAAAGCGAATGGGTGACCATACTGAGTGATCACTGCACCCAAGGCATAGTCCGATGTGTCCGTCTCAATCTCCAAGGGCTGATGCAAATCAGGTAACACAAGTACTGGTGCAGTGTAGAGCTTGTGTTGGAGTTGTTCAAAAGCTGCTTGACGTTTCGCTGTCCACTGGAAGACTTTTTTCCCACTTCCCTTTGTCAATTGATTCAAGGGCCAGCCTATGTGACTGAATCCGAGTATGAATCATCGATAGAAATTCGGCAAACCAAGAAAACTTCTTAGTTCTTGAATGCTTCTAAGAATGGGCCAATCTTTGAGGATCTGTACTTTGTCTGGATTAACATGAATGCCTACAGAGTCAATTACATACCCCAAATATTTGATGCCGGTCATCGCAAAAGAGAACTTGTCCATGTTCAGATAGAGCCAATGTTGCTGGAGAGTGTCGAGGACTTGTCGAAGATGTAGGACATGTTCTTCCCATGATCAACTGAAAATCAGTATATCATCTAGATAGACAAAGACCCATTTTCTGATGAAAGTTCAATGAATGTTATCCATATGTCGCATGAAGGTCGCAGGTGAGTTCGTTAAGCCGAAAAGCATGACTAACCATTCAAACAATCCTTCATTGGTCTTGAAAGCAGTTTTCCACACATCTAAGGGCTCGATAGGAATTTGATGGTATCCCGACTGGAGGTCGAGCTTAGTAAATAATTTAGCACCTTTCAGAAAGTCGATGAGCTCTTCTATCTGCATAAGAGGGTAGCGATTCTTTACCGAAATTTTTTTGAGAGCTCTGTAGTCGATGCACATGTACCATGTCCCGTCTTTCTTTGGAACTAGGATGATTGGACTTCCACAAGGAGAGGAGCTGGGTCGGATATGACCTTTGTCGATTAATTCTTGGATCTATCTATGAATCTCTTCATTTTCGAGAATGGATCTTCTATAAAAAGATGCATTAGGAAAACCTGGGATAGTCAAGTGGACCACCTTATGGTAGGACCAGAATTATTACATGACACTGAACAGATTGTACGCAAAGTACAGAAGAATCGAAAGGAGGCATAAGATCACGAAAAAAGTTACACTGACATTAAAAGACAGCATAAGGAGTTTGCGGTCGGAGACCACGTGTATCTTTAGGTTAAGCCAATAAAGATTTCACTACGGTTGGGAAATTGCAAAAAATTAGCACCACGGTTTTTTGGGCCTTTCCAAGTTCTGGAAAGAATTAGACCAGTAGCTTACTGACTTGCACTTCCAACACATTTAAGAATTCATAATGTTTTTCACATTTCTTTATTAAAAAAATATATCCATGATCCTACTCACATCGTCGACTAGAATATGGTGTAGGTGGAACCTATGCGCATTCTGGAACGGAAAGAAATAACACTTCAGAATAGAGTCATTACTTAGGTAAAGGTGCAATGGAAGCACTTTAGTCCCGAGGAAGCGACATGGGAACTGGAGAAAGACATGCAAGAAAAATATCCAAATCTATTTCCAGAACCAATGGAAGAAGAAGAATAACAATGAGGAAAGTGTTTAAAATAAGGGGGCGAAGACGTAGTATCCCCAAATAAAACAATTCGAAGTTGTTAATTTATTAGTCATTAGTTTATTTTGAAGAAAGAATTTTATTTTGGCCAGATTTAAAAGCTACCAAGTGTCTGCATATGTTCAAATGTAAGAACAACAAAATTTTCTAATAAAATAAATGGATCCGATGAGGACAACCACACTGATAGAGGAAATCGTGTATCTCAACGGTGGCAGACAAGAAGAGTTAACCTCAGGAAGTCAATCAGGTGTCAAGAGTCAATTAAATGGCACTGGACACACTCCCTAAAGAGTAGGGATCTTGACAACCATGAATTCTAAAGGGAATCGGTTGTTTGAAAAGACCTAGGAAACAAACAAATAAAATGACATATGCGTGAGGTAGGACGTTGCTTATTATGTCAAGGAAAAGAATGATTTCCTGTGTGAGCACAATGGTGTTAGGAAAAAAGTGAACTGGAACTTGATAGAGGTTAACTAGTTTCCACTCTTGGGATGCATGATTTGGATCGGGGGAGATTAGAGTGTGTCAGGCGACAGCTCTAGATCTACGGTTGGGAGGAGCGTGGTTGTTCCTACATCATTCGGCATCAAATTTACTGCCAGGTTCCATGGTTATTGAAATTTCGTATGATTTATTGAAATTATTGAGAATTGTGGATGGATCTCTTTCTATGTTAATTTGAACTTTCATAGTTAAATTGTGCAATTTTCCAGAAATCCTATTATAAGTGTATACTTTTCATAACAAGGATCTACAGATACGAGTTATAGTGTAATCGGTATTGTATTAAGAAATGAATTATGAAATGCTATTTTATGTCTTGTTTTAATGAATAGCAGTATATGGTATTACTTTTAAACTCTATTGGGTTTTCCCTCAGGATAAAGGATCCTATTTATGAATCCCCATCGAGATAGCAGCAGGGTTAAAACTCTTATATGCTTATCTCATCGAGATAGCAACAGGACCGATCTCCAGAATCCTTGATAAATAATAAAATCTTGTTAAGCAAATAGTTACGTGACTGTGGTAGTAATCAGGTATTTTTAAACCTGCTCAATGAAAGGGTCATAACTCTAAGATCTCAAGTTGGATTAAGCATTTAAATTTTTTTTTGGCCATATAGGGTTAGTATCGCCCTAACTTTCTTAATAGTAAATCTATAGGTAGATCGTCGGTTCTAAGCCATTAAGGACATAAATCGTTTTTACCAAAACCAAGGGTTATATTCGTTGAAGTTCTTTTTTGTGCATTTCAGTCCATAAGTTAGGTTCTGAATTTTAAACCAGTATATTACTAATATTACTTTAATACTTAAATGGATATCCAAATGACCCCAAGGGTAATCTAGTTAAGGAAAATTTGTTATGGGTATCGGCTTGATCATTAACACATGAATTACTTTTTTTCTTTAAAACTTCACAAGAATTTTAATACCCTCACCAAGGAAAGGAAAAGAAAAAGTGCAAGCTATGAATTCATGACGGAAGAACTGAATGACACTAGAGCCAAGTTTGATCGAAAGGGACAGGTCAATGCTCCAGGAAAGATATATCTCTAGAACAGAGGAATAGAATTAACGCCCAAAATACTCATGCATCTGAGAGTTTAAAAAAAGGGAGTCTTAAACTAAATTAGAGAATAGATCTAAGTCCCTAGTTTCCGTGTTGAACATTTTTTCGTAGCAGTGAATCCACTGAGATCCACAATTTATGCAATTGGAAATTTGCTTTACAGCGAACCCACTGAAGGTCCCACAACTCGCAATCTGCAATGCGGAAGTCAGGAACGTGGAAACGCTAAAACTCAACCTTATAACTGAAGGTCCCTCGACCCGCAATTTGCAATGCGGAAGTTGGGAACATGGAAGTGCTAAAAATAAACCTTATAACTGAAGGACCCTTAAACCACAATCCGCAATGTGGAAATCAGGAACGCGGAAGCGTTAAAACTCAACCTTATAACTGAAGGTCCTGCAACCTGCAATCCGCAATGCGGAAGTCGGGCACGTGGAAGCGCTAAAACTCAACCTTACAACTGAAGGACCCGCAACCCGCAATCCGCAATGTGGAAGTAGGGAACGCAGAAGTGGTAGAAATCAACCATATGAAATAAAAGTCCCGTAATCTGCTTCCCGCATTAAAATTGCGGAAGTCAGATTAATGGATATGTAATTTTTAAACCATCAAATTTTAGGGGTTCTGCAATTTAGTAAATGCGGAAAATGTTTTGAACTTTGATTTTATTTTAAGAACAAAACCCTTGATTTGTTGCTCAAGAAAATTTGAAGTATTAATCAGGTAAAGGATCACCTTAGTTGATCTATGATCCCAAGAAGTGAAGTTGAACCCTGTCAACATAAAACAACTTCTGATTAGAGTCCAGGATGTAAATCAAGTAAAGTAAATTGATTCAACGATGCTAGAAGTACAAAAGCATACATGCATAGAAATTTTTTTTTATATAGGTATTTTGAGAGACGAGACTTCAACACAGCATTCAAGCTCAAAATAAACACACACACAGTAAACATAAATTGGGCCAAGCACTTAACCAATTTGCATTCATCTTGAAAGAGGTATTTGTACATAGTTGATTTGGTTGGAGCGGTTACACCCTATACAATATGTTTCCTTAACGCACTTAATACATTACATTAATTAGGATGACATTATGAGGGCCTGAAGGTTCTTTCCAACCAATACCAACCCAAAGAGTTGAAAAAACAGTTGCTGAAACACATGACCACATTGTTTGGTCCCGTGTTCAACCAAAAGGTAGTTGAAACCATGGCTAGGAGGTACTTGAAATAATTTCGGGACAATTGTTGTACTAATCTTAGTTGCCACCCTAATTATGAGTATCCTGGACTAATTCATGTATGGGTGTGGGATGCATTAATCGAGGATGCCAAGGAGAAGAAGATGAAAAAAGAGGGATCCTTTCCCCAAAGTGTTGGAGAACCACAAAGGGAATTGTGATAATACAACTTAAAATGAACTTATAACTTATATGCATTTGACCATAATGATTAACTTCACGCTTATTGTAGGTTGAAAGACACTAAAAAGGCCACACAAGCCCAATTGGTGAAAATTAGGCAACATAAATTTGGCCAGGGGGCTATGTTAAAGTAAAATGAAGATATGTAAGTACTAAGATTTAAAAGTTGTCATTATTGATTTGAAAATTGTAATTTACAAGATTCCTTACTAAAATTTGTTATGTTATGGTATGTAGGTAGCAAAATTTGATGTCATTCCCACCACCGAAGACCTAAAATTTACCTTCATCATAGGGTATAAATCCTTGGTTGAAATGAACAAGGGAAATAAAGATAACACTTATGTTATTTTCATCAAGGAGGTATATAACTTCAATACATTTTAAATATTATTTAGTACTGCATGAAATAACTATAGATGCAATTGGCACAGACAGTACGTGAAGATGTGAATATTCCACGAGAGCCAATTTTAGAAGATATAAATATTCCACAAGAGCCATCTTTAGAGACTGAAAGTGTTGATCAGCCATAGGTTATCCCTACTGCACCAAGTACCATAAACGAGGTCATTGGAATATTATACTTTTTGGGTTTATGTAATAATATGAATGTCGAGAAGATTTGCAAATGGTTTTCATTAATTGCAGCAGCTGACATGGATTACACTCGACCACCTACATGGAGATGTATTTTGCATACTAATCAAGAACTAGTACAGGAATCATCAGCTAGAGAAGATCATAGGGTAGATCAAGATGCCAATGTCAAAATTGTGGACCTTATAAGAAAGAGAAAAAAACTAGAAGGAAGTAGTGTAGGAGAGATGAAATATCTTAAATGATGGGTAAAATTTGTTGTACATCAATGTATTATATGGACTGCATTGGGTATGGTCTATAAAAGTTTAATGCACATTGATTTGATCGGAGTTCTAGATGTCTATATGCATGAATCATATATGTATATTGTTGGTTGTGGAGCCTGATCTTCTAGTCTCATAGATGATGTTGTTTCAGTTGTGTTGTACCCCAGGTTTGGTTATGATCCTGGCACGAGATCCAAGGGGTCCGGGGGCAGCGCCCCTGAAGAAAATTTTTGGGTTGTTTCGCCAACAGTTTATGGGCCCATGGTTTTGGGTAACCCATGGTATTTTCCCATTCTATTTCCCCTTTATGAGAAAGACATTGTAATACTGCTAGGGTTAATGTGTTAGGTATTATGCATTGTAAAGATCTCTGATATCATGAAGAGAGACTGTGAGACAGTGAAGAGGAAGTGCAATAGATGTGTTGCAGGTTGTATGCCTTCACTTTACCGGATGGTATAATAATAAGGACTGGAAATTTTAGTGTGGACGTAGTCCATCTTGGGTGAACCACGATATATTGGTGTCTCTCTTGTAATGTGTTTATGTAATTTGTATTTGCATCTTTTTAATTGTTATTGCTTTGTGATCTTGTTTTTTTAACAATTGGTATCATAGCCAAAGGTCTATTTGGCAGATAAACCCACAAGAAACTAGGGTTTTGGTTCGAGTGGGAGCAATGGCGGAAAAAGGAAAGTTTAAGGTCGAGAAATTTAATGGCCAAAACTACCAGTTATGGAAGATGCAAATGGAGGACTATCTGTACCAGGAGGATCTATTCCTACCATTGGGAGGAATTGCAAAGCAGCCAGGGACTATGAAGGACGAAGAATGGGAGGTTCTTGACAGAAAGGCACTAGGAACAATACGGCTGTCCCTGGCTTCGTCGGTGGCTTTAAATATCTCAAAAGAAAATACAATGGTGGGTTTGATGAGCGCATTGGGTAAGCTGTATGAAAAACCCTCGGCCTCCAACAAGGTATTTCTAATGAATCGTTTATTTAATATGAAGATGTATGAAGGTGGATCTGTTGCTGATCATTTAAATGAATTTAATATAGTTACAAATCAACTAAGTTCTGTAAGTGTGAACTTTGATGATGAGGTTAGGGCTCTTCTAATCTTTTGTTCATTGCCAGAAAGCTAGAATAGCTTGGTCATGGCTGTAAGTAACTCTATCTCTGGTTCAAACACCTTGAAATTTGATGATGTTATTGGTGTTATTCTTAGCGAATAAATGCGAAGAAAAAGCACATGTGAGACATCAGGTAATGCGTTTACCATGGAGAGCAGGGGAAGAAAAAGGGAGAAAGGAAAGAGCCAAGGTAATCATGGCAAGTCTAAAACGGGCAGATCCAAGTCCAGACTGGGAAAAATAACGTGTTGGAACTGTGGAAAGAGAGGACATCTGAAGAAAGACTGCAAATATCTAAAGAAGAAAGGAGATGGACAGCAGGAAACTACCCAGGAAGCAAATGTAGCAGGTGATGTGTTACAAGATGCTTTGATTCTTGCATTAGATAATACTAGTGATTATTGGGTAGTAGATTCAGGGGCTTCATGTCATGCTACACCCCATAGGAAATATTTTCATGATTATGTTCCAGGTGATTTTGGACATGTCTTATTGGGTGATGATGAACCATGTAAAATTGTTGGAATGGGTAAGGTATGGATAAAATTTAAGAATGGAACTGAATGGATGTTGAAATATGTAAGGCGTATTCCTCCTATGAAAAGAAATCTAATCTCAATAGGGCAGTTGGGAGATGGAGGCTGTTTATTTAGGTTTGGAGAAACGCGGTGGAAGATCACTAAAGAATCAATGGTGATAGCAAAATGAGATAGGGTAGGTACGTTGTATTTATGTCCTCATAATACTGACCATTCTATCTTTTTAGCTTCCACAAGAATAGATACAACATTGTGGCATCATAGGCTTGGCCACATGAGTGAGAAGGGGATGCAGATTTTCCACTCAAGTAAGTTGCTGCCAGATTTGAAGCAGGTAAGTTTGGAATTCTGTGAGAACTGTGTTTATGGAAAACATAAGAGAGTCATATTTCTCAGAGTTGGGAAACAAAAGAAGAATGAAAAGTTAGAGCTTGTGCATACAGATGTATGCGGACCGGCTCAGGTACAATCTCTTGGTGGCTCTCATTATTTTGTTACATTTATTGATGATGCAACTAGAAAAACTTGGGTTTATTACATTAGACATAAATATGATGTGTTTGCTACTTTTAAGAAGTGGAAAGCTTTGGTTGAGAATGAGATAGGAAAAATGTTGAAGTGTCTCATATCTGATAATGGAGGTGAGTACTACGGGAAGGAGTTTGATAGTTACTGTTCATACCATGGGATTCGTAAAGAGAAGACAGTCCCAGGAACACCATAGGAAAATGGTGTGTCAGAAAGGATGAATAGAATGATCATGGCACGTGCAAGGTGTATGAGATTGCATGCAGGGTTTCCCTTACAGCTTTGGGCAGATGCTGTAAATACTGTTGTTTATTTAATAAACAGAGCGCCTTCTAGTGCTTTGGATGGTGGTATTCTAGAGGAGGCATGGACAAGTAAAAAGGTAAACTCTTCATTTCTGAGAACGTTTGGTGGTAAAGCATTTGTCCATATTGATAAAGAAAATAGAACAAAGCTTGAAGCTGAATCCAAGAAATGTACCTTTATTGGATATGGGGTTGATGATTTTGGTTATTGCTTATGGGATTATGAAAATAACAAAATCATTTGGAGTAGAGATGTGATATTCAATGAAAAGGTCATGTATAAAGATCAGTTGCAGGGAAAGAAACAAGAAAAGGAAAACACAGAGTACACAGTACTTGATGAAATTGAAGAAAATGAAGTTCCAAAGGTGCTAGAAAATCAAGAACAACAACAAGTACCTGAAACTCCTGCAAGTGTAAGAAGATCTACCAAGTTAAGTAGTCTCCCTAAACGATACTCTCCTTCAATGTATTATTTATTGATGGTTGATGCTGGTGAACCAGAATGTTATGAAGAAGTAATGTAGGTAGAAACTAGAAAGAAGTGGGAGCAAGGCATGAATGAGGAGATGGACTCATTGGTAGGAAACCAGACTTGGGATTTGGTTCAATTTCCTGCTAGTAAAAGAGCATTGCAGAACAAATGGATTTACAGGTTGAAGGAAGAAGAAGGAGGTAAGAAGTGGTACAAGGCTAGACTTGTTGTAAAGGGGTTTGCATAGAAGAAAGGTATAGATTTTGATGAAATATTTTCTCTTGTTGTTAAGATGACTTCAATTAAGACTATCTTAAGTCTAGTGGCGGTAGAATATTTGCATCTTGAACAGTTAGATGTAAAAACAACCTTTCTCTATGGGGATTTGGAGGAAGAGATATATATGAAACAACCACAAGGATATGACATCAAAGGGAAGGAAAATTTGGTATGCAGGTTGAAGAAGAGCTTATATGGCTTGAAGCAAGCTCCAAGGCAGTGGTATTTAAAATTTGATAGGTTTATGATAGAACAAGGTTATAGTAGATGTCATTCTGACCGCTGTGTTTATTTCAAGAGGATAGATAATGGAAGTTATATTATCTTGTTATTGTATGTGGATGACATGCTTGTTGCAGGGTCTAACATGCAGGAAATAAATGTGCTCAAAAGGAAGTTAGCAAATTCATTTGTGATGAAGGATTTGGGTGCTGCAAAGCAAATCCTTGGTATGAGAATAACAAGAGATAGGAAAAATCGCAAATTGACATTGTCTCAGGGTGAGTACATACAAAAGGTGTTGGAGAGGTTCAAAATGCAGAATGCAAAACCAATTAGTACACCTTGGGCCAGCCATGTCAATCTAAGTAAGGAAATGTGTCCCAAAACACAGGAAGAGACATATTACATGTCCAGTATTCCCTATTCATCAGCAGTTGGCAGCTTGATGTATGCCATGGTGTGCACAAGACCAGATATTGCACATGCAGTTGGAGTTGTGAGCATATATATGAATAATCCAGGTAAAGAACATTGGAAGGCAGTACAGTGGATTCTCAGGTATTTGAGAGGTACTACCACTTAGGCATTATGTTTTGGAGGTTCAGACACTGTTCTACAAGGATATGTTGATGTAGATATGGTAGGTGATAAGGATAGCAGGAGGAGCACCACATGGTATGTGTTTACTGTAGGTGGAACAACAGTAAGTTGTATTTCGAAACTGCAAAAGGTTGTTGCACTTTCAACGACGGAAGCAGAGTATGTTGTTGTTACAGAGGCTAGTAAATAGATGATTTGGTTGCATAGGTTTATGGAGGAATTGGGTAAGAAGAAGAAGGATAGCAGGTTGTATAGTGACAGCCAGATTTCCATTCATCTTGCAAAGAACTCGACATTCCATTCTAGAACTAAACATATACAGCTCAAGTACCATTTCATACCCTCTGTTCTAGAAGATGAATTGTTGAATATGGAAAAGATACATACTAACCAGAATCTTGCAGACATGTTCACAAAGGTAGTGACCACAGAGAAACTGAGTTCTTGCTTGGTTTCAGTTGGCCTTCTAGCGTGAAGGAGAAGATGAGAAATTTTCCAAGTCCAAGTCCAACAAGTACAGCAGCGGTGGAGTTGATGTGATCAGTCTCCAAGTGGGAGATTGTTGGTTGTGGAGCCTGATCTTCCAATCTCATAGATGATGTTCTTTCAGCCATGTTGTACCCCAATTTTGGTTATGATCCTGGAACGAGCCCCAGAGGGTCCGGGCGTGTAGCCCCTGAAGGAAATTTTTGGGTTGTTTCGCCAATAGTTTACGGGCCCATGGTTTTGGGTAACCTGTGGTATTTTCCCATTGTATTTCCCCTTTATAAGAAAGACATTGTAGTACGACTAGGGTTAATGTATTAGGTATTATGCATTGTAAAGTTCTCTGAGATCGTGAAGAGGGATCGTGAGACAGTAAAGAGGAAGCATAGCGGATGTGATGCAAGTTGTATCCCTTCACTTTACTAGATGGTATAATAATAAGGACTGGCAATTTTAGTGTGGACGTAGCCCATCTTGGGTGAACCATGATATATTGGTGTCTCTCTTGTAATCTGTTTGTGTAATTTGTATTTACATTTTGTTTATTGTTATTTCTTTGCGATCCTATTTTTCTAACATATATATGCATGAATCTTAGATGTCTTGTGATATTATGTTTTATGACACTATTGATTTTTCCTTCTTGTTTTTACAGTTAATATAAGTTAATTTAAAAGAGTTTTTGTCTCAATAAATATTCATGATAAATAATAATGGTACTCCATTTTGAATATCAAATAGGTCCCATCTTGTTTGACAGTTGCATCAAGTAATATTAATTTTCTTTTGTAAGTAAGAAGTTGTATTAATAGAAAATTGAGAATGTAAAAAAATAGTTGCATTTGATATATGTATGGGCATCCAAAACAATGCGTCCTGGACATGAAAATCACTCATACAACATATCTACCTTGATAGTCCATATCTATTACAAAAATAAAGGCAGCTAAAGGACTCAGAATTTTCACCACGACACTATGGGCCCTAAGAGTTAACCAATACACGATGGTCCTTAAAACCAAAAACTAATAGACTACACAATTTTCTACACGGCTGAAGCATCGTTCTTTCGTTCCTCTTGTAGATTTCTTGCTTGAGTGGGCACTAGGGGAATGATGATGGGTGTTTTGATTGATTTTTCTCCCAAGTCAATTCCTTAAGTGAATATGTCTAGCAAAATTTGTTGTGTGCACATAATCTACTCCGTGTGGAAGCGAAAATCTGTGATGTCTTTCTTCATCTCAAAAATTAGTTGAAGTTATTATTCTTTTAGACATCTATAACTAGTTCCCTCTCACTGTGGGAAGACCCAATTCTGCTGGAAGTGGGGAGCACTTGGAGGGCATCTCAGCTTCTCAGAATCAATACAAAAAGAGTAGTGGAATTGATGAATTTCCTGCCAGTCATCATAATTGAGTATACTATGTGTGTGTGTGTGTGTATATATATATATATATCTTACAATTACATGGTCAAACTGAGGGTGTTACTACCTAACTTCCCCAGCAGTAAACCGGTAGTCGTCATCACACAAATTGGGGAGTGTGACTCTATTATATACCAAGAGATGAGGAGGAATTAATCTCGCATATTACATGTGGGATAATATAATTCTCCATAATAACATCTCTTTATATAATGATGAATATTAAGAGTATATTTTACCATAATGAATATGGGATATAATGTATTACTCTTTTACATAAGATTGTGGACATAATACAAAGACATTATTACCTTCCAAGGAATATAAAATATTCCAACAATGAACCCCTTAGAAAGTTCTAGAAAGGAAACCCTCGTAAATTTCTAGAAAGGAACCCCCCCCCCGGAAAGTTCTAGAAATCCCCAGAAAGCATAGAAATAGAAAATGAAGGTATAAATAAGGAGGACGGCTATCTCATTTGTACATCAAGAATTTTTCTCTGCTTTCCAAGAAAAGTGTGCAGCTGAAGAAGAGAAGGATGCAGCAGCAGAATGAGACTATTTTTTGGGTTTAATATCTTTGGGATTATCTTCTGCTTATATATGATGTACTTGTATCTTGAATCTCTGAATAAGAAAGGTTGGTTGGGTTTTCCTGGGATAAAATCTTTGTGTCTCTTTGTTTTTGTGCATGGTTATTCTCTCAATGATCTTTATTTGTTTCCGCTATAAATAATTGAAATTATAATGCTATTATAAAACACTAACATGGTGTCAGAGAAGTGCTAAAAGAAGTCATTGTCAGAAACTAGGGCTTCCAATTTCAGAGGTTTCCAACCACATATTTGATCCTGGAAAAGTGTTTGGGAACTTTCCTTAGGAGGATGCAATCATCTATGGAAGCATATTTCTCAATTTCAAAACTTCAAATTTTGAACCTCTTTTGCTAGGATTTTTGGATCAAGTTTTAGTTTCCAGCCTACAGTCAAGATGAACAGTGTCAAAGTTGAAGATATAATTTATGGGGCTTACAATTTGAATTCATGGAAGTCTAGAGTACCCATAATCTTAGAAGAGAATGATATTCTAAAATTTATGGAAGAAGAAGAATCATAACTAGGAGAAGAAGGAGAGAAGTCATCATGGAAGAAGAATTGTGCTAAAGCAAGAAGGATTCTGATAGATTCTGTGAAAGATCACTTGATACCTCAAATATCCTGGAAGAAGACAACCAAAGGAATGTTTGATGTCATAAATAATATATTTGAGAATAACAATGTCAATAGAGAACTTTCCTTAAAACAACAACTCTCAAATGTCAAGATGACTAGAGTAGATTTAGTGGAATCTTACTTCATGAATATTTTTTAACTAAAGGATCAATTGGGCACCATTGGAGAGATAGTTGCAGACATAGAGCTTATCATGATGACCCTCATGGATCTTCCCCATTCTTAGGAACCATTCATTCTGAGCATTAGTGGGTGATCCAAATTGCCCAAGTTTGACCGATTATGGGAAGATTGCATTCAGGAGCAGTCTAGACTTGCAGCTATAAACAATTTGCCTCAAATATATGATGTAGAAAATCAATCCTTTACTTCCCATGCAAAGAAAGGAAATGGAAGAAAGTTTGGATGACCAAACCCAGCTTCAGATCAAAAACCAAAGAAGAAGAAGGATCTTTCACACATCCAGTGTTACAAGTTTGACAAGTTTGGTCACTATGTTGCAGATTGTCCTCAAAGAAAGAGAGGGAAACAACATGCATCAACAAATCATGTCAATGAGGAACCTTCACCAAAAAAGGCAAAATCTGATGAGATGAAAAAATAATATTGCTTTTGATTTTTTATTGTAATTGGTCCATTTTCCCTAGTACGGGAGCCCAAAAGAATTGATTCAAATTTTTTATGTTATTTAGTTAGGGAAACTGTCATGAATCAGAAGATACATATGAGGTGGGATGTATTGCATCCATGACAAAGGGATAAATCATAGATCCTTAAGATAAATGGGAATATGTCCCATGTTTGCAAATTTTTGAACTTGATGAGTTTGATATTTATAAGGAGTACAGAAACTCATTATCAGAGGAAGCTAGCTTCAGGTTCCAAAGCAGTAGGTTGTTTCAGCATAGGATACTCAGTTGCAGAGGGAGTTGAGTGTCTAAATGTAGAGGGAGAAGGATACTCAGGTGCATATGGATAAGGGTGCTCCAACACTGAGGGAGTAGCTACAACATAGGTTGTTGATCATGAAGTTACAACATCGGGAAGACATTCCCCAAGTATTAGTGATGTGACTTAGCTAGGGGTGTGTTAGTCCTCAGGTATGCATATAGGGATGTCTACTTCCATAAAAATTTATCCTCAAAATCCAAATTCCTCACAAATCTTTCTGAAATATGACCTTAATCCTTTTATTCTCAATGAGCTTGTATTCCTAAAATTTTGTAATATAAATTTTGTGTTGACTGCATTATGTTATTTTTAGCCTAATAGTTAGTTTATTGGCATGTAAGTTGGCACAAGTTTGTTTATTGTGGCCCTATTGGTTTTGTAGGAATTTATTGTGCAATATTCCAACATGTAAGAAGAGTAGGAAACTAGCTTCAATGACCAAGTCATTAAAAATGGTCGCGCTACAAAACTATTTTGCAATTGTGCTGCAGAATGGTTATGCAATTGTGATGCATAATGGTTCTGGGACTGCGCTGCAGAATTAAAATAGGTGGCGCTGCAGAACTGTCATACCACTCATTATTTCATCAACATTCAGTCACATCGGTGTTCTACGAGAAACACATGGATATTGTGGGGAATTGTGAAAGGATTTGGGTCATCCATTCGATGAACTTGTTAATGATATCATGGAATTAAAATATGCGGCAACACAATTCTTAGTACCACAACAAATCAGAGTTCTTTTTATTATTTCTCATCTGACTTAGTTTAAGCTTTGAAGCATGTTTTGATCGCATGTAAACATTCCTTTTCTAATGTTAGACTGTCAAGATGGCATCTATCCGAAGCGGGAAGCTCGTTAGATATAGGCCAGTGGGTTCAGAGGTACTGGAAGCATATCCCGAGTTCGGCCATAAATTCAGAAAATTCAGTTGGTTCCGGTATTGCTAGAAATTACAGGGGCATTTCACCCTTGTGGCTGAAGCATTTCCCCATAGCTTCAATGGAAAGAATGTTAATGTGGGTTATTTAACCTTCCCTGTAACTGAAAATTCAATTGCAATAGCTTGTGAACTACCTCAGGATGGAGAATGTTGGTTTAAGATGCAAGGAATAAGTATACCAGACTGCAACCAGTTTCTGTTAGCCACCCAATAGAACCCTGATTGGAATAAAAGAATCCCGAGGGCTTGGTTCAAGATGGAATACATTGATCTACTCAAACTGGTTCAGAGATACATAACCGGAGAGGGAAGGTATGCAACTATACACTTATATCATATGTTGTTCTTGTTTCATTTGGATGGTATTTGGCCTATGAATTTGCCCTATTTTTTTTCTCAAAATCCTAACCAAGATGGCCTTAAGGGCACAAAAATATCCATATAGGTAGCATGGAATATACCACCAAGCCTTAATTAATTTGTTGATTTTGCAAGAATTAGGTAAATTTAATCACAGTTGGGATTAATTCCTAATGAATTTTGAATTCGTGACCCTGGATAACCTTTCGTCGTCATCCCAAGTCATTGAAATTACCTCGACTAAAATAGAGTTGACCCAACCAGCTGAAACTAGTATGATAGGCAGTTCTTCTATAGATCTGACCCCAAAGGAAAAATATAGAAATAAAACCAGCAAGAAGCATAAAGGGGAAATAGATTTTAGGGGATCAGTTAATAAAAGGCATCGATTTTCATCACAGGAGGAACCAAAAAACCTTGAAACAGTCGAGGCATGTTTTGAAAAAGGAGAAAATAGAGTTATGAGTCACAAGATGAGAGGATCATTGAAAACACCTCCTAATCAAGATCCAATTAAACAAGATATTATTAATGGTAAAGGCCAAGCTAAAGACAAGAAGAAACAAGATGAACCTAAGTTGTATCCTCTCTGTAAACCCCATACTAGGCCTACTAGCAAATTGCGACTAAAATTCAAGTCTCATTTTGATCCCTCTCTGAAGGAACAAAGTTATTGACCTAGAATCTTCAGCCAGTAAAAATGTAAAGAAGTCTGGAAGGCAAAGGGTTAAAGTGCACAAACTAATTTGAGTTCCATTAGGTCAAGGAAAAGAAGCCTCTCTCCAATAATTTTCAAAGCATGAATTACAGTCGTTTTTAGAAAAGGAGAGGAAATTTGCACAAGTTTTGGTGGGTCTGGAAGAAGCCATTAATGTTGTTCCATGCTCTCTAGAACCCAAACCTATTAATGCCATGATTTTTGAAGAGATAGAAGAGAAGCCGTGTGTAAATCCCGTTACAGATAAGAAATTTGATCCAGATTTTACACCACCTAGTAAAATACAAGAGGAGAATTCGATCACACCCCTGATTAAGGAAGAAATTACTTCACTAGAACCAAATATTAAAATAGAAGAAGCTAGTCACAGTTCAAAGAATAAAAAATTGAAGATAAAGGTGAAAAAATATAAGGATTTTGTCAAAGGATTGAAATAGGAGAATCAATTGTTACAGGATAGATCAAATAGAGCCAATAATAAAAAATCCAAATTGATGGTTAGATTCACAAAGGTATTCCGATTTGCTCAGAAGTTAAAGAAAATCAATGCAAATTTATTGAGACATCAAAAATATTTGAAAGAAAATTGTAAACAACAAAGAAATAAAGCTTCAGAGAGCACTACAAAATTGGGGATTTTAACATATCTGGGCACACACATTCTCCAGGACACGATGCAGAACCAAAACTGACCACCAAAAATCAAATAAGGACAAGTTGAACTCCAGATTCCTATTGCATATATTTGGGGTTTTCTACTAGCAGAAAGAAGTACCACTTAATAGCTGTCAATATTATAATTCCTAAGTCTCTAGCTTATTGATTTTGTATAAAATCAGTTCTTAATATTTTAGTTTAGTAAGTCAAATATGAGATAATACTTTGAGACTTAGTTTTAATTTGATGAAGTGTCCCTCATAAGTATGATCTGGGATCTTTTTTTATTAAGAAGAATCTTTGTTGTTTAACTCAGTCAATTTTTAGTAAATAGATATCTCTCGAGCCCCATAGAAGTGTCATGTTGGTTATGTTGAAAAGACTATATATTGTAAAAGGGATGATAAAGAAAGGGTTCAATTTTTGGGATCTACAGGATGGTCTCGACTCTATTGTAAGAACATATGACAGTTTTCTATGAAATCTGTTGATAAATGAAATATGAGGCTTGTGCCTTGTTATGTGTTAATGGCTGATTGAATGGGTTATAGAACTATATGTGTTGCATAATTTCAGTTACAGAACTAGTGATATAAACGTTGTTTATAAACACTGCATGCGATTTTTAATTTGCTTCCTCTTAATTTAAACCTTGTGATTATGATTTATGAGGCATCTAGCTCATCACTTTAAACTTCGTTTGTTCATAGTGTATGTTGTAATTTTTTTTATTCATATGCTCTGGTGTAGACCTCCCTTGTACCCATCCTTCAACCACTTTTTAAAATCAACCAAGCCTTTTCTATCTCCCTTCTTAAGTGCCCTATATTTGACCTGTAGTAGTCCAGAGAAGACCTTAGGGATAATAGGGTGAATGGCCTGGGGGCAGGGTTGTATCTTCTCCCATACACCCTGTGATGGGGTGGGGATATTGACTATTGCATAATGAGTAGTATTGATGCATCAGTCATTTCCTCAGTATTAGCCATGTGACTTGGTTAGGGGTGAATAGCTCAGAGCAGGAAAGTGCCTTCTTCTGGACATCCTGTGATGGGATGGGAAGATTAGTCCTTAGTTTCACATGTTATCCTCCTAGAGGTTGAGCATCAATCATTTCCCCAGTGTTGGCAATAAGACTTGGCTAAGGTTGGGTCAAGTGGGAAAGTGCCTTTTCTCGAAAACCCTGTGATAGGGTGGAGAGATTAGTCCCTAAGATGACTCAAAACGGGGAAGTGTCTTCTCTCGGACATCCTGTGACGGGGTGTAGAGATTAGTCCCTAAGAATGCTCAGAGCAAGTTAGTTCCTTCTCTTCGACACCCTGTGACGGTGTGGGGATATTAGTACCTAGATGCTCACTCATGCAAGTGCATGGATTTATCCATGAGACTTGGATAAGAGACCTTGAAACCATCAACCTAAAGCAAGCTCATGATCAACCTTTCAATGAGATGATTCATTGAACACAATTCATGGCATGAAGCCTTTGAAGAAATCCAAGGTGTGTTCGAGCAGAACGAGTAAGAAGAATACCTCCCTCATTTAGAGGGATGATTGCAGCATCCGTAAGAAATTCTCCTTGATACGGGGAGAATGATGTGAATCTCCTTGAGAGGGAGAGAGAGGGAGATGGTAGTTCTATAATCCTCCTTGATGGAATGGGTTGAGTTGATCTATTGTGCTCCTCGATGGAATGATTTAAAGCATGACACTTCTCGATGGATTCAGTTGTGTTGAAGTCACTAGGTTGGATCCCAACAACCCTTAGGTTGTAGCCCATGTGGTTGGGAGACTCATGGGTTGTAGCTTATATAGGACATCATGTTGGTCATAGCCATATGGGCATGAGAATACCTTTCATCTTATGATGATGAAATGTTCAATATAAGCCATGATGCTTAGATGATATCCATATGTGTTCCAACATGATGATGCCTCCCTGTCTAAGAGGGAGTCTTGGTGTTGTAGCATTGTGAGGTATCCTCATGACAAAGCTAGCTCCATCAATTAAGAATGGCCATGAACCCCCTGGAAAGTTCTAGAAAGGAAACCCCCAGAAATTTCTAGAGAGGAAAACCCCCCCCGAAAAGTTCTAGAAAGCCCAAAAAGCATAGAAATAGAAAATGAAGGTATAAATAAGAAGGACACCTATCGCATTTGTACATCAAGCAATTCACTTTACTTTCCAAGAAAAGCGTGCAAATGAGGAAGAGAAGGATGCAGCAACAAAAGAAGACTATTTTATGGGTTTAATATCTTTGGGTTTATCTTCTTCTTATATATGATGTACTTGTATCTTGAATATATGAATAAGAAAGGTTAGCTAGGTTTTTCCTGAGTTTGGGTTTTCCCATTATAAAATCTTTGTGTTTCTTTGTTTTTGTGCATGGTTATTCTTTTAGTGATCTTTATTTTTTTATGTGCATGGTTATTCTTTTAGTGATCTTTATTTGTTTCTGTTGCAAATAATTGAAATTATACTGCTATTATAAAACTCTAACAATTTGGATGTTTCAGATGAATAATCCTCTAATAAACAATGTTAGATAAGAGGCTATTGGGAAATATTTGTGGGCATGGGATGCATTGGGTGACGCTTTTTGGTTATCAATTTTGAAGAATTGTTAAAAACAAAGCAGTGCATATGATCATGAATGATATGGATATCAATTTGATCATCAACAATACTAGTGGGCCATTTTTTAATTCATTACAATCTATGAACATCCTTTCGATTCCATGTTAATGTCATTGAAAATGATATAACATTGCAATTTTTCTTTGAATAAAGTGTTATATTTGTAACCTACCAACTCAATCCAAAGAAGTGAGCCAACTAGTAGTGGATTCCATACCACTACTTGGAGCTATATCGCAAGATATAGGTAGGGTTTGCAAGTGGAATTGAATTAAAAAGATAACATAGCAAAAAAATTTAGAAGAAAAACAAAGTGTTTCGTCTCCATGATTTTTTGACATCTCCATTTCAATAAAAAAGTAATCTTTACAATAGTAGAAAACCAAAGAGAAATGGTATTGATTTATTCATATGTTGAGGAACCCAAAAGAAAATTCCAATGCCAAACCAACAACAACCTTCTTTTGAGCATGAAGGTTTTCATAGTGAGTTGTCTTTATGTAAGAGTTTCTTGAGTTACATTGTGTTTGTGTTGGAGTTTAGAAAAATCCCAACATTTAGAGTGGACACTCCACCCATAATCAAAATATCAAAACAAAGATATAGAATAATAGAGAAGAGTGAGGAGGAATAAATGGAAAATGAGAAAAATAAACATTAGGATATCATCTAAATGTGAAAAATTAATAAAATAATGAAATAGGAAATAAGCCGTGAATTTCCAATAGACCAAATGAAAGAATAGAGTAGTACGTTCAATGTTATCACATGCATATCTATTTTTTATTTTTTTTATCTTATCAAATGTTTGTTATATTTCCATCATATAATTCTTTGATTCGAACATTGATTACAATTACTGTATCTACAAAGCACCAACACTCCCATAAACAATAAAATGCTCATGCATTAATTCCTTGTTCTTGCCCATAAATATTTATTTATTCTTGTTGCTATATAAATATAATGACCATGATGATTAGGCTTCTTGATTTTCTTGATTATATGAAGGGAACCTATAGTGTAAGTTGAATCAAAAGTCATGCATACTAGGTGGGATAATGTCCTCTAGCAAACAATGATTGGGTGTGTGCAAGAAGATGACGGTCACTTTAGATGCAATCCTAGTTTTTGAAAACTCGTTTCTGATACATAAAAACATAACGCATTTCTGATACTTAGCACTTGGTATGGTAAAACCCGAGCCTGACATGTCATTAGACATGTAGGTTAGGTAACCCGAGCGCGTATGCGTTATGTAGTTACAAAATGCGTACGCGTTTTGTAAATCTAAAATCAATTTAAATACACAGTCCCGACCACCCCCAACCACCCCTGACGCATTTCACGCATCAGAAAAGCGAATTCGAGCTTGGACGAGGATGGTTTGTGTGCCCTGGAGTATCAGAGGAGCTTGAGTTCATTGGAGGGGAGGCAAATTCACCGGTGGATTGTCTTCTAATCAGGTAATTCATTCACCCATACCATTTTTTTATCATTTCTTAACCTAAATTACCATTTTTTTATAGTTTAAAACAACCTAATTTTGTAATATTTATAAAATTGGAAATAACTCAATCTCTAATTAAATTCACATCTCCCTCAACCAAGATGAGTGAATAATTACAATGAATCCCTTTTCAAAAACTCAAAAATTCCTAATCCAACAAAAAATCGAAAAAAATAGAACTCCTCCCTTTCTACAATGTATCCATCCACATGAAACCCAAATTTCCAACCCTCAAAGGACATTTCCCATGATACTAATTAAATAATTTTCCTCGGAAATGGCCATAACAAGATAAAATGCATGCACAAGCGTGAATAGAAAAAATGCATAAAAAATTAGTAACTTGGTTTCTCAAAATTTCATCACAATCATTTGTCCATGAACATAATCAAAATTTCATCACAAGTGTATGTAGCTATACATTGCCTCTTAGTTAATCACCCTTAACTAAATGCCAAAACACATTAACAAAGTGCCTCTCGGGCCTGCCCTATCCACACCCTTGATCAATCTACTCAACGCTCAGGGACCATCGATTCAACTCGAATACTTCATATAGAAAATCAATATGTTTTTTATTTAATTTTTTGAACTTGCCATACAATGTAGAGATCGATTTTGCAGAGAGAAATTGTCTTTGTTTTGCTCCAAGGAATTGTCACTTTTGGTTGGTTTCCATGTTTTTAGAACAATGGAAATGGTGAACACCCATGAACTACCTAGAGTGTGTCGTGAAAGTGTTTCCAACCATGATCGAGTTAATTTTCACCCCTTTTCTTGCCTCACATATCCTAATAGTCCCTCACCCCTATCGTTTACATATCCAACAATCCTAATCTACACTCAGAAATACCTGCGGCCCTGACCTAGTAACTACTCCTAGAAACCTATCCTAAAACCCTTCTAACATTCTTACCTAGCTTGGATCTTCTTCCCTTGGATGTTGTCCTAACCCTACATCTATCCTAAACTTCCACCCCTCTTAAAGACTGTGTTTAAGACACGGGTCTGATTTTTACCACCTGACATGCCCTCGGGCATGTTACCTTAACCATCTTTCTAAGCCTAACAAGTCATATCCTATTCTTACGTATTCATTAACTGAATGTAGTCACAGTCTTAGGACTATGACATTTAAATTTATTTGTTCTATCTCAACTTAATCTTCATCCTCCTAATCAACCATCTTGTCATATAAATCACATATCATAATACTTGGATCAAATTAATAAATATGTATGTGATAATTCTGAGATAACACTGTCATATTCCACTTGTGATATCTTATTAAGTTGACATTGTTGTTATTGTCATTCTAGTCAAAATCTCTAGTTGATTATTCAACATCTTAATCATTGATAGTCATCTCAAGTACATATGTAATCATATTGGCAAGAAAAACTCATACATATCCATTTCATTCCATGCCACTTTATCCTCCCCTCCAACCACAAGGCGTAATATGTTGAAATCAATAAATTTAATGTTAGCTTATGAAGTTGATGGAAATATTGTTTTCTGCAAGGGATGCAAAGGCCAAAACATGTCAAAATAACACTCCTAAATTCTAAGAAGTTTAAACCCAAGTTTGCATGTAAAAGTCACCAATGAGGGTTAAGAAGTGCCTTAACTTCGAGAAAGAAGTTGAACGAAACTTACTTTTTAATTGTTAAATGTTTAATTTTAAGTTTTAAATGTATGTAAGTGAATGCCATTAAATTGCTTACTTGAGTTTGATTTAATACATTTTCAATTTTGAAGAGACGTCATTATATACCATGTATATGTTTTTAATGATTTTCGTATTGATGTTTTTATTGCAGTTGCGGCTATGGATACAAATGCTGAGATACTGATTGATCTTGCCCACTTGAGGGGCATTAATGCAGCTTTTAGTGGTGGTGACAGGATTCGTCGCTCACTTGCATCAACCTTGGATGCAATTGTTGATACCATTTCAGATTCTAGCAATGTACTATATGATATTACATCATATAAAGAAAGAAAAAGACAAGAATATGCTGATGGGCTAGACTACAATGCAATAAAAAAGTTGAAAATATCCAAAGAGCTCATATTTGCATTGTTTAGGGACCCTTGGTCGAGGGAAATCCCAAATGCAAACATGCCTCATATCTCCATTGAGTGGTGCACATTTCAACCATTTGTTGATAACTGGATGGACATATGGTACATGGTTTGTGATATGCCACCACATAACAACAGGGAAATTCCCTTGTATTTCCTTCGAAAGATGTATGCAGAGTTCATGTTACATAAACATGCAAACTATTTTGATATCTTACAGTTTCAGGGGATCGGTGGGGGGATGCCCCAAAACTGACCCAATACAAGGCTTCGAGACCAGGATCGCCCTATCCCTGCACCTCGTAGGCAGTTTCCTAGGCCAGATGTCCCACCTGCACATCGTGTTATTCCATAGACACGTGATGCGTTTTTGAGTTTGACACGGGCGGTTGTTCTCCATGGCACTATGGTTCAACATATGGGTGAGGAAGGGACATATGTCCTTGGTGTGGTACATACACCAGGTCGTCACTATGCAGGACCATCATCTAGTGCAGGACCATCCACTAGTGCAGGACCATCGGCACATCCCCAGCCTAGTATTGAGCCTCACAAGTGCACATCGTGTGGTCGTCGCTTCTATGGTCTTGCCTCAAATGTTGCCTTCAGTGGGTTTTTGAGTGAGGTATGTAGATGGTTAAATGTAATAAATTTTTTATTTATTTTCATCTTTGTACACATATATATAGTTTGAGATAATATATTAATTTTGTGAACTTGCAGTTGATGCTTTATGCTGGCAGTGACACCCTAGAGTCAGATGTTCCAGACTCTACAGGGGGCATGACATTCCATCCACTGATCCCGTCATTGGTGGAGGGATTCATGATGCTACCCATTTGGCAAGCCCATCTTATATAGCACCCATTGTCGTATCTCACACCGAGGTAAACATTTTAAAATTTCAGTTTTTTAATACTTGTTAATTTGTTAATTTTCACATACTTTACATTTTAGTTCACTAATGCTATCTATGATCTAATATTTACAATTATTAAACTTGTATATGGAAGATCCTTCACTGGGGCAAGCTAATGTGGAGGTAGCACCCATGGTCGTATCGTCCGAGGAAACATCTGGGCTCCAGGTAAACAATTAAAAATGTCATTTTTTAAATACATGTATGTTTGTTGAATCATGCATGTCTAACTACATGAACACTTGCTGACTGTAAGCACCAACCGAGACATCTGGACCATTTCCTGGATTTGTATCTCCCGCTAGGCCATTCTTGAACAAGGGTCATGTGTATGTGAGGCGGCGTACTCCTAGCAAGACTCCAGCTGCCCACGACCATGGGCTTACTCATACCATGGTAATGTATATCCTTCGATGATATTTGTTGGTTAGATTGAAATCCAATGCATAAATCATTTTTGTTAATGTTTGAATTGCATGTTTACTGCATCAAGAACCCGAGTTGTCTACTCAAAACCTCGCATCGATGGTTGATGTAGCAGTCAGTGCTGAATCTACAATGGCAACTGATCACACACAGGCATGTAACTATTTCAACATGATCTTTACATAGTTTATTATTGTTGTCTATTGTTTATTCATGCATGTCTAACTATTTCAACATTTTGTGATTGTAGCCACCACCAGCAGGAGCAGTTCCTGGCCCCCCTAGTTCGACCATGGTTGCGACCATCCTAGATGTTCAACCAACGACTCCATCACACAAGAAATGCAATCCCCTTTGTCAGTTGAGGTGAGATGTCCCTTAGTGACCAAGTGTTTCATGCACTTTCAATGCACAAGTTGATAATTGTTGAGCTAATGTATTAGTACATAGTTAGTTGAATTTAACAATTGATATTTAATTTGTAGGATCCAGAGACGCACACTGATCCTAGAGATGTGCCTAGAGCATCAACGTCGGGAAAGAACAAGAGGAAGCTTGAGTTTTGATGTGTCTTATGGGATATATGTACATTTGGATACATGTACATGTGGCTTGGATAGTTTTGGATAGTTTTGGACACATGTGCTTTTGGATACTTTTGGATATATATTTACTTTTCGATACATTCACTTTTGGAGACATGTACATTGACTTCATTGCGCATGTACTTTTGGAGACATGTACATTGACTTCATTGGATACATATACTTTTGGATACTTTTGGATATATATGTACTTTTGGATACATGTACTTTTGGAGACATGTACATTGACATTTCACTTATAAATGAATGATACATTTCACTTTGTATTTGTTCTTCGGTTTCCACATGTTCTTGTGTCAATCTATTGTGTTGATTTGTGTGGATTATCTATTACTCATGAATGTGCTATGTCAAAAGAACAAACTATTATATTTAAAGGTTTCAATGAACTCACTACATGCGTGCACTAATTGGATATCTAATTAAAAATTGTGATTTTGGATGATCATTACAAGTTAAGTCAAAGTTCTTGCTCGTGTAATTTAATCAAACTAAGTGCAATACAATGTTTTTCAAGGTTTCAACGAACTCACTCATGCACACTAATTGGATAGGTCTAATTAAAATTTGTGAGTTTGGATGATTAAATTACAAGTTAAGTCATGTTCAAGTGTAATTTAATAAAACTAAGTGCAATACATGCTACACATTTCATCAACGCCCAATATTTGATTGTACAATTAGATTCAACACTACATATGAGTAACTACATACAAGTTCTCAAAGCAACATTGGTGAAAGGAACAAACGTTACCTCGGGATTCAAGAAATAAAGTGCCTTCTATTGTTGGTTGGGAAGGATATGCTTGGATATCCTTATGGCTTGGAGGTCATCTTCATGTAGATAAGTACTCTTTTTGTCATGTGTCATTAAGGTTTTTTCATGTGGTAAAACCCTTCAGGATTAGGGTTTGTTCATGGTTTCATTGTACTTGTTTTCTAAACATATAATTATTTTAAGAAAGGTTGCTAGGTTTTCTTCCCTATGAGGGTTTCCCGGGATAAAATGTTGTGTCTCTTGTGCATTGTTATTCTTAACTAGATCCTACATGTTAAATTCTTTATGTAAATGTTTTATGGTTAAATTTATGAATTGAACTAATGGTTATAATTGGTATAAAGCATTTATCTAGATCAAGTAACAAAAATTTAACATGGCATAAGAGGTGAGTTGTCAAGAAGGAAATTATACAAGCCTTAAAAAACATAAACCCTAGGAGGACTGAAAGTCACCAAGTGTCCCAGACAGAAAGTCACCAAGTGTCCCTGAACGACATTTTCATGGGACTTGCAGCTTGACATAGCTCAGAAAACGGAGGTCGGATCGATGAATCGTTGACTCCGTTGGTCTCTTGGCATGCGATTACCTCTAAGGGGGCCTCTCCCTCGTGTTCTCATGGCCCAGTGACTTCATTGTGCATTCATTTCATAAACTAGGGTTTTGCTCAGTTTCCTTCAATGCAATCTCGCATTGGTGGGTCAACTCTGCAAAACCCTCCACCGAGCCAGTGTTGGAAGTGTTCCCATGTCGGCATTTCCCATACACACTTATAGGAGCCAACAACACGCAATCTTGTTGCTCTGTTTGTTTTTTTCTCTCGGATGGAAAGTCACCAAGTGTCCCTGAATGACATTTTCATGCGACTTGCAGCTCGACATAACTTGGAAACCAGAGGTCGGACCGATGAACCATTGACTCTGTTGTTATCCTGGCGTGCGATTACCTCTAGGGGTCCCTCTCCCTCGTGTTCTCATGGCCCATTGACTTCATTGTGCATTCATTTCGTAAACTAGGGTTTTGCTCATTTTCCTTCAATGCAATTTTGCATTGGTGTCAACTCTGCAAAAACCTCCACCGAGCTAGTGTTGGCAGTGTTCCCACGTCGGCCTTTCCCATACACACTTGTAGGAGCCAACGGCAGACAATCTTGTTGCTCCATTTTTTTTTTTGCTCCCGGACGGAAAGTCACCAAGTGTCCCTGAACGACATTTTCATGCGACTTGCAGCTCGACATAACTCGAAAACTGGAGGTTGGACCGACGAACCGTCGACTCCGTTGGTCTCCTGGTGTACGATTACCTCTAGGGGGCCCTCTCCCTTGTGTTCTCATGGCCCAGTGACTTCATTGTGCATTCATTTCGTAAACTAGGGTTTTGCTCAGTTTCCTTCAATGCAATCTCTCATTGGTGGGTCAAATTTGCAAAACCCTCCACCGAGCCAGTGTTGGCAGTGTTCCCATGTCGACATTTCCCATACACACTTGCAGGAGCCAACGACACACAATCTTGCTGCTTCGTTTGCTTTTTTTCTCCCGGACAGAAAGTCACCAAGTGTCCTTGAACGGTATTTTCATGTGACTTGCAGCTCGACATAACTCGAAAACCGGAGGTCAGACCGATGAACCGTCGACTTCGTTGGTCTCCTAGCATGCAATTACCTCTAGGGGGGCCTCTCCCTCGTGTTCAAATGGCCCAGTGACTTCATTGTGCATTCATTTCGTAAAATAGGGTTTTGCTCAGTTTCCTTCAATGCAATCTCGCATTGGTGGGTCAACTCTGCAAAACCCTCCATGGAGCCAGTGTTGGCAGTGTTCCCACATTGGCATTTCCCATACACACTTGCAGGATCCAATGGCATGCAATCTTGCTGCTCCATTTGTTTTTTTGCTCCTGGATGGAAAGTCACCAAGTGTCCCTGAACGACATTTTCATGCAACTTGCAGCCCGACTAGAATGCCCGTAGCACCCAAACCGTGGCTTCGTTCGCGAATCCGTCGATTCCAGTGGGTTTGGGGTGTCGGGTTTCAGCTAGGGGACCCTCCACAATGTCCCTTGGAGACCTGGAAGCGGTTCCAACGAGCCATCTCCGGAGCTAGGGTTTTGCTCAGTGAGGGCCATTCCAATTTCGCTCAAGGGGGCCATTTCTCATCCGGAGGCCCCCGGGCGTGCGTGGCCACCGTGGACAAGTCCACAATGGCCACGTGGACTTGTGGGAGCCAATGGAATCCAAGTTCACTCGTCGGTTTGGGTTCCGTGGCCCTGGAGCAAATCCTCCAAGTGTCCCTGAATGGCCCCAGGGTGCCCGACTAGAATGCCTGTAACACCCAAACCGTGGCTCCGTTCATGCATAGGTTTTCCATAGAACGCCTGATCGATAAAGGGAATGTCACCTACTCGAAGGAGAGAAGATCCCCCAATGAAATCAAACAAGAAAGTTCTATTTGGAGATTCAAATCCTTTAGATGGTTTCAACCATTTTCCTTCCGATATATTATGTATAAAAGCATCCAACATCTTTCGATTTTTTTTCAAATATTGGATCCACTGTAGCAGAAGAAATGCATTCTCCTTTGTCAAAGCATGGGAAACAGCAAAAAGATTGGCATTCAGAGGAAATAGCTCTGGAATATCTACTACATCAAGGTGTCTTCGAAAGAATGAAACTAAATCATTAATTGAATACATCAAAGCTCCTGCACAAGATGGTAGTGTAAGGTAACCTTCAGAAAGGGTTGAAAATCCCATGGTAGTCTAGGGATTCCTTCCCATTAACTTGGTCCAATTAGTCGTGGATGCAGGATGGAGAAACTTCAGAGAGCCTCATACCCTTATGATTTTCCCACCTTCATCTACTAGGGGAATATTCTTGCAAAGACTGGTAAGCTCTTCGGGTTATGGCAGCATTTGATACACTAGAAAAATCTATCTTGTTGGAAGAACTTACATATTTCAACAAAGGAGCGTTTTGCAAGTGACTTGAAAATCCCTCCCAATTTTCAACAATAAAACAAAGAAGTTCAACGTATAGATTTTCAGGCAAGCTTGTCAACCAATCATAAAACCGAATACAGGGAGATAACCACGCCCACAAAACTCAAGCTATCATAAAACTCTTGTTTATCAAGATAAGGATGGACTATGTGTACATTATGAGAATATAGATGAATGAAGTCACTTTGATGAACTTGTCCTCTCGCTTTGAGGCTGCCAATATGATCTCAATTTACGAGAAGCTTCCACGTAGCAATAATTTATACTCTGTATAAAGTGAATATTATTACTTGTTTTAAAATTTGTTTCCCTCCCTTAACCCCGTTTTGTAGATCTGTGTTGGCCATTGTTTGGAGGGAGTTATCCCGCCCAATTCTATGGCCATTTTCTGTTAGATTGTGTGAAAAAATACAGCATTTATTGTCCTCAACCTAGCTCATTTTACCTCTTCCTAGTTCAAAGGCGCTCATGCTCCTCTGTTTAAAATCACATAAATTTTGGACCGAGATATCGATGATGTGTAAGCAGGATCGACCAACTGGTTGGCCTGGGTCCCAAAAAGACCGAAATACTCCACTCAACCCGCTTAAATGAATTTGAGAAATAATACCCCTGTGACTCTATCGGGCTAGTTTCGACGGTTAAAAATTTCAGGTAGGTAGGCCATAAAAGGTTGATCCAGTTCTAAAACCAAAGTAGCAGTTTAGGTATAAATCTTACCTGCAGCAGATTATCTAGTGACCATAATTCATGTTAGACTAAGTGGCAGGTGCATACTGAGAGAACCTAACATAAACTCCAAGATAAAAAGATGAAGAGGGGGAACTCGTTCGTATTTGCATAGCTGGGCATTTTTCTCTGATATCAGATAAAAATAATAACTAATATCAAAGAAAAATGCCCAGCTATGCAAATTATTGCTACATGGAAGCTTCTCGTAAATTGAGATCATATTGGAAGCCTCCCCTATTAATTTATATGATGTTGCAAGGATTTTGTAATGTGACAAGGTTTTTCTCTATGCTAGCGTTCCCGGCTGGAATTTTAATCATTCATGTCACATCCAATTGAATTTTAATGGAGTCCGGGTTCCCATGCTCCTGTCAAATTAGGCCCATCATTGAATGAAATGAAGCTAGCTAAGGTGTTGAATTTAAATCATTCATGTCATGTCCAATTGAATTTTAATGGAGTCAATGAAGCTATCTAATGCAATCGTTGACGGTTAATCTACGAAACTAGGGTTTTGCTCAGTAAGGGAGTGTGCAATTTTTGCACACGGGGGTCAAATTTGCAAAATCATCCATCGAGAACTTATGGCTAGTGTTCCCAGCCGGAACATCCCTAGACACAATTGGAGGACTCCCCAGAACCAGGTTTTACTGCACGGTTGGAATTTTATGCCCCCGGAAGGTATCCAGCAGGTGTCCCTGAACGCCTTTTGGATGCGAGATGGAACGAGCCATAGAATGACGATCATGGCTCTGATCAACGAACCATCGAATCCATTGGATTCAGGATGTCCGGATAGTGCTAGGGGTGTCCCTCTCCTCCGGTCCATAGCCCAGGTGTCACCTTTTAGGTCCATCTTCGAAAACATGGTTTTGCTCAATGAGGGAGTGTGCAATTTTTGCACACAGGGATCAACTTTGTAAAATCCTCCACTGGGCACTTACGGCTAGTGTTCCCAGCCAGAACCTCCCTATACACACTTGCAGGACTCCCCAGAACCAGGTTTTGCTGCACAATTGGAATTCTATGCCCCCGGCAGGTATCCAGTAGGTGTCCCTAAAGGCCTTTTGGATGCGAGATAGAACAAGCCATAGAATGACGGTCGTGGCTCCGATCGACGAACCGTCAACTCCGTTGGATTCAAGACGTCTGGATAGTGCTAGGGGTTCCCCTCTCCTCTGGTCTCGTGGCCCACGTGTCACCTTGCAGGTCCATCCTGGAAACTAGGGTTTTGCGCAGTGAGGGAGTGTTCAATTTTTGCACACGGGGGTCAACTTTTCAAAATCCTCCACCGGGAACTTACAGCTAGCGTTCCCAGCTGGAACCTCCCTAGAGACACTTACAGGACTCATCGAAACTAGGTTTTGCTGCACGGTTGGAATTCTATGCCCCCGGCAGGTATCCAGTAGGTGTCCCTAAAGGCCTTTTGGATGCGAGACGGAACGAGCCATAGAATGACGACCGTGGCTCTGATCAACGAGCCGTCAACTCCATTGGATTTAGAACATCCGAATAGTGCTAGGGGTGCCCCTCTCCTCCAGTCCCATGGCCCAAGTGTTACCTTGCAGGTCCATTTTGGAAACTAGGGTTTTGCTTAGTGAGGGAACGTGCAATTTTTGCACATGGGGGTCAACTTTGAAAAATCCTCCACCGGGCACTTACGGCTAGCGTTCTTAGCCGGAACCTCACTAGACATACTTGCAGGACTCCCCGGAACCAGGTTTTGCTGCATAGTTGGAATTCTATGCCCCCGGCAGGTATCTAGCATGTGTCATTGAAGGCCTTTTGGATGTGAGATGGAACGAGCCATAGAATGACGACCGTGGCTCCGATCGATGAACCGTTGACGCCGTTGGATTCAGGACGTCCGGATAGTGCTAGGGGTGCCCCTCTCCTCTGATCTCGTGGCCCAGGTGTCACCTTGCAGGTCCATCTTGGAAACTAGGGTTTTGCTCAATGAGGGAGTGTGCAATTTTTGCACATGGGGGTCAACTTTGCAAAATCCTCCACCAGGCACTTACGACTACCGTTCCCAGCCGTAACCTCCCTAGACACACTTGCAGGACTCCCCAGAACCAGTTTTTTCTACACGGTTGGACTTCTATGCCCCCAGAAGGTATCTAACAGGTGTCCCTAAAGGCCTTTTGGATGCGAGACGGAACGAGCCATAGAATGACGACTATGGCTCCGATCGATGAACCGTCGACTTCATTGGATTCGGGACATCCGGATAGTTCTAGGGGTGCCCCTCCCCTCCGATCCCATGGCCCAGGTGTCACCTTGTAGGTCCATGTTGGAAACTAGGGTTTTTCTGAGTGAGGGAGTGTGCAATTTTTGCACACGGGGGTCAACTTTGCAAAATCCTCCACTGGGAACTTACGGCTAGCGTTGATGAGGAACCTAGAGATGACAATGATGATGAATATTATGATGATGATGATGATGATGATGGTGATGATGATGAAGATGTTGATGATGATGGTGATGGTGATGGTGATGGTGATGAAGATGATGATGATGAAGAAGATGATGATGATGGAGATGTTGATGAGGAAGGGGGAGATGACAATGATGATGAAGACATTGATGATGATGATGATGATGGTGATGATGGTGATGTTGATGATGATGGTGATGGTGGTGAAGATGATGATGATGATGATGATGAAGAAGAAGATGATGATGATGGAGATGTTGATGATGAACCTAGAGATGACAATGATGATGAAGGGTTTTGCTCAGTAAATTTATCGAGCTTTTGAGTTTCATGATAGTGGCACCATTGTGGAGAGGGTGAAGAGACCTAGTGTTACTTGTAGGGAGATTATGACATATTGGAGGAAGTATCTGAATGGTACATAGGGTTAAGTGGTAGGGTTTGGTTGAGGGTTAGGGTTAGAGTTATAGAAGGAAATTGAATTAGGTCATTTCTCTAATGTACATTTTATATTAATGGTATGGCTTGTTCTAAGGTGGTGCTCTCAAATAGCTAATTCATTATGAAAGATTTAACAAGACATGGATTAAATTTAATAGAAGTGTATTGTTAAATATAGTGAGCATTGAGCATGGGAAACCAAATCTATGAATATGTGTATTGTTAAATATAATTTTTTTGGGTGAAGCCAATAACCAACATAATCAACATAATATAAGAGTTTTTTGGGTTGGGGATAATCTAACTCTACCGAATCCCATAATCTTAGGGTTTATTGAACATATGTAAAAAATGGCATATTCATAAACTTGACATACAAGAGAACTTTTGGCATATTTATAAACAACATAAATGTAAATTTGGCATATCAAGAACACAAAATTGACATATTCATAAACAACATACATGAGAAAATTGAGCATATATCAATATTCAATTACAAATAGTATAAATAGTATAGTATTAAAAGTATGTAACATACCTCATCATGCTAGATCCCACCTATTATCATACAACCAAGCCCTCCAGATCATCTCTTATACTGATGGTATCCATTAGTCTCTCGTGCTCTGTATTCGGTAAGAATTAGCGTACCTTCGATGTATTTAGGATAGGCATTGTTCATACCTTGAGGTTTGTACCAATTATTAAGTTGGTAAAGTGATACACACTTGCACCTGGTTTGTAATCCCTGTAAACATATCCACCCTTCTTTCTTGCATTGTTGTCCTTTGTCAAGTATTCACCTTTAACAACCATAGACCCGGTTGGGAAGTGGTTGTTTTCATCGTCAGTCATGGACATAATGAGGGTTAGATTTCCATCTATATAGCGTGCCAATTAGTAATCACCACCCCATTCACTATATTTTGATGCAACCACTGTGTATATGTGCCCTGCATAATATGATTTAGGTATATGATCAAAATATTTTTCATGCGATACAAGGCCATTAATGTGCATTTGAAGACTATGTAAATAAACAAAAAATGTTAAGGAAATGCATCATACCAGGTTGTACAAGGTCTGAGACATGATCAAAATCTATAGAAATAGATGATTGGTCTTCTTCCAACGGAGTTAACTCAAAAATTGCACGATGATCAAGTGGAAGTGATATGCGATCCCATCCATCAATCCAATCCAATGATTCACACCCATCCCAGTCACCATCACAACAAGGCGGGCAAAAACAAGCGAGTTTTTTGGTCCAAATTTCAAATACTGGGTTATCAGAGCTTCGAACCGAATGAAAGCCACGAGTCCCAGGCACAATCTTTCATTCCCATGCATGTGAATGATCTATGTCTACCACCTCCCAAAAAAATCTCTCCACATGTCTCTTTCTTGTGGATTCTACTCACATGGTTGATTCCTCTCCCACTACTGATGTGCACCACCTGACTATAGATTGAGCATTTAGAATGGTAGATTCTGTAGATACTTTCAATTCCTCTCTTCGTAGGGTTGTTTTGACACATGCTCCAGCTCCATCATGCTCTCCTTTACCATGCCCAGTCTCAAAATAGTTCCACATATGTGGCACTTTGTAGTTTTTATGCAATAAACACAACCACTGAAATATGTGTGCATTTTTGAACTGACAAGCACATCCATCAGACCAAATCCAGTGTCGATCCATCTGTATGTTCCTTCCTTTCAAGTGATCATAAAACATGATGAAGAAATGGCGTACATAGTGGAAGTCGCGGCACCTATCATCACTTATGTAGAAGTGATATTCCTTCATAATTTCTCTTTGCTCTTCAGTTCTATTTGGGCCATGCCTATATGTGATATGGACCATCAAGGAAACCTGTTCAGAGTGATAATACTAACTTTGGATCTCATTTTGAGGTTGCAGAGTGTAGTTCTCGGCAAAATCAACAACTGAAAGTATAGTACCACGGGGAAATGTAGCTCTGCATATTCTAAACTTTTCATCCTACCATCGTGCCAAGTGGACATGATGAACATAATCATGTGTCCTTTCAATAAATTCCTTGAGGAAGTCACTAACTGGTACCTGGTGACACAAAATGATCTCAATGTTAGCTTTTTTTGTAAGCAAGGATTGAAATGTAACTGTTCAAACATAATTTTATAGATATAAATGCATACCTGAGATGTCACCAATTGTATTTTTTTGCTTTCTTTCCCTGGGACTATTTCATAGCTGATATATTTGAAACTTTTCATGTCTACAACCATTTTCCCAATTCACTGTCTCCACTCTCGTGCATACTTTAGCTCAATAATGCCATTCTAGCACAGTTGGGGCATGTTCCATCCAAACAATATTTTGCATAGTATGTTTTCCCCTTAGGCCTATTGCACATGATGCTATGAATGAATTCTCTTGATGAAGTCGGTGGTATTGTCAGGGGGAAATCATGCACATGGTTAGTATGCAACACACGCCGAATGTACAAAAATGTTTCATAGTAATATTCATATTCTACATGGTATCTACAACAACAAGTGTTACAAAGAGTATTTATTCTAACATACCATGGCTTACATTTCTCAAGAGATCTTTGCCCCAAATTCAATTGTCTGTGCTCATTCCTAAATTTCTCGTATAGTTTTATCTGTGTTATATCAAGAATATGCTTAGTATGTGGTTCACGATCCTTTGAACCCGTTCTTAGTTTTAGTACATCCTTTCGGTTTGAAGAAGGCCTTGTGTGATCGTGCCAAAAACTCTGCACTAGTCCCTTTACTGCATCAACTAGCTTCATGTCACGACGTGGCAACCGACCAATAAAGGCCCAAAAATCTATCTGATCGGTTGTGTCAAGATGTTCTTTTCTAATAGAATACCTACGGAGGGTTTTTACATTCAAATTAACTAGTTTGGATGTAGGCCTGAGAATACGAAGGACCCTGTTGTTCTTATTTACAATTGCTTGTGACAACACATGACGAGCCGCATTGCGGTCCTTTGAACGTGTGTCCTTACCAATTTTACCAAATGCATCTACTAAGCTTTTAACTATATGAGAACTTGGTTTAGAATTCTTTATCATATTTATCCCTAACTTTTTCCTAACAACATTCATGCTCCTAGATTTTAACAATGATAAAAAATAATATACATTTATCTCCATCACATTTAGAAACAAAATATTTATCAAGTATCTGTTGATTTTGATAAGCAATACTACGTTTAGATAGCGTACCTTCAATGGAATTGAGGATACTTTCATCAACTTGTATACGCTTCGGAGTTCTTCGACGTGTGCTTGCTAATGGAGGTAAGGGGGTTGGAATTCTACCATGTAGTGCATCACCAAGACGCTCTGGCATTTCAGTAGTAGCTTGGTGTCCTTCATTCTCTTCCTGGTAGTTGGATGGTGGAAGTCCAACATCCTCATCGATGGTCTGTGGAAGTCCAACATCCTCTTGTGGAAGTCCAACATCCTCATCGATGGTCCGGATAACATTTTCTTCTTCAACAGTAGGAAACATGTCCAACGCCTCTCTGACTTCATCACTTGTATAACCACATCCGGATAACAAATTTTGTGTTTCTTCATGAGATTCATCTTGAGATGGTAACTTATCAATTTGACTTGAAGTGGGAATTGAAACATCCCCTAATGATCACCTACGTTTTGCTTCTTGATTACTTCCATGGGGTGCTTGTTCAACAACTATTGTGGAAATTGAAGGTCCCTCTAGTGACTGCTTCCTTTTTTCTTGTCATGGATTAATAGGATGAACCATGGTATCCTCTACAATTGGATTTGGATTAGTTTCCAAAGAAATCATCCGATTCCTCATGTCTATTCTTTTATTTTCTTTCTCTTTTTCAATGACTTATTGAGGTCTCTTCTTCCTTGCTGATTTTCTTGCTCGGTTACGTGGATTCCCCATCACCACACTGATCAATTCAATATAGTTTGTTTTTGTTGCTCCTCAATTACAAGCTTTCAAACCTTTAGTGCTTTCTAGAACTATAGATCCTTCAAGGTGCTTCAATCTTCCTTCTTAAATGTTCATCTTTCCCATCAAAACAATTATGAATGAGAAAATTTACCTTTGGTGCTCTTCAATAATAAGCAAATGAAAGTTAAATCATAAATTGTTTGGGCTCTTTGATTCTCTTGTACAATTGTGTGTATCCACCATCACCATGAAATGGTCTTGAAGCTTGATATCTTATCTTGTGTGCTCCTCAAATATAGGCAAAATGAATCTTTCAAAGACCTTATCTTTGGTGTTATTCAATTGGATATTCTTCAAGATTGTTGATTATCTTCTTCAAATATGGCCATATAACTCAACACCACATTGAGCAACCATGAAAGATGTCCTCAATGCTGCACCTGCATAACAAAAATAATGATGAAGATGGTGTAAATTGTGAGTATTTCCAATGGCGGGCTTGTGCTGTTCGAAAAAATCACGGGATTTGTTGTATTTGCTTGGACAGAGTAAAGTGGCTCTCGGACAGGGACAGTCCACTGTTTATAGAGTTACAAAACGCGTACGCGTTATATAAAGCTAAAACACGCACGCGATATGAAGAATAAAAACGCGTACGTGATATGGTTAAGCACAATAAATAGGTTAGGTGCATGGCTAGGGCAATGAATAAAATCAAAAGAAAACAAATGTTTTGTATGGTTACATACAAAACAAATGTTTTTAGTGTGGGACAAATGTTTTGTATGGTTTAATACCCCCCTAGCTCTCTCCCAATAATCCCTAGATACCCCCTATCTCTTTCTAAATATCTGTCCCTCATTCTCTCTACATCCCTCCCTACATGTTTCTTTCATGTTTCTTTCTCTCCCTTACTCCATCCATGTCCCTACCACCCCACTCTCCATCTCTCCACCTTCTCTTTATCTTCGTCATTATCCCTCCCTATAGCAATCTCTCCCTTCTTCTCCCTTAATCACTAACCCTCTATGCCTTTATCTCTCCCCCCTGCCCTCTCTCTCTTACCTTG